>CM035418.1:154351581-154369081 GCA_020310875.1 Ceratopteris richardii | reverse complement strand
CTCCTAACTCTCCTCCGAAGTGGGTTAGGACTTCGAAAGTTCTCTTACAATTTATTCGCCCGTGTATGCAGCTCAAAGTATAGAGTGACGCTCATATCTTACTATGTAGGGATTTAATTGTGGCAGATGCCCAAGCTCATTGTACAAGAGCATCATCTTTGCTTTCTTTGCAAGAAAAAGAAATTTGGTAGGAGCTTTTAGATGATTTAAATTGTAAGGATTTGTGGGGATTCATTGGAGGGCATACACTTAGATATACGTTTCACTCAAGGTCGCATAAGACTGCTATGAGTATCTTGGAAATCACTTGAATGATGTGTGTGTGACTCACCTCCCATGCATATATACCCTCTTGTACTCTAAAAATAGCAATGATGTACTCTAAAAATAGTAATGATCTAGAATAGTCTAGTGTGAACATGTGACCATCATGCAACACTTATTTCCATTACTACCAAAGTAATTCCCATTACTACCAAAGTACTTTAGGGTATCCTCCGAGCTTGGGACCTTGGCTAGCCGGCCCTTGTCCCTCACACACATGGACTGATCTATGTGGATCAAATGAATTGATCCTTGTGGATCAATCATCCCTATGGATCAAATGGACTGATCCCCGTGGATCAATGTTTGACACTCTCTCCCCATTCTAAAGATCATTGTCCTCAATGATCAATGAGGGAAAGTACTTGCGAACCAAAGCTTCTGATTCTCAAGTAGATTCAGTAAGTGGTAACCCTCTCCAGGCTACTAGATACTCCAAGATGACACGATTCCTCAATCGCTTCTGTCTTTGATCTAATATCCTGTATGGAGAATGATCCGTGCTATTACTTTCCTACAAAGAAATAATACCTTCTATTAGATTATCCTCCCTAGAAATGTACTTCTAAGGTTTACTAACATGAAACACTGGATGAACTCTTCAATATGGAGGAAGCTCAAATCGGTGTGCAACTTCACTTAGCTTTTCAACTATCTTTCAAGGTCCATAAAACCTTGGTGATAGCTTACTACACTTCCCTATGGAGAGTGAAGTAGATCTACCTGGTACCTGAAGAAGTGTAGCGGGGTACTTTGATACACCCTTAAAATAAGGTTATGCAGAAGCCAAGCACAAGGCAAGTTACCTCGATTTCGAACAAAAGGAGAAGGAGAAGAAGCGAAGAGCAAGAAAATGGAAGGGGGATCCAGCTCATGAAGAAGGCCAAATTTCCCATTTCACCTATTTTCCCAAGTTCCCTAATTCCCATTTCACCTCTTTTCCCAAGTTGCCTATTTTCCCATTTCACCTATTTTCCCAAGTTGTCTAATTCCCATTTCACCTCTTTTCCCAAGTTGACTAAATTCCCATTTCACCTATCTTCCCAAGTTGTCTAAATTCCTATTTCACCTATTTTCCCAAGTTGCCTGAATTCCCATTTCACTTATTTTCCTAAGTTGTCCAATTAGTCGATTTTCCAAGTTGACCTATTTTCCCAACTCGTCTAAATCTCTAAGTTGTATAATTTTCCTAAGTTGACCAAATAGTCGATTTTAACCAAATCTCTAAGTTGTCTAAATTTCCTAAGTTTACCAAATAGTCGATTTTTTTAGTCAAATTTTACAAGTTAGTCGACTTACTCAAAAGTTCACCAATTTTATGAAGTTAGTTTACTTACTTCAAAAGTAGTCTAATTTTTAAGAAAAGGGTATACTTTTGATTTAGTCTACTTTTTCACTTGAAAAAGCGACTAAATTTCCCAGATCTCCGTATAGTCTAAATTTTCATTCACTTGCACGCGGAGAACTCATGGACGGTGGACGCACCGAATACAAGAATTTGGAAGATAGTGACGGCGCCGGAAAAGTGGACCAAGGAGAAAGCTTCCAGAGTACCAAAGTTGTCAAAAGTGTCAGAGAGCCTACCAAAGAATAAACTAATTTTGTCCCCTTTTGCTATCCTTCACTTCCAAAAAAACTATATAAGTAGACCTCTCCTTCAACAGAAAGGGAAGACAAGCTCAGAGAGAGACTTGAGGAAGGAATGCAGAGCTGAAGCTTTGCCTTCTTTTGTGTGTGTAGAGCTCTTAGCTTACCACTAGTGCTCCACTTGGTAGATTTGGAATCAACTAGCTTGGCACTCTGAGTGAGAAGTGGACAAGCAGTGATTGGCCAATCTTCTTTCGGGCAGCTAGTTGGAAGACTAGAGTCTTGAGCATGTATGTTTAGAATCGTAGTCCAGCATTGAGAATACAGGTGTATGCTTACGTCTCCTAATCCTCTTTTGAGCTGTTTGTACTCCTAATTTCAGCTTCTTCCACTTATTTCATTGTGTCATTGTATAGGCTATTTTTTCTTTCCTATTGAGTCTTCAAATTGCAACCCACAGTGCATATTGCACTTAGGAGGACACACCACATAGAGCATATAGATCAAGAAATTGATCTACAGGTGCTCATTTTGGCACGCACGGTGGGACCTTGGTTGCAATTTGAACTTGGTAGAAGTTCAGCCCTTAGAAGTATCGAGTTGATGAAGAGCGTCAGAGAGATAGTCCATGACTCATACTCGCTCCAGCTATAAGGAAGGATCCCTTAGTCCCGTAAAGACTCCCATAAAGAGTTATCAACGGAAAAGATTACACTACATCCCTCCTAGAGCTCCACCACTTCCATTTCCATTTCCTGACGCATCATCGTCGGGAGGCATATCGGATCGGCACTCAACGCCTCCTTCAACGGACATGGCAGCGATGGGGGACGACTTGACTAACTTGCTCTCTCGGATCAACATCAAATTTCCTTCCTTCAAGGCAGCTCCTCACGAGGACGCGGATGATCACGTCAGGAGGTTTCTTTCCCTATGTAAGAGTAGGGGTTTACATCAGAGAGAAGATGCCTTCCTTGCCTTGTTTCCGGCCACTCTTAAGGGCTCGCGGATCGATGGTACAATCAACACGATGAAGCACACTTCACCACTTGGGATGCCCTCAAAACCGCCTTCACAACTACATTTACCCCAGGTAACTCCACAGAACGCATTCTTGATGAATTGGAAAATCTTAAACTACAAAAAGGAGAGGCATTCTCTGAACTAATGACCAGAGTGAAGTCGTTAGTTTCTCGTCTTCCTCACAATCCTGGGGATTTTCTAGTCAAGAAATGCGTAGAGAAGGCTCTACCAAAAACTTCTCAGCAAAAGCTTAGAGAGTTGCTACAAGTTGATGCATCATTGGAGGAATTCGAAGCTGCAGCCTCAAGGATTGAAGCAGCAAGAGTCCAGTTCAAAGATCATGAAGGTACGGATGAATTTACAAGTGATCCTCTTGCACAACTAAGAAGAGAGTTAGAAGCCTTGAAGTTACAAAAGACCTTGCAAGAGGAGAAAGCTACTTGGCAAGGAAGGGATGAAGCGCTAGCTCTACTACGACAAGAATTGGAGGAGCTTAGAACGCAAAAAGAGGTAAAAACATCAATTTGGTGCACCTTATGTAAGAAATCAGGACATTCTTCTCAAGATTGTCCGGAGAGGTTGGTGTGTCAATTTTGTGGAAAACCGGGCCATGAAGCAAGAGATTGCTAGTTTCTCAAGGGGATGCAAGCGAATTGGGCATCACCAAGTGTATCCGTACATCAGCCCCTATTACCAACTCCAAGATTTCAAGTCGAAAGCATGTATACCACTCCTCAAGTAAACTCCTCTAACGAAAGAAAACCCCCATTTAGAAGACCAGCTCGTCCTATCATGTGCTATAGATGTGGCGAATATGGGCATTTTCAAGGAAAATGCTCCCTCCCAGAAGGATCTCCAGCATGTAGGTTTTGCCCGGATACAATGGATCATTATTCGAAGGACTGTCCTAAGCAAAAGGCTTCTACAAGCGGATCAGCTCCATCCTACCAAGTCAATGTTATCTCTGTCGATAAGGGAAACCAACCAGCAATTCATTCAAGTGAGAGAGAAGAGAGCAGCACTCTTAAATATCCAGGTACCCAATTTTCTACTGTACACTCACAGTGGTACTTATCTGAGAAAGAGGACCCGAATGGGTGAGATGCCCCTGGGAAATATGGACGATTTGTTTCAGCTAAAAAAGTTGACCCATTTTTTAAAAATGGTCAAGTTCAGCAAGTGGACTTAAAAGAGGAGCAAGTGACTACAAAATTTGACCAATTTTGTAAAGTTCAGCAAGTCGACTTAAAAGAGGAGCAAGTGACTAAAAAAATTGACCAATTTTGTAAAAATGACCACGTTCACAAAGTAGACCAATTTTTGGAAAATGGTCAACTTGAAGTTGCCCAAACTTTTAAAAATAGTCTACTTAAAAAAGGTCAAATTTTGGAAGTAGACTTATTTTCCCAAGATGACTCAATTCAAGAAAATAGAGTATTTTTTGAGATCGACTCTTTTGCCCAAATTCATGCCACTCCACTTAGTGATCTTGGTCAACTTCAGGGAGATGTTTCCCTGCACAATCATGGACCAGAAAAAGAAACTCCAAGCTATGCTCCAGAGTTAGAACCTGATTCACAACAGAGAGAAGAAAGAAATCAAGAACTCAATGCAAGTCCATCCTTCAGCTCAAGTCCAGAAGCTAGAGTGGTGGCGTTGCAAGAAATGGATCAAGAACAAGGAGTTCAGACAAGAGCCCAGAAAAAGAAAGCAAAAGCAAGGGTCCTCCAAGAAAAAGACTCAGATACGAAAAATTCTAAAGTTTTGCAGGAAATAGACAAGGTTTTTGAAGAAACGATGAGGGAACTCCATTCATGTAACAAGCCTCCTCTACCTTCGCCAATACCATCCATCATCAAGACGGAGGAAATATTAAAGAACACCTTCCAGCAGGTATCATTATACGATCTATTAAGACTGGATGAAAGGTTTAGGAGTGAAGTTATAGGGATCATAGAGATATTGTCTCCTCCGACAATGCTTGCAATAAGTGGTGGGCAACCAACGAACCTGATGAAAGCTTCAATTTCCGAGAACTTCACAAAGGTATCAACCAACTCTCTAACCGACTTTAGGAGTCCATGTCTATCAGTCACTATATATGGAATAACTATAAATGGAGTAATAATCGATCGAGGTTCAGGCATAAATCTCATGCCAGATTTTACCCTCAAATCACTTGGACTCCAACTTTGGTGAAGCAAAGTTCACAATAACCTTGGCTGACCAGAGTCGAGTTAAACCTCTTGGTATTGTAGAGAAGGTACCGGTAGAGATGGACGGGCTGACATTCTTTCTAGATTTTGTGGTGTTAAATTTACCGCAGGTCAATGGAGGCTTTCCTTTACTCATAGAGAGGCCATGGCTAAGGCACATCCAAGCCATGCATGATTCGGGAAATGATACTATTTTAGTTAACCTGCCAGGGAAGGTACAGAAACAAGTACACTTAGATCCGAAAGGATCTCATGGAGGTAATGCTCATTCTTTCACTATTCTCGAAGAACAACACATTCCTATCGCGGAAGCATGTAATGAGATTGAAATAAACGATGACCAAGATCTTTTGGAATGGATGGAAGCCTTTCCATGTTATGGCATATCTATTTGTGAAGGAGACTCTAAACAAGTAGAAACTCTTGGGCTTGGAGAACCCGTCATGGACTTGAGGAGAGGAAAGAAAGGAGTCTCGAAGGATTTGACCCAAGAAAAGGAGAAAAGAGCTGCAATAGACGACTTACTGATACCATCCGACATACCGTGGATGAAAGAGCTTTCACCTTCATGGATGCAAGAAAAGGAATCAAAAATCAACATAGAGGAATCGTCGGCCTATCCACAATGTATTTTTGAAGACCAAAACGAAGAATCAGCCATGACCTCTCAACCTGTAAGACAAGTCAATCTTGAAACCGAGGAGCATTCACAACCAATCTTACTCGCAACATGGCTTTGGGATCATCCGTCCTTGCTCCATCAGGTAACCACTTTCATGCAAAACTTCAAGGATGTGTTTGCATGGAGTTACCATGACTTAGAAGGAATTCCGGTTCATCTTGGAGAGCATTCTATTCCATTGATTCATGATGCTAAGCCGGTAAGAGGAAGGATTTATCGACTTAATCCAAAGTATGCAGAAGCGGTCAAAAAAGAAATAGAAAAGCTAGAGGATGCGAGGATCATTGTCCCAGTGGAGCATTCTGAATGGTTATCATCGATGGTAATAGTCCAAAAGAAGCAATCCAACAAGATACGTGTTTGTGTCGATTTTCGGGCTCTCAACAAGGTTACGATTCCCGATGGGTTTCCAACCCCCTTTTCGAAACAAGTTTTGGAAGACGTGGCTGGTCATGTTTTATACAGTTTCATGGATGGATTTAGCGGATACAACCAAGTGTTCATCCATCCAAAGGACCAAGCTAAGACTGCATTTGTAACTCCATGGGGTACGTATGTATATACTAAGATGGCTTTTGGATTATGCAATGCTCCTGCCTCTTTCAATCTAGTGGTTTACTCAATCTTCCGATCGTTGTTGCCAAAATTCCTGAGAATCTTTATGGACGACTTCTCCACCTTTTCAGGTACTGGATGTTCTACTCCAGTAGAAAACTTCACTGATCATCTTTGTCAATTGGAACAGGTTTTTAGTGCTTGCAGAGAAGCCAAATTGAAACTCAATCCAAACAAATGTCACTTTTTGGTGACCGAAGGGACCCTCTTGGGTCACATAGTCTCGGCAAAAGGTATGGCTCCCGATCCTGACAAAATCAAAGCAATACTTCATATGCCCAAACCAATTAATGCAAAAGAAATCCAGAGTTTCTTAGGTCATACCGGCTATCATCGCAAGTTCATAAAAATGTATGCTGAGATAACCAAGCCCCTCTCTAGGCTTGTTAGCAAAATGGTACCCTTTCAGTGGACTGAAGTAGAAGACAATGCATTCACCCTTCTAAAGACCAAACTTATCAGTGCACCTTTTTAGTAGCACCGGATTCGAATGCTACCTTCCATGTTCATGTGGATGCAATTTCTATAGCGGTAGGAGCCATACTCACGCAACCTAGCAAAGAACATAAACTTGACCGACCTATTTACTATGCTAGCAGAATCCTAACCAAAGCAGAGCGCAACTATAACACTACTGAAAGAGAAGCACTCGTTATCGTTTTCGCCCTCAAGAAGTTCCGTCATTATTTGTTGGGAAATCACTTCGAAGTCATCACTGACCATCAGGGAATCAAATATTTGCTAAACAAGCCGAACATCTATGGAAGAGTGTGGAGGTGGTTACTCTTATTCCAAGAATTCAACTTCGAACTAGTTCAACGACCTCGGAAGCACCATGTGATGGCAGATCACCTTTCAAGGATTAAAGGACATCCGGAACAAGTTACGGGCATAGAAGACAACCTCCCAGATCAATCTTTATTTCAAGTAAGCACTTACCCTACTTGGTACCAGGACGTCCATCATTTGTTAACTACGGGTACCTGCCCACCTAACCTCACACCACTCGAACGAAGAAGATTGCTCCTAAAAAGTAAGAATTTTTCAATTGTTCAAAATACTCTTTTCCGAGTAGGATATGATGGGATCTATAGGAGATGCGTCCTACCACATGAACTACAGCAAATACTAGAAGAAGCCCATGGAGGAAGAGCTGCATGCCATTATCCAGGTCACATTACAGCACATCGGATTTTACATGGAGGATTATGGTGGCCTTATCTTTTTCGAGATGCAACAGAATATGCAAAGACATGTGACACTTGCCAGCGTTGTGCACCAAAACCAAGTAAGCTCAACAACCAACCCTTGCAAATTTCTTTATCGTGGAGACCATTTGAAAAATGGGGATTAGATTTTGTGGGACCAATCTATCCCATCATTTCTTTCGCGAACTTGAAGTACTTGTTGGTAGCCACTGATTACGCCACCAAATGGGCAGAAGTTCTGGCGACAAAGGATTCCACTTCTCATACGGTAGCCTCTTTTTTGTATGAGAATATTTTTTGCAGGTATGGCTGTCCAGTTGAAGTTACAAGTGACCAAGGATCTCATTTTATCAACAAAACCCTAACTGAAATATTTGTGAAGTACAAAATTTTCCACAAAAAATCATGTGCTTATTACCCCCAAGGCAATGGTCAGGCGGAAAGCACCAACAAGGTACTCATCTCGCTCTTGAGGAAAATGTGCTATCTCCATCCCTTGACATGGGGCACTACCTACCTAGGTGTGGTATGGGCATACAGGACGGTATTCAAGGTAACCACGAAACATACTCCATTTCAGTTGGTATATGGTCTTGAAGCAATAGCTCCATTAGAATTTCTAAAAGGATCAAGCAGAGTGGGACATCCAAGGATAGATAGTTTGCAAGCCATGAGTAACATCAATATGAACAGATCACATCAACTGGAGGAAAAGAGGACAATTGCAGATTCAACTCTCGAGAAAGAGCAGATGAAGCGGAAAGCATGGCATGACCGAAATCTGTGGAAAACAGAAGTCAAGGAAGGATCATTGGTCCTGCTATATCAACCAAGGTTGTACAACAGGAAGGAAAAGAAGTTATCCACTGGATGGACAGGTCCTTACAAGGTAAAAGAGATCTTTCCCCAAGGTGCGGTACGTCTCTCTACTCTTGAAGGTACCAAGAAACAAAATGAGAAAGTGAATCACTACTATAGGAACTCTGTAAATACCATGTCCCGTCTTGTTGCTCTATTACACTTACTATAGTCCCCATCATCTCTATCCACTAGATCTCTCAACCATATGCATAAGTCCTTTTTAACATCTGAATTGGAGTCCATTTTTTTTTTTATCGGTGTCAATTTTTATGAATAGGTCATTTGTTTCCCCCCCCCCCAAAAAAAAAAAAAAAAAAAAAAACGATTTTTTAGCCGAATTTTTTAGAAAGGTCGAATTTTTTTAACCTAAAAAAAAAAAAAAAAAAAAAAATCGAATTTTTAGGTCGAGTTTTTAAAAAAAAAAGACCATTTTTCCAAAAAGTCGATTTTTTACCTTAAAAAAGGTCGATTTAAAAAAAAAAGTCGATTTTTTTACTTTAAAAAAATAAATTTTTCAAAAAAGTCGATTTTTTACTTAAAAAAGTCGATTTTTTTTTACCCAAACAAAGTCGATTTGTTTTTGGTCATGTTAAGTAAAGTCGATTTTCTTAGAGAGGCCGATTTTTTTTTGACTCAATAGGAAGCGCATGGTTTTAAGAGTGGATGTGCATAAAGTCGATTTTTTTCCTCCTACATAAGTTGATTTTTTTGCTTTAAGCCGATTTGTAGAGTAAGTCGATTTTTTTTGGTTCTCCAAACCATTCGCGCTGCTTTGCTGATCTGCTCAGTCGATCTGCTGGTATGCTCAGTCCCATGCTCAGTCGCCTGCCCATCGCTCTGCTGATATACTCAGTCGCCTGTATTGATCTAGTCGCTCGCTCTAGAGGGCGGGCAGAGATTAGCTCTTGCGATCTAGTTCAGACAAAGCTCAGAAATTGATAAGATGGAGAGCAAGACTGCTGAAAATTGACATTACACAGTAGCAAGGTTCCTTGGTGTTTGTTGTTCTACTTCTTATGCAAGTAAAAATCTAGGGACTTGCAAGGTGAGCATTTTCCAAAAAAGAAAAAGAGCAGCTCATCACAAGGAATCATGTCACATTCATCATCTTCAAGGAACTCAATGGGCAGCAATGACTCCGATGATCAACCACATCAGCAAGATTTCGGTTCAGCCCAGTCATCAAGTGATGGAGAAAATTCACTTACTTTGGTCGCCCACGATGCTCTTCCACCGGCATCTTTGAAAGTAATCTTCACAGCGGATGAGTTGCACACTATGCACCTCACAGAGATTGCCAAAGTACCACTTACCAAAGATATTGCAACAGACGAGGTGATTGACTTCTTCGAGTCCTTTCCCCACTTCACTGCAGGAACTCTTACCAAGAAAATGCTAAACAAGGTTGTGGGGATGAAAGAGTCAGAACGGCTTCTGCTAGGGAGATCATACTCAGGGGTCGACACTAGCAAGGTATGTGAGGAATGTGCAAAGTTGTTCACCGCCAACGACCTCTCAGAAAGGTACTATCACATCTTATGTGCATGTCAGTATTTTATCCTCTTAAGAAGGGTCGAATCCAAGTTCCCGTTCAACAATATGGCTGCTTGTGACGCGCTTTTATGTCTTGCCTGGGTGCGTCCATATCCCTTTCATCATCTAATATGGGCATCTATCATGGAAAAAAGGAAAAGGCATGCACTACAGGTACAAAAAGACGCAAAGAAATTTCATGTCTACTCTTCTGTGATACTCTTGTGGCTAAAGGATTTACCATCGAGACTTCGGAAATACCAAAGAATGTGGGTCAACCATCTTCCATGAAGCGCAATACATCCACTCCTGTAAGAAAGAAGCTCCCGGTAAAACGAGCACGAGTGAAAAGCGATGCATTAGAAGACATTCGAGCCCTTCCAATTGGTGATCAAGGTTATGCTGCAGCAAAAGCTACTCATCCCCCTTCATCTTCACGTACATATGTGCGAAAAAAGGCTCCCAATCCTCAGGTTCACACTCACCATAGTGCTTCATATAATCCACCCACACCACCACCATCTCCTCCTATTTCCACTTCACATGCATCGTCTCCTATCCACATTCCTTCACCACGTATGTCACCTTCGATTCAACCTCATCATACACCTATCCATGTCCCACCTATCCCCATACCTCCCATACCTCCTCTTATGCCATCACCAAGTTCATCGGCCCCCACCATCTTAGTTACCCCTTCAAGTTCACATATGCACTCCACCTCCATCCAACCCATGCATTCTAGCACACCTCCACTCGCACCTTGTTCTTCCACTCATGCACTTCCCGCATAAGATAACATCCATATACCAAACCTTCATGCAAGAAACACGTCAGAATCTCTCTCACTACTCCATGACTATCACAAAGGGATCTCCTCATTTGTGGGGGAGGCAAACCAACAAGTACTTCAGCTTCAGAGACGGATCGCAGACTTAGAAGACCAGAACAAGCAACTAGAGAAGAACCACCCGGAACTCAAAGAGGAAAACGAGAAGTTGCGGAGGGAAGCAACGTTCTATAAGGACATCCATGACAAGGCAAAAACTCTCTTTATGGCGGCCCAAAACGCACCCTAGTTAGGAATGGCCGTGGATAGCATTAGATGTTTCTTTCTACTTTGTATCCGCCATCTTTTGTCTAGTTACTTCCTTTTGTAAGGACCATGTATTGCATTTTACTTGCAAATGTCTTCCTTTTTTTCATATTATCTCTCACTTACATTCTTTCCAAAAAAAAATAATAATAAATAAATAAAAAAAGAAGAAGAAAAAAAACGGAAGAAGAAAAGAAAAGGAAAAAAAAAGAGAGAAAAAAAAGAAAGGGACATCCATATTTTCTCCGAGGACGGAGAATGTCTAAGTGGTGGGCAACCTATAGCGGGGTACTTTGATACACCCTTAAAATAAGGTATTTTTTTTATGCAGAAGCCAAGCACAAGGCAAGTTACCTCGATTTCGAACAAAAGGAGAAGAAGAAGAAGCGAAGAGCAAGAAAATGGAAGGGGGATCCAGCTCATGAAGAAGGCCAAATTTCCCATTTCACCTATTTTCCCAAGTTCCCTAATTCCCATTTCACCTCTTTTCCCAAGTTGCCTATTTTCCCATTTCACCTATTTTCCCAAAGTTGTCTAATTCCCATTTCACCTCTTTTCCTAAGTTGACTAAATTCCCATTTCACCTATCTTCCCAAGTTGTCTAAATTCCCATTTCACCAATTTTCCCAAGTTGCCTGAATTCCCATTTCACTATTTTCCTAAGTTGTCCAATTAGTCGATTTTCCAAGTTGACCTATTTTCCCAACTCGTCTAAATCTCTAAGTTGTCTAATTTTCCTAAGTTGACCAAATAGTCGATTTTTTAACCAAATCTCTAAGTTGTCTAAATTTCCTAAGTTGACCAAATAGTCGATTTTTTTAGTCAAATTTTACAAGTTAGTCGACTTACTCAAAAGTTCACCAATTTTATGAAGTAAGTTTACTTACTTCAACAGTAGTCTAATTTTTAATAAAAGGGTATACTTTTGATTTAGTCTACTTTTTCACTTGAAAAAGCGACTAAATTTCCTAGATCTCCATATAGTCTAAATTTTCAGCCACTTGCACGCGGAGAACTCATGGACGGTGGACGCGCCGAATACAAGAATTTGGAAGATAGTGACGGCGCCGGAAAAGTGGACCAAGGAGAAAGCTTCCAGAGTACCAAAGTTGTCAAAAGTGTCAGAGAGCCTGCCAAAGAAGAAACTAATTTTGTCCCCTTTTGCTATCCTTCACTTCCAGAAAAACTATATAAGTAGACCTCTCCTTCAACAGAAAGGGAAGACAAGCTCAGAGAGAGACTTGAGGAAGGAATGCAGAGCTAAAGCTTTGCCTTCTTTTGTGCGTGTAGAGCTCTTAGCTTACCACTAGTGCTACACTTCGTAGATTTGGAATCAACTAGCTTGGCACTCAGAGGGAGAAGTGGGCAAGCAGTGATTGGCCAATCTTCTTTCGGGAAGCTAGTTGGAAGACTAGAGTCTTGAGCATGTATGTTTAGAATCGTAGTCCAGCATTGAGAATACAGGTGTATGCTTACGTCTCCTAATCCTCTTTTGAACTGTTTGTACTCCTAATTTCAGCTTCTTCCACTTATTTCATTGTGTCATTGTATATGCTATTTTTTCTTTCCCATTGAGTCTTCAAATTGCAACCCACAGTGCATATTGCACTTAAGAGGACACACCACATAGAGCATATAGATCAAGAAATGATCTACAAAGACTCTGTCTCCCTCCTCCAAGGATCTAGGAGATCTCTTCCTATCTGTTATCCTTGTTTTCCTCTGTCCCTGTTATCCTTGTCCTCTCTCTCTCTCTCTCTCTCTCTCTCTCTCTCTCTCTCTCTCTCTCTCTCTCTCTCTCTCTCTCTCTCTCTCTCTCTCTCTCTCTCTCTCTCTCTCTCTCTCTCTCTCTCTCTCTCTCTCTCTCTCTCTCTCTCTCTCTCTCTCTCTCTCTCTCTCTCTCTCTCTCTCTCTCTCTCTCTGCGTTTTAGGGTTTTCGGTATGAATGTACACTCTCTCTGCATTTTAGCGTTTTTGCCACCCTCAAGCTATGTTTTAGGGTTTTCGAAACTCTGTTTTAGGGTTTTTGAAGCTGCATTTTAGGGTGTTCGCCACCTGTTTTAGGGTTGCACCACCTTATTTCAAGGTTTCTCTCTCTTGAAACTCTCCTTTAGGGTTTCTGCCACCTTATTTTAGGGTTTTTGTATTTCAGTTTTCGGGTTCCTGCACCTCAGTTTTAGGGTTTCTGAAGCTTCGTTTTAGAATTTCCACAGTTCAGTGTTGAAGTTTCTGGAACTCTATTTTAGGATTTCTGCAGCTTTGTACTTTTGTCCACTATCTGCCTCTTTTACTCTTTTTCCATTTCTTGCTTTCTCTTGTGAAAGCATGAGTACTCTCTCTCTCTCTCTCTCTCTCTCTCTCTCTCTCTCTCTCTCTCTCTCTCTCTCTCTCTCTCTCTCTCTCTCTCTCTCTCTCTCTCTCTCTCTCTCTCTCTCTCTCTCTCTCTCTCTCTCTCTCTGTGCACAGACGGACATGCATGCCACGTGTCCTCCAGGCCAGACGAGAGGGACATCGTGCCCTCTACAGAGACGGTCGGATCATCATTGATGGACCGCCCATTTACTAGGGATTCGCGGCCTATGAGACAGCACAGCAGGAGGTGCACATAGCAGGAGATGCACATTGCAGTCTGGAACTGCAATGGATCTTTATGGACACATCCAGGGCGCCTCGAGGAGGTGATGGAGGGCAGAGACATTATCTTCTTGACAGAGACACACGAGAGCCCGGGGAGGAGCCTACCGAGGATTGAGGGCTATATGTGGGAGTCAGTTCACCGCCGCCAGATGAGACAGCACACCACACGAGGATGAGGAGGAGTAGCCGTGCTCTATAGACAGTCGTTCCAGCACAGGGTACAGGTGGTAGCCAGAGACCCAGAGGCACGTTTCATGTGGATACGCTTGCTGCTATCAGAGGAGAGAGCAGCATACTTCGCCGTATGCTATATTGCACCCATTGGTTCACGCTTCACACATTCCCTGAGCAGCTATCAAGAGGGGAGGGACTAGACACCACATCGCCATATGACTGCCTAAGTGACACGATTATGGAGTATACTGGGATGGGTGAAGTCTTCCTTGTAGGAGACTTCAATGCCCGCACTCAGAGCCACCAGTGTGATATCTACGACTTTGACGACACTGAGATGCTTCGTACCATAGAGGACATGCCTACACTCAGAGCCTCAGCCGACATCGCCACACCCACCTTATATGGCCGACACTTACTCCAGATGGGACCAGCACACCATCTCGTTATATATAATGGGATGGGGAGCTGGCCCACCTCGCGCAGTCTCACCTGCATTCCACCCACGACACCACAGGGGGCAGTGTGGTAGACTATGTTATCGGACCCCCAGAGGCAACACATCTGACCACCTCATTCACTATCCCACCCTTACCGATTGGAGCTGATCACGCATATCTTGCCCTATCCATTCGCGGCTCACCATGCATACCCCACCCCGTCACCATACAGCCACGAGCCCGTACCACCATTCACTTTAGACATGAGCTAGCACATATCTATAGCTCCCATGTTCGAGAGCGCATCTACTCCCTTGATCCCTCTGCCTCCTTGGACACCCTCACCGCCCACTTCTCCTCGATCCTCCATACATCCGCTACGCTCAGCTTCCCATATACCACCCACAGCACTGCACATCCGACACGGCTGGGGCATACACCCCAGAATAGATGGTACGATGAGGAGTGTAGGCGACTATACCGACATCTCAGAGCACAGAGTATCTTGGGATCCATCACAGAGAGGGAGGCACGACAACAGATGCGAGCCCTCACACGCCGAAAGCGGTGAGCTTTCGAGGAGCGACAGGAGGCAGAGTTGATCGACCTTTTCATGAGTAGGGATTGTGCCACCGCGTGGAGGGCACTACGTGAGCCACGTCCACCTACACCCATAGAAGATCCTTCCACTTGGCACACCTACGCCCAGAGGTTATATGACGTCCCACCACAGCCACCATTACCGATTCCTTCCACACCGCGTCCGGTGATATCCACCCTCTTCACAACAGGCATGGTACGACACGCCATCCATAGGCTACAGCATGGCCGTTCAGCAGACCACACGGGGCTACAGGGAGAGCACTTTATATACGCAGCACATGTAGTTTCCCACTTGATCGCCCATCTCTTCAACCGTGCTCTGGTTGAGGGATTACCCGACTCATGGACTATGCATACCATTATGCCTATCCATAAGTCCGGCGATATGATGGACCCAGGGAACTACAGGACTATTATGATAGGCCATATCCTGGCCAAGATCTATGGGGCAGTACTAGAGGCAGAGCTCAGTACACACGCTGAGGCAGTGGGGATCAGAGCACCCAGCCAGGCAGGCTTCCGCTGCACTTTCTCCACCATCGACCACATCTTCGTGCTTCGTTGCCTGATTGAGAGCGCGAAGGTGAGGAAGCAGAGACTATACTGTTGCTTTGTGGATTTCCGCAAAGCCTTCGACATGGTCCCTCGAGAGAGACTACTACGGAGGCTCCAGGAGTTACAGCTTCCATCAGACATGCTATGGGCCATCCACGCTTTGTATGCATGAGTCACAGGCAAGGTACGCTGCCCCGGCGGTCTATCAGACAGCCTTGTTAGCACCATTGGGTGTGAAACAAGGTTGCCCTCTCTCACCCACTCTCTTCGGTCTCTACATCGACGAGATCACGGAGTATATACAGCGAGCAGGAGGGCGAGGAGGAGACCTCGGAGGTACGCCAGTACATATCCTATTATATGCTGATGACATTGTCCTACTCTCAGAGTCACAGGAGGGGTTGCAGTCACATTTACAGGCGCTCGATACCTTTTGCATGGAGAGAGGACTCACAGTGAACCTTGGCAAGACCAAGGTCATGATCTTCCATACCTCCAGGACAGTACGCCATCGCGCCTCTTTCACAGCAACTGGAGGACACATAGAGGTAGTGGACTCCTACGTCTACCTAGGTATCACCTTCTCGTGCAGCACAGGGGTATTCTCCATGGCACATGCTACGAGAGATAGATTGACGCGAGGTTATGCGGCACTTGCAAGATTGGAGAGACGCTGCTTTCAGACACATTTTCAGGAGCCCCGGACTAAGGGGTGGCTCTTTGACACTCTAGTGACACCCGCATTGATGTACGCAGCAGCAGTATGGGCACCAGGGATCACACAGGCGATGTGGACGCAGCTAAGCTTGGCACACCACCGATGCTAGTGGAGGCCCTCTTCGAGTTGGTGACCTTTATTCTGAGAGTCAGAGAGCTCCCCACTAGCCGACTCACCATGCTTGCATTTGAGAGCTCTAGACATTTGGCAGAGACATGGCATGAGAGAGTATGGTATGCACAGACTTACCGATGGTTAGCACACCATGGCATGGGCATTACGGATCTCCCCCCTTTTCAGTATGACCTCTCTTCCCCCCACATTACCCTCTCTCGTTCGGAGAGGAATAGGATCATCCGTCAGGACCTACTACAGATACACGTCAGGGAGACATGGATAGCACCACGGGAGCCTCTTCCCACAAAGAGGCAACACTACAGAGAGCACTTCCTGACTGTGACAGCGGATGGTTTCATTCAGAGACCACGATACATGGATACATATATGGCACCAGCTCAGAGAGTGGCCATTGGGCAGCTCAAAGTATCATCACACCAGCTCGAGACTGAGATTGCGCGAGCCACACATACCCCCAGGGATGAGCGACTATGCAGGATATGTAGAGAGGAGGTGGAGGACGACGAGCACTACACATGTAGATGCCAGGCATATGAGGACATCAGAGACCGCTACCCACAGCTCTTCGGGGGGCCTAGAGAGATCAGGGCTTTATTGGGGACAGAGGACCAACACCCTCTAGGTCGTCTCCTAGTAGAGCTCAAGCACCGCCGCGCATCACTCCTCCGGCAGCAGATGGAGATACACCTGGCCCCCCCCCCTCAGACTTATATTACAGATTTTTTCAGACCCACATACACTCGATGCGGGGTGTCACATTACACAGAGCAGAGGAGCTTAGATGATAGCATCGACGACCGAGACCCCTTGTCCGGAGAGCTCGTCCACATCAGAGAGAGATTCAGGCGATTCACGCACGCCATGACATGGAGATACAGAGACGTCAGCAGCGCACCCCTATCGATTTGGACGCCCAGAGCATTTTGAGGATCGCCATGATGCCTTACCCACCGATGCATTATATCCTACACCCACTCCAGGCATTTAGGGGGTTGTGATACCATCGAGCCTCCCCTCCCTATGCATATCATATTTGTATCTCACCCATTGAGCATATAGAGTGCATACCCATAGCACCCCACACCCTTGA
>CM035418.1:154334081-154349081 GCA_020310875.1 Ceratopteris richardii | reverse complement strand
TCCACTTTAGGACCTTCCTCAAACCATAACCCTAATCTGCACATAACCCTGGATCAAATAGTTCAAACTTAGTTTGAAACCCTAATCCTAGCCTCAAGCAAAAAACTTGACCCTCTCTCTCTCTCTCTCTCTCTCTCTCTCTCTCTCTCTCTCCTCTCTCTCTCTCTCTCTCTCTCTCTCTCTCTCTCTCTCTCTCTCTCTCTCTCTCTCTCTCTCTCTCTCTCTCTCTCTCTCTCTCTCTCTCTCTCTCTCTCTCTCTCCTACCCGAGCTCTAATCCTAAACCTTGAAATCGCTCCCATGGACCGGAAGGAAGTGGACGACCTTATTGCTAAAGCTCTCAAAGCAGAGGAGCTTAGAAGACAGCGTCGACGACCGAGACCCCTTGTCCGGAGAGCTCGTCCACATCAGAGAGAGATTCAGGCGATTCACGCAGGCCATGACATGGAGATACAGAGACGTCAGCAGCGCACCCCTATCGATTTGGACGCCCAGAGCATTTTGAGGATCGCCATGATGCCTTACCCACCGATGCATTATATCCTACACCCACTCCAGGCATTTAGGGGGTTGTGATACCATCGAGCCTCCCCTCCCTATGCATATCATATTTGTATCTCACCCATTGAGCATATAGAGTGCATACACATAGCACCCCACACCCTTGATGCCAGCTACTATCCCTCCTTTTATACTCGTTTGCAGTACTCACACTTTATTTTCGTTTTGGATCACAGTGGATTGGATCATACTGATGTATATGTTTTGTCTCATAGGCCGATTTTGGCCTCTAATAGACGTTAAAAAATCTTTGTTTCTTTCTCTGTCTCTCCCCCCCCCCCCCCCGCCGATACCACACGATATCATCAGAGCACAGCTCGGTGTACCACCGATGGTAGTAGAGGCATTGTTCCAAACAGTATGCCTATTACACAAGATCCGGAGCATGGATACGGAGTGCATCACTTATCGAGCTTTCCAGGCATCACATGACATGGCATTCGCAGGAGACACCTCATCATGGTATGCACAGACACGAGACTGGCTGCCCACCATGGGTTTGACATAGACAGACTACCACCACTGCAGTATGACTTAAAGGCCCCCACCTATTCGCTCTCCCACCAGGAGAGAAATAGGGTCATTCGACAGGAGATATGGCATACATACATACAGAGGACATGGATTAGCCCCATGGATACATTGCCACCGAAAATGCTTCACTACCGTGAGCATTTTCTACAGATCTCAGACCAGGGCTTCATTGAGACTCCACGATACATGAAGACGTACCTACCACACCACCTCCAAGTCGTCATTGGGAAGCTTCGAGTTTCATCACATCAGCTCGAGATCGAGAGTGGTCGGACAAGGGGAGTCCCTAGAGAGGAGAGGTGGTGCCCAGTATGCCAAACAGAGATAGAGAGCGAAGAGCACTTTGTTATCAGATGTCGAGCATACTCAGATCTACGAGCACAGTTCCACATACAGGAGTCACTACAATTGTGCATGACCACTGTAGACCAGCGGAGGTTGGGACGTTTCCTCACGGAAGCATATGAGAGACGAGATCAATCACTACAGTCCACGCATCGGACACGGGTGAGTACCCAGCAGACCATTACTCAGTTCTTTCAACGAGATGGGCTACATCAGACGGGCCCTCCTTCCCGAGGCATAGGGCTCACGCTCCAGCGGGCAGCGGCACGGATAGTATGACGTCGACCACATAGGGCTGGATACGGACGACCACGACTATACGAGGAGGATATTTCATGCATCATGATAGCCCATGACCACATGATGGAGTAGAGGCGCACCACCACCACCTGGGTAGCCTTCCTTCAGGAGACACTCGTACCGCCTCCGATGTACCACATACTCCATCCATCCCCACCCATTATCTGTAGTTAGGATATAGATATATTCATTCCCATCATGGGCCCCCATGTATTAGGTGGTCATTATCTGCAGAGTCAGAGCCACATCTCCCCATGCACCACTACATTATTAGATTATCCCACTACCTCTCCATCGCCCGATACACTATCCTCTGGTTGTTTCCCGCCTTTTGCAGCCTACACAGTTTTGTGTAGCGAGTACTATTCCGTTTATTTCTACACAGAGGTTACTATAGTTGTACATGGTTTTGTCTCATAGGCCAAGTTTGGCCTTTGGAAGACGTTAATATCACTTTCTTTCTTTCTTTCTTTCTTTCTTTCTTTCTCTCTCCCTCCCTCCCTCCCTCCCTCCCTCCCTCCAACGGGATGAATCGTTGGCCAAGTTCGGGCAGACTTACTTGCTTCCCTCACGAGGGAGGTGAGAACATAGTCGACTACATTTTAGGTACCACCTCTCGAGCTTCACTCATCCCCTCACTTAGTATTGGACGACACCCACTTGGTGCTCACCATACATTTATCACATTCAGATTCTCATCTCCTATTTCATTAGACCCTCCCTCACCCAGTCAGACACACACCATGATACACTTCACACGCGAGCTCTCACACGTTTATGCACACCATTTACACACTTGCCTACTCTCTCTCGATCCACTCTCACCCTTGGACACACTTACATCACAGCTCACCACCATACTACAGCACTCAGCTCTCTGCAACTTCCCACACCGCACACATATACACCCTTCACGCACAGGTTCCATGCCCCAGAACCGCTGATATGATGCAGATTGCCCTGAGCTACGGAAGCACCTACGGATTTTAGAGCATAGAGGGGATATTACACACACACAGGCACAACGTTGCATGCAGAGTCTTACTCGCCGCAAACGGCGAGATTGGGAGGAGAGACTACTGGGATATTTATCATTTCCTCATGAGTCGAGACAGTGTAGTGGCATGGCGACAGTTGAGAGAGAGGAGACAGGAGACACCCATCCGAGACCCAAGCACTTGGCATAGCTATGCACGGAGCCTATACGAGATCCCAGACCAACCCCCCATTCCCAGACCACAAAGCTCACGTCCTACTACCTCTGACTTCTTCACACCCACTATGGTGGGACGCGCTATTGCCTGTCTACAGCATGGAAGGGCCCATGACCATTTCGGTTTACAAGCATATCATCTCATCTACGAAGGCACGACCCTTGCACCGCTCATTGTCCACCTCTTCAACCGTGCATTGGTTGAAGGGTTCCCTGACTCATGGACTGAGCACACTATTGTGCCCATTCATAAGTCAGGTGATACTATGGATCCAGCTACATACCGGACGATCATGGTTGGCCCTATATTGGCCAAGTTATATGGGGCGGTACTAGAGACAAAGTTGAGTACTCTCGCTAAGAGGATGGTTATCAGGGCTCCACGAAAGGCAGGTTTCAGACGCGATTACTCTACCATTGACCACATCTTCACTCTGAGATGCCTGATCGACTAGGCTCTTTGACACTTTGGTTACGCCAGCGCTCATGTATGGGGCAGCCATATGGGAACCAGGATTAGCTACATCAGTATGGACAGCATTAGAGAGGCCACAAATCCTCATGATTGCCAGACTTATCCGTAGCAAGCCTTCAGTACCACATGATATCATTAGAGCAGAGCTCGCTGCACCACCGATGCTAGTTGAGGCACTATTCCAGACAGTATGCCTATTACACAGACTTCGGAGCATGGATACAGAGAGCATTGCTTATCGTGCTTTCGAGGCATCACGTGATATGACATTAGCAGGCGACACCTCCTCATGGTATGCACAGACACGAGACTGGCTTGCCCACCATGGCTTTGACATAGACAAGCTACCACCACTACAGTACGACTCTCATGCACCCACCTACTCGCTCTCTCATCAAGAGAGGAATAGGATCATTCGTCAGGAGATATGACATACATACATATAGAGGACATGGGTGAGCCCTAGGGGTACATTGCCACCGAAAATGCTCTACTACCGCGAGCATTTTCTACATATATCAGGCACGGGCTTCATCGAGATTCCGAGATACATGCAAACCTACCTTCCCCACCACCTACGAGTCGTCATTGGGCAGCTCCGGGTTTCATCACATCAGCTCGAGATTGAGAGGGGTCGGTCCAGGGGAGTCCCCCGTGAGGAGAGGTGGTGCCCAGTATGCCAGACAGAGGTAGAGGGTGAGGAGCATTTTGTTATCAGATGTCCAGTATACTTAGACCTACGAGCACAGTTCCAAATCGAGGAGTCATTCCAGCTGTGCATGACTATGGGAGACCAGAGACGCTTGGGACGCTTTCTCACAGCAGCATACGAGAGGCGAGAATCAGATGTCCAGTATACTTAGACCTACGAGCACAGTTCCAAATCGAGGAGTCATTCCAGCTGTGCATGACTATGGGAGACCAGAGACGCTTGGGACGCTTTCTCACAGCAGCATACGAGAGGCGAGAGCGGTCACTACAGCCCATACATCAGCCACGGGTGAGTACCCAGCAGACCATTACGCAGTTCTTTCTGCGAGTTGAGCTACATCAGAGAGGTCCATCTATAGGTCTCACGCTACACCAGGCAGCAGCACAGAGAGCACGGCGCCGACCACGCATGGGCGGATATCGTCGACCACGACTATATCAGGAGGATATCTCACGCATCAGGATTGCCTACGACCACATGATGGAGCATAGGCGTACCACCACCCCCTGGGTTGTCTTCCTTCAAGAGGCACTCAGACCACCACCGATGTACCACATACTACACCCACCTCCACCCATCACCAGTAGCTAGGGCGTTTTACTCACATTTTGGATCCCCCCATGTATTAGGTAACCACTATCTACAGAGTCAGAGCCACGTCTCCCCAGCCTTTTCCAGCCCTATATAGCTTTGTGTAGTGATATGCTTTTTATTTCATTTTATCTTCTACACAGGGTTACTACACTTGTACATGGTTTTTGTCTCATAGGCCAAGTTTGGCCTCCAGAAGACATTAATATGACTTTCTTTCTTCTCTCTCTCTCTCTCTCTCTCTCTCTCTCTCTCTCTCTCTCTCTCTCTCTCTCTCTCTCTCTCTCTCTCTCTCTCTCTCTCTCTCTCTCTCCTCTCTCCCTCTCTCCCTCTCTCCCTCTCTCCCTCTCTCCCTCTCTCCCTCTCTCCCTCTCTCCCTCTCTCCCTCTCTCCCTCTCTCCCTCTCCCTCTCCCTCTCCCTCTCCCTCTCCCTCTCCCTCTCCCTCTCCCTCTCCCTCTCCCTCTCCCTCTCCCTCTCCCTCTCCCTCTCTCCCTCCCTCCCTCCCTCCCTCCCTCCCTCCCTCCCTCCCTCTCTCTCTCTCTCTCTCTCTCTCTCTCTCTCTCTCTCTCTCTCTCTCTCTCTCTCTCTCTCTCTCTCTCTCTCTCTCTCTCTCTCTCTCTCTCTCTCTCTCTCTCCGGCTTACCGGAGGAAGCATCACTAGAAGCTGATATCACTGACATTTGCCTCCGCCTTGGATATGAGAACATGCCCTTCACATGCGCATGGAAGGCTGGAAGGAATACGTCTCGTTCACAAGCACTCAACCTTGGTATGAGCTCCGAGGAGACACAAACCGCCTTCTTTAGACGTCGATCAATACTACGTGGACTACCAGGTGGCTCTCTCTACATGGACTAGGACCTCACGAGAATGCAGGTAGCACACCGACGTGCTTGCATGCCACAGATACTCCAAGCATATCGAGAGGGAAGAAAGGCCTTTTATCCGGATGGTAAGATCTTCATGGACGGACTCCCTATCAAATAGGGCCACGCGGCCTATGAGACATCATTACACCAGGAGGCGCCACTCAGAGGAGCAGTGTGGAATTGCAACAGGGCACTCTGGACACGACCAGATAGACTTGAGGAGATCCTGGAGTCACATGACTTTGCTTGCATTACAAAGACACATGAGAGCCTAGAGAGAGGCCTACCACGCATTGCAGGTTTTCATTGGGAATCTGCATTCAGGACCAGGATAAGACAGAGTAGAGCACGAGGGTCGGGAGGTGTTGCCATCATATTTAGAGAGGAGACACAAAGCCGGATCCATATCATAGGGAGAGATGAGGAGGCACGATACATGTGGGTTCGCATGGAGATAGCACCAGGTAGCTTGATTTACATTGCGATATGCTACTTTCCACCACGTGGATCCCGGTATGCAGGATAGGACTTTGGAGGATCGATTCGAGACACAGACTCACCATACACAACACTTTCAGATGACATACTACATTACAGCACCTTAGGTGAAGTCTTCCTTATGGGGAACTTCAATGGCCGCAACCAGTCACGTCAATGCGAGATATACGACATGGATCATCCACATCTCATGAGGGGCAAAGATCTAGAGGAGACTTGCATCAGTAGAGTGTCAACAGATATGGGTCACGATGCCACCGGATATGGTAGACACCTGCTTGAATTGGGCAGCATACACCATCTCATTATATATAATGCATAGTGCGACCAAATCGCGATTTTCTGCTCTATATAAAAATCATCGTTCAGCAATTTAAACCTCTGCCAATGGCTTTTATACCTATTTGGACGATTTTTTTTTTATGAGCAGTTCTTAAAAACATTACCTAGCAGCCAAACCGTTCACATACGGTTTTTTTGAACTTCATGCATTCTCAGCCTCCAACAGCACAGAGAGAGAGAGAGAGAGAGAGAGAGAGACTTAATCTTAGCCTTTAAGCTTTAGGGAAATACAAGTTCAGCCTTGCCTTTAGCACTTGCCACTATCCTTAAGCTTTCCAATAATGCATCTTTCCATCTCTAGAGATTAGACAAATTATAATAGACACTAGTGATTCCATATTATGCTTGGACCTTGAAAGTTGTCTCTTTATGCTATGTTTGTAGTCTATACATTTACAAGTTACAACTGTATTTATTGATGGAATCATATTTCCTATCAATTCTTTGACGTACTTAAAAGTTAATACTTATGAATCGTGGTGAGTGTTTTACATTTGATACAATTTATGATGTGAAATCATGTGACTTATCATATATTATCATTATTCATGCAAATATCTATGTATATCTATAATTTTTATGAAAAGAATAAAAATCTCTCTTAGTGGATAAAAACCTCGATTTTTATTTTGGGTCTAAACGATTTAAACGATTAAATCTCGATTTAAATCTCTCGGGCCAACTATGATATAATGGGATGCACCGTTGGCTAGGTTCGGGCGGACTTACTTGCTTCCCTCATGGGGGAGGTGAGAGCACAGTCGACTACATTTTGGGTACCATCTCTCGAGCTTCACTCATCCCCTCACTTAGTATTGGATGACGCCCACTTGATGCTAACCATACATTTATCATATTCACACTTTCATCTCCTATTCCATTAGACACTCCCTCACCCACTCAGACACACCACGATACACTTCACACACGAGTGCTCACACGTTTATGCACACCATTTACACACCAGTCTACTCTCGCTCTATCCACTCTCACCCTTGGACACTCTTACATCACAGACCACTACCATCCTACAGGACTCCGCTCTCCGCAGCTTCCCATACTGCACACATATACACCCTCCACGCACAGGATCCATGCCACAGAACCGCTGGTGTGATGCAGATTGTCGTGTGTTACGAAAGCTCCTACAGATTTTAGAGCATAGAGGGGATATTACACACATACAGGCACAGCGTCGCATGCAGAGCCTTACTCGCCGCAAACGGCGAGATTGAGAGGAGAGACAGTACTTGGATATTTACCATTTGCTCATGAGTCGAGACACTGTAGTGGCGTGGCGACATTTAAGAGAGGGGACAGCAAACACCCATCCGAGACCCGAGCGCTTGGCATAGCTATGCACGAAGCCTATACGAGATCCTAGACCAGTCCCCCATTCCCAGGCCGCAGAGCTCACGTCCTACCACCTCTGACTTCTTCACACCCACTATGGTGGGACGCGCTATTGCCCATCTACAGCATGGCAGGGCTCATGACCATTTCGGTTTACAGGCAAAGCACCTGATCTACGAAGGCACGCCTCGCACCGCTCATTGCCCACCTCTTCAACCGTGCATTGGTTCAAGGGTTCCTTGACTCATGGACTGAGCACACCATAGTGCCCATTCATAAGTCAGGTGATACTATGGATCCAGCTACATACCGGACGATCATGATGGCCCCTATATTGGCCAAGTTATATGAGGCGGTACTAGAGACAGAGTTGAGTACTCTTGCTGAGGATAAGGGTATCAGGGCCATGACAGGCAGGTCTCATACAAGATTTCTCTACCATTGACCACATCTTCACCCTGAGATGCCTGATCGACCAGGCAAGAGTGAGAAAGAGGAGATAATATTGTTGCTTCGTGGACTTCCGCAAAGCATTTGACACGGTTCCTAGGGAACGACTCGTCAGACGACTACTTGATATCAGAGCTCTAGAGGAGATGATATGGGGGATCTACGCCTTATACGAGAGAGTATCTGGTAGAGTAAGATGTCCAAGAGGCTTATCTGGTCCACTTGCTAGCACTATCGGGGTGAAGCAAGGGTGCCCTCTTTCACCCACCCTCTTTGGTCTCTACATTGATGAGATAGTGGACTTCATACAGCAGCAGGGGGTGATGGCATTGAGGTACACGGGTCCACTGTCCATATTCTTTTATATGCTGATGATATTGAGTTGGTTTCAGAGTCTGCAGAAGGTCTACAGCAGCCTAGATGAGTTTTGCAGACACAGAGGGTTACCTCTGAACGTTGGTAAAACCAAGGTCATGATCTTTCATACATCAGCACAAGAGTATCTGCAATAATTTTTGTAAATTTTTTTAGGAGAAAAACAAGTCATGTCCGAAACATTTTTCCGGTCTCGATTCAGGCTTTCCAACCCGTCCGAGTCCGAAGTCCGATTCCCCTCCGAATCAACTATGAGTACATCTAGTCAATTGTCAAAAAAATTCCAATCGAGTATGGTGAGATAGCATTGGAATTCAGTACATAAGTACTATAATTCAATGAACAAGAGGTTGACCACAGAAATATATGATAGAATTGAAGGGCATACACTAGTTAGTCATACATGATACAAGTCATATGAATGAATGGACATTGTTCACAAAATCCCGGATATGTTGCTACATTTAAAAATTTTCTACATTTGGACTTTGTTCATGTCAAAATGTTGGACATCCTATAGGGATGTTAAGTGCCTTCAGCAATTCTATGATGTTCTTCATGAATTGAAAAACTTCCATAACTAAAATCGTATATGTCTCAAAGAGACATGTGGCATCCAGAAACAAGATTTCTAAACATGAGCCTAAAACTCAGCAAGTTTGGCAAAAGAAATCCAAAGATTTTGTATCTTCATCAGTTGCACTGATTTGTATGATGTCTCATGTTGTGGAAGGCTCTTAGGCAGCTAGTCCTTTCTTGACTTACTATATTTGATGGAAAGGATTGCTCCATGCTCTTGCACCCTTTCTGCTCACTTCACCTTTTGTTGTTCATATTTAGAACTACCACAAAGCTGCTCATTGTGGATTTCTGGATTCATACACAAGTTCCAATCTCATCATCTTTTTCCTCATGGTTCATCAAAATGCAGGTATCTCAATTCCAGGGGGGGGGGGGGGGGGGGGGGGGAAGAGAGAGAGAGAGAAAATGAAATGATATATTTACGTCTTCAGAAGGCCAAAATGACCTATGAGACCAAAAGTTACAAAACTGGTGAATCTGATACAAAATTTGAATACCAAAGGAAGTGGTATTGAAAATGAAAGATGTAAAATAGCTGGGAAAAGGCTAACACCAAGACTAATACAACAAAGGGCTGATACATAGGAGGGATGTGCTGATATACAAGGCTGGAGATCTATCCTCATCTTCCCTGTAGGCGTCTGAAAAGTACAGCCCGAATACCAAAAGTTACAAAACTGGTGAATCTGATACAAAATTTGAATACCAAAGGAAGTGGTATTGAAAATGAAAGATGTAAAATAGCTCGGAAAAGGCTAACACCAAGACTAATACAACAAAGGGCTGATACATAGGAGGGATGTGCTGATATACAAGGCTGGAGATCTATCCTCATCTGCCCTGTAGGCGTCTGAAAAGTACAGCCCCAATCCTCCGTTGCAGTCTCCGTCGATACTGTGTAGCACCTCTCACTCTCGGTCGTCTAGATCTCCCTAGCTCCACTGCTCGGTCTATGAGAGTGCCAGTAGTGGCTGTATGAGTGTGGACAAAGCTCTATACTAGATGCTCTACTGACTGCTCCTCTAGCTGCCTAGTGTCTGGTGTAAAGAAATCCGTAATCTGTCTTTGGGATTGTCTCCCTCCAGCTCTCCTCAGTAGAGTGTCTCTATGTCTGTGTACCTCTAGTAGATATAGTCCAAGACATCTCTGATCCTCAAAACTCATGACTCTAGATAGAGGCCCAAAACCCTCTCTGAATAGACAATGAAAACGGCCCCGTATCTCATAGTATACCGTGCAATGACATATGTAATGTAGTTCTGTCTCTGGCTCTAGTTGACATAGACGGCATATCCTGCTATCTGCTGGTACCCCTCTGAATCTTCCAGTCTCAATCTCAAGCTCATGTGAGGATG
Source organism: Ceratopteris richardii (assembly GCA_020310875.1). Taxonomy (NCBI): domain Eukaryota; kingdom Viridiplantae; phylum Streptophyta; class Polypodiopsida; order Polypodiales; family Pteridaceae; genus Ceratopteris; species Ceratopteris richardii. The sequence continues at coordinate 154,338,527 of CM035418.1, read as the reverse complement.
TGCGCAACTGACCAATGGCACAAAGCAAGGCATGGGAAAGGTGTATATCCATATAGCTAGGACGAGTCACAAACCCATCCCTTGTGAGGTGTAGAAGATGCTCTCTATAGAAAGCCATCTTCGTACCCAACTCCTGTGTAGGCTCAATCCATGTCCTCCTGGTGTCCAGCTCGATCAGATCCTGTCGAATGAGTCTAGTAATCTCCACCCGTGTTAGGTACATCAGGGGTGTCTGTAAAGAGTACTGGAAAGGAGGCAGCCTGTCCATGGTAAAACCATGTGTTTGAAACCATGATGTCATATGTGCAAACCAGCATGATGTATCCCCCTACAGAGCTAGCTGTCCGGATGACTCGAGGGCCAGCCTCGTATATCTATCTCCGGTAGTGTCCCACAAGCTGTGTACAAAGGAGACTACTCTAGTGAGTGCCTCAATCTCAATAGGGGGAGCAACTAGCTCCGCCCGAATGATATCATGTGGTACGGAGGCCTTGGCTCTAATCAGCCTAGAGATCATAGATATCAAGGGCCTCTCCATGACTTTCCACCCATCCTGACCTATAGAAGGTCCCCAAACCTGTACCCCATATAGCATAGTAGAGGCAACCAAAGTATCAAAGAACCATAACTTTGTCCTGGGTTCCTGAAACTGAACTTGCGAGCACATCCTCTCCAATCCTCCCAAAGCTGTAGATGCCCTAGTCAGTCTAGTCTCTGCTTCTCTCCTCAAGGAAAATCTCGATCCAGTGAATACTACCCCCAGATATGCGTATGCATCTGTATACTCCACAACCTCCTCCCCATATGTGAAAATGGGTGTTGATTTCCTGATCCACTGCGGTGTGGTCTTAAACACCATAACCTTGGTTTTACCAAGGTTTACAGACAGACCACTATCCTCTGCAAAGCTGTGTAGAGCATCCAAGTGTCGTTGCATACCCTCCGGTGAGCCAGATATCATCACAATATCATCAGCATATAACAACAATGGGATCCACGTCCCTGCCAACTCGGCCCCTCTATCACCCTCTCTGTCAATGTAATCAGACACCTCATCAACATACATACCAAATAGAGTAGGAGACAGTGGGCAGCCCTGTTTCACTCCAATAGTAGAGTGAACTAAATCAGATACTCCTTCTCGGGTGCAAACTCGTCCCACCACCGATCTATACAAAGCCATAATCCCCCACATCAACTCTATGGGTACCCCCATCTCCTGTAGTCTGCGCATCAATCGAGCTCTCGGCACCATGTCAAATGCTTTGCGGAAGTTCACAAAGCTACAATAAATCCGCTTCCCATGTGACCTTCTCTTCAATGATGGCTCTAAGTGTCAGAATATCATCAAGAGTGGAGAAAGCCCTCTTGAAACCTGCCTGACCCTTTGCCCGCATACCCTCACCCTCTGCCCAATCACTCAAGTGCTGCTCAAGAATGGATGCATACAACCGTGTCAATGTGTGTCCAACCATAATAGTGCGGTAGTTTCCCGGCTCTATAGGATCCCTTGCCTTGAAGATAGGCACAATAGTAGACAGTCTCCAAGTCTCAGGTAACCCTTCACACATGGCACGATTGAACAACACTGCAAGAACCTCCATCAACATACCCCTAGCATGAATAAAATGCTCCGCCACTAGACCGTCATGGTCATATGCCCTCCCGATCTTCATCCTGTCAATGGCCCTCTCTACCATTCGAGCGGTAAAGAAAGTGCTCGTGGCTGGGCACGGCTCTGCAGGGCCCGGATGGGGTTCCTGTCCAGGAACCATATATAGCGATGTCGCATACTGACCCCATACATCAGGTGAAGTAATCGCTGGGGGAGTGGAGTGCTCATGAAAAAGTCGCCATGCCTCTCTTGAGTCCCTGCTCAAGAACATCTGATATAAATCTCTCTCCAACTGAGCCAGGTAAGCCCGCTTCTTCCGTCTCACAAGGCGACAGAAAGCAATCTGAGACTGTCTGTAAGTGATAGCTCCTAGGAGAAGATCTCTCTGAAGCCGGGCTCTCATCTCTCAACATTCCTCGTCATACCAACTATTCTGGGGCATGCTCCCAGACTGTCGCCTCCGAACCGGCCGGGTGTGTGGATATGCCACTGATGCGGCACTATGCAATGTCTCCGTCAGTAGAGTGGTGCACTCCTCCAGTGAGAGACCTGGATCAACTGTGCGTAGACGGTCCCAGATCTCCAGAGAGAGAGAGAGAGAGAGAGAGAGAGAGAGAGAGACTTACTAACATCTTTCTATGGACTAAACTGGCCAATGAGATTAACTATACAGTCATAGGGCCTCTGCACATACCCTTGTTCTTGGCACAATCCTTGGGAGAAGATATAAATTCAAAAGCCTGGCTTGACTCATTCGCAGAACATGGTAGGCTGGTCCATGTAAGCTCTTCATGATTAGGGCAAACATAGAATGTCAGAATTATGGATATGTACCCTGTCATCGGCAAAACAGAAAAAATAAAAAAAGCATATGCATGGAGGGGGAGGGAGGTGATATGACACAACGTAATATTTTAACATCTCCTGAAGGCCAAGATGCCCTGCTAGGCAAAAAAGTTACCAGAACCTGAATCTGATACCATGTCTGTATGCTAAAAATATCAAGAAACTAAATTACTAAAACTGGATACTGTAATGGATGTAGCGAAAGAGTGGTGCATGGACCAGAAACTCTCTTGTCCATAGAATGAGACAGAAGAGAGGCCAAAAGACCTGGGCAACACAGTGAGGGGATTTCTCTCATGAAAAAACCAGAAACATCAGTTAGAGAGAAAGAAAGAAAGTCATATTAACATCTATCAAAAGGCCACCTAATACATGGGGACCTATGTGGGAGTGAATGTGTATACCCTAACTGGTACAGATGGGTGGAAGAGGGTGGGGTATATGGTACATCGGCGGTGGACTCAATACCTCCTACAGGAGGGAGACCCAAGTGGTGGTGGCGCGTCTCTGCTCCACCATGTGGTCGTGGGCTATCCTGATGCGGGAGATGTCCTTCTCGTGCAGTCGTGGTCGATGGTACTAAAATACTAAAACTGGATACTGTTGTGGATGTAGGGTAGGAGTGGTGCATGGACTAGAGACTCTCTTGTCAATAGAATGAGACAGAAAGGAGGCCAATAGACCTGATAAATACAGTCAGGCGATTTATCTCGTGAAAAATTAGATAATCCAAACAGAAACATCAGTTAGAGAGCAGAGAGGGGGGGGGGGGGGGGGAAAGAGAGAGAGAGAGAGAGAGAAAGAAAGAAAGAAAGAGGGAGAGAGAGAGAGAGAGAGAGACAGAGAGAGAGAGAGAGAACAACATATGATTTCATTTCAAACCATTAATATGTGGAAGACCATTACCAATTTGCTCCAAAGCCATGAATTAAGATTAAAGCTGGTCCAGTTTCGCCAGCCACCTGATATCGAACAGTATAATCCTGCCACTTCCAAAACCTGCAAAATCCATTTGATTTTTAAGAAACTGTGTGTGTGAGTGTGTACACAAGCATTTGCACATGCATGCTTGTATGTTCATTTCTGAACTTAAGAATGATGCAAATGGCGCATATGGATACAGATAAACAAAGGAGAGATCTTTGAAATGTTTCCTTGATAAATATATATATAAAAAAAAAAAAAAAAAAAAATATATATATATATATATATATATATATATATATATATATATATATATATATATATATATATATATATATATATATATATATATATATATATATATATATATATATATATATATATATATATATATTAATGTTTTGCTTGCATCTCAGTGCACAGTGTAAAGTTTTTGATGAATGAGCATTCAAAATCTAAGTTAGAAGGTAAGGAAGGTATAGCTAAAAGCATTTAGCGAAACCGGACTTGTGCTCTGAGAAATCAACCTTAGAAGTTGACTATGTCAAAGTCGCTTGTTCAAGAAGACAGTTTCTGACATATCTTTGATCTCAATGATCAAATCAGAGTTTTAATGATTCTTTTGAAGGTCTAATGGTTGATATGATTGCGCAAAGGTAGTGTGAAAATATGTGCATCATTAGATTAAAGAGATTTAAAGTAATGTGCAAGTAAGGAAGTTAAATTCTAAACCAGACTTCTAAAAGAAGAAGAAAATTCAATCAGAGAAGTCATGGTGAATGTCTTTTAAATCCACGTAACATTTGTGTAAAGTTTGGTCTATGATTGGTATAGAGGTGTTCTTAAATCAATATAGATCAAGCCTTTGGAGATTTAGAGGTCTCCATCATATATATATTTATCTATCTATCTATCTATCTACCTACCTACCTACCTACCTACCTATATATATATATATATATATATATATATATATATATATATATATATATATATATATATATATATATATATATATATATATATATATATATATATATATATATATATATATATATATA
>CM035418.1:154317783-154320283 GCA_020310875.1 Ceratopteris richardii | reverse complement strand
CCATTCGAGATCGCATAAGAATGTTATGAGCAGATTGGATAGATGTTACTATTCTCATGTGTCTACTTTAAATGCAGCATCCAAAATGTGGATACATGCTACAATGCTGCTCTCATACCATAATCCTTTGTTGGTATCCCTTAAAGAAGTCGATTGGAATTCATGTATTCCATCTAACTTGCCAAGAATTCCATTGAGAGTAAATCACTCCTGGCTGCAAACTCATATGTTCAAGTCTAAAGTTCAAATTTTGATTCAGCAAATGCTCTCACTGAAAGTATCTGCTTGCATGAAATGGGAATTTTCAGTGGCAAATTGCAAGATGTAATTAGAGATTATGGTAAATTTTTCTCTAAAATTCTCAATTCTGCTAAAGATGAAGCTCAACAGCTTATTTCCCTCATGTCCTCATGTCTTATTTCCCTCATGTCCTCATGTCTGATAAGGTTGATTCTGGGCAACTACTTTCTGAAAGAGAATATGTTAGGCTTTGTAGGGCTTATAAATGTTTGGAGTTTATTGAAAAGAAGGCTATTCAATCTTCCAAAGTCAGAGCCAAATACACGGAAGTGAATGATTTGCATACAAATTCTAAATGTTTCTTTGAGTTCTTGCGACTCAAGCGTCTCAAAGATACGATTTCCCAACTTGAAGTTGATGGCTCAATCATCAATGATGGGAATTCCATAGCTGCAATTTGTTCAGAACATTTTCAGAATTTGTTTGGAGCTTCATATAAATCAGATGATACATGGTTTACATCGCTCCATGAATCTTTGGTATACACTCCACAACTTCTTGATTCTCATATGGCTGCTGCATGTGAGAAAATTATTTCAGAAGAAGAGCTTCACATGGATCTTCAATCTCTCAAAAATGAAAAAGAACCAAATATGGATGGTATCACGAAAGAATTTGTGATAGCTTTTTGGCATCTTCTTAAAAATCTTGTTCTTGACATATGTAATGAAATATGGAGAGATCAAAGGATGCCTTATACATTCAAGTTAGGCAAGATTAAACTTATTCTGAAATTGGATGTTCCTAGGCGCATTGGAGATTGGAGACCTATCACAATGATGAGCATTATCTATAAAACATTTGCTAAAGCCTTTGCATTAAGATTCAAATATATTATTCATAATGTGGTTAATCCATCACAGATTGGGTTTATATATCAAAGATCGATTTATGATAATATCTTTCTCACCCAACTATTGATGGAACATACAGCATCATCTAATCAGGAAGCGATTGGGATACAAATTGATTTTGAAAGCCTTTGATGTAATTCGATGGGATTTCATTGCAATAGTGCTCAAAAAACTTGGTTTTAGAAACAGATTACATCCTTGCTCAAGGTAGTGCTTCTCATATAGAGATAAACGGAAGGCTCTCTGCACCGTCCCCTATTGAGCATTCGGTGCGTCAAGGTTGTCCTTTAAGTCCACTCTTCTATGCTTTAGCATCGTCGCCAATCTTCTATCTTTTGGAGGCAAAAATGAATTCGCAATGTATTCATGGTACTTCTCTTTATGGGATTCAACAAATTGCAGTGGGCTTCGCAGATGATACGTTTATTTTTGCAAAGGTTGACACGAAAAATGTCCACAACATTTTGAACTCTTTGGCTTCCTTCTCCGAAGCATCTTCGTTGAAGATTAACTTGAAAAAATCAGTGATTGTGAATATTTTTGCACAACAATTTCAATCCCTTGAATGGGAAGGTCCTAAAATTGAAAGAGGTACTATTTTCAGACATTTGGGCTATCCCTTAAGCATTCATGTACCTATTAAAGATAAAGTCAGGTGGGTACTGCACAGAATTAAGTGCAAAATGGACAAATGGTTTGCTTCACAATGGCCATTACATGCCTGGATAAGGATTGTGCAAAGTCTTTTGCAACCATATATTATGCATTATTTACTGTTGCTCGATTGGAAGAAGAATCATTTACATATCTTTGATAGATTGGTAAAGACTTTCCTCCATAATAAAAAGCATAATCGGGCATTGGTTCTTTCATCATGGGAGTATGTATGCCAACCCAGAGATAGAGGTGGGCTTGGAATTTTGCATTCGTATTCTCACTTAATGGCTAGAAGAGCAGCCTTTATTACGCGCATTACCTTTTCCCATAGACCTCTATGGGCTCTCATTTTCTCGAAATTTGTAGAAAATGCGAAGGTGAAATTCAAAGGAAGTTGGAAATTTGATGTATGGAATAAGTTTTTCTCTCATGCCCCACTGAAAACTTCTTCACACACGCTCAATTTTTTACTTCGCCATTTCAAATCCACACTTTCTACCTTGAAATGGAATGGAAGACAGCGTTATGTACGGAGCTCCCTTGCTTCATTATCTCCATACTGGCCATTTTTATCAAATTCGCCCATCACTTACTCTTTAGGAGCTACAGCAAGATATTTTAACAATAAAGGAATTGATATCATTGCTAAATGCTACGATTCTAACTCGGAGATTTTGCCTTTTACAATG
>CM035418.1:153852783-154312783 GCA_020310875.1 Ceratopteris richardii | reverse complement strand
CCTTGCCAAGAAGCCTTTTCCTCTTGCAAGGTTTTTTGTAACTTCAAGGCTTCTAACTCTCTTCTTAGTTGTGCGGGAGGATCAGTTGTGAATTCATCTGTACCTTCATGTTCTTTGAACGAGAGCCTTGCTTGTTCGATCCTCGAGGTTGTGGCTTCAAATTCTTCCAACAATGCATCAGCTTGTATTAACTCTCTAAGCTTTTGCTGAGAAGTTTTTGGTAGAGCCTTCTCTACCCATTTCTTGACTAGAAAATCCCCAAGATTGTGACGAAGATGAGAAACTAACGACTTCACTCTCGGCATGAATTCAGAGAATGCCTCTCTCTTATAGTAGTTTAAGATTTTCCAATTGATCAAGAATGCATTATGTGGAGTTACGTGGGGTAAACATAGTTGTGAAGGCGGTTTTAAGAGTATCCCAGGTGGTGAAGAGTGCTTCATCGTGCAGATTGTACCATCGATCCCCGAGCCCTTCAAGAGTGGCCAGAAACAAGGCAAGGAAGGCATCTTCTAGCTGATGTAAACCCCTACACTTACATAGGGAGAGAAACCTTCTAACATGATCGTCTGCATCCTCATGAGGAGCTGCCTTGAAGTAGGGAAATTTACTGTTGATCCAAGAGAGCAAGTTAGTCAAATCGTCCCCCCTCACCGTGGGTTGTGGTCCTTGGTTGTTTGCCATGTCCGTTGAAGGAGGCGTTGAGTGCTCATCTCATACACCTTGCGATGACGATGCGTCGAAGTGGTGGAGCTCTAGGAGAGATGTCGTGCATGTTGAAGCTGAAGAGGACCAGGAGCAACTGCAATGGAAGCTCTGATAGCTGAGTAGAGTGTGCAGGTTAGTGTCCAGGTGAGTGTCCAACTTTCCAACTCATGGTGCAAGAGAGCAGGGAGAGAGAGAGAGAGAGAGAGAGAGAGAGCGAAAGAAAATTAGACGCAGCCATTTTGGTGGGCTCTCCAAGTGAGGAAGTAACCCTAACTTTAGTTTAAGTTATTATTTATAGGACCTGGCCAAGTTCGATTGAACTTGGCCAAAAGAATAAATAATGAACATGATGAGCCTTATAACAGCCTATACAAATGTATACAAATATGAGGGGTCATTTAGGGCTGGCCAAAAGAATAAATAATGAACATGATGAGCCTTATAACGGCCTATACAAATGTATACAAATATGAGGGGTCATTTAGGGTCTTTACCCCAACAACCTCCCACTTAAAGGCATAAATGATGCCTTTAAGCTACGTGACTCCCACCATTTGTATACATAGCTGATGTTTTGCTTTGGGCAAGCACTTCGTAAGGACATATGCAAGATTCTGTGACGTATGGACCTTAACCAATGTGATAAGGCCATCCTCAAGCACTTCTCGAATGAAGTGATACCGCACATCAATGTGCAAGGTAAAAGGAGGAGAGTGCGCACTTTTACCCTTAGAGATTAGCAGAGCCTTACTTGGTGATTCGCAAAACCTGAGTCTTGTTTAGTTGTTTTTGGCTAATTTTCATTAGTCTCCACGTTAGTCCATGACTTGAGAGGACTATATGGTCGGATGCTCAGAAATCTATCAGGAAGGGCAACTACACATTCAATGAAAAGGTATATAGTTTAGCATAGGCAAGCAAAAAGAATGCTTCAAGGCTTCCTTCAAGCTTGCCCTAGCACAGCCAAGCGAAAAGAATGCTTAAAAGCTTTCTTCAAGCTTGCCCCAGCATATTGTGGCATAAGGCCTCGAAAATTAAGCCACGCAATGGGGGCTTCGGAGATAGACATAACTGCTTGTAATGAGCAGGGCCGCATCAAGAGAGAGATAAAATGGACTCCGAACAACAGGCATAAAATAAGTTCAGCAATCCAATGCAAACAGTTTGCTTGCTCAAGTGAATGTACAAGGCATGATCAGCTGAGGACTATGCATGTTCCCAAATAGTGTTGGAGACAACTAGTGTGGATGACATCATTCATAATGGTTACATGGCTAGAGTTGATGCAAGTAAGGACAAAGGGTTATCTAGGGGAATCGATACAAGAAAAACGTTTTGGAAAGAAGATTCACTCCCTATCAATTGGATTTCAATGTGACATCAAGAAAGAAGGTTTCACTCCCCCTCTAATACAAGATGGTCAAGTTCCTATCATTATCTAGAGACAATCTTCATCACTCTTTTCTGTAGGCAAAAGCAGTTCTTCCCACTCTCCCAATCTCTCTACAACCAGGTGGTCATGTTCTTCTCTCTAAGTGATCACTTCTTCTCTTTGCACATCAACTACCTCTCAAGGCATTTTGTGGTCACTTCTTTCTCTGTAGATCAACTCACTCTATCCAAGCATTCATGTTCTTCCAATCTCTTTGGAGCTAGGTAGTCATGCCCTTCTCTCCATGCTCTTCTTTCCAGTTGGTCAAGTTCTTCCCTATGCTCATTAACTCACCCTCTCTGTGGAGTAATCTCTCCATCTCCTTCCATGGTCTCATGCTCTCCGGGACGGAAAGCCCTCTAGTGGCAGGCACATGTAGACCCCACTTACTCACCATCTCTCTTTCCAATGATTGAAGAGTAATTTCAATGATTGAAGTGTACTTTCCAATGATTGTAGTGCCTGTCCTTGAAAGGGTACTTTGTACCTTCAGGTATTACTTGGACGTGGAGCATGTAAAAGAAGCCCCCTCACAAATATTTTTGGTGTATACCCTTTGATATTATTCCTTCTTCCCAACGTGTAGAAGTAAGCATACAAGACTCCCTTGTCTTCCAAGTGGCATAGATTTCATGGTACTTCCCCTCCTCCAGTTTGGCATGTACTTTTTCCCCTTTCTTTTTCTCTTTCCATGTGAATCCTCTCTCTCTAGAGTATCTCCTTCCCGTGCAGCTGCATGCTTTCCCAAGGGCATATTCCATGCAATCTCCAAAGCCCTCATGTAAACTACTCGTTATCTCCCTTCTTGGATGCCATGACAATTCCCCACTCATTTCTCCTCATTTTTTGTGCAATCAGAATCCCACATATGGTTCTCTCCAATGTATCATGATGAAAGGGAAAGATATATCATGATGGAAGGGCAAGATATATCATGATGGAAGGACAAGATATGCCCATGGTGACCTCAAAGAGTTGATCTTCTCCTCCTCTATATAAGGACAAAGTGATGCCATAATTTCTTTTTGTAGGCCTAGAAATTCTCTTTCTATAACCGAATAGTTACATTCATCAACAAATAATCTTTGGCTAGTGTAAAAACAAATCAAAATTATCAAAGTGATTGTTCTTTCAGTAAAACATTGTCGAACACGATATCCAAAGCATCTACAAACACATGAAATGGAAGCTCCCACTTAAAAGTTTGCAACATTGACACTAGGGTCAGTGTCATCTTTAATCTTTCAAATGCTATCTTTAATCTTTATCTTATCTTTCAAAAACTTTATGGCGCTTTGCATCCCAATGAAAATTGTATCATTAGGATATGGGCCCACTTCAAAGGTTGAACTTTATAAGCCAAGATTTATGAATGTCCACCATAACACTGAATTTGCCCAAAATTCTGAAATACTCCTTTTAGTTGGAGGTGGTGCTTCCAAAAGTACATCCACTTTACCATGGGCTATTGTGATTCCTCATGTGAAACAATGTGACCTAGAAACTTCCTACATGACAAAACAAAGTTATCCTTGGGCGAGTTCAAAGAGAACCTAACTTCTCCATACCATAGAACACATTTATGAAAGTGCTCCCGATGTAGTTGTTGGAGTCCGACATATGTGGAAGCATACGAATAGCACAAGGTACAAGAAGAAGCTTGGAGAACAACACAATATTGAATGCATTACCGAGTGAATGTACAAAGATAAGGGGTCCCTTAGGATAATAGGAGTCTATACGAGTTGGGAGGAAAAAAAAACCTCCTAAAGAGGGAAAAGGTGTCCCAACGGTCCTAAGTGTGTTCACACGCATCATTACCAAAATATATCAAGAAATCCCCCCTTAAAGTGATGCCATGAACAAGGAATTGGCAATCATGTATAAGGAAGTGCCAAGCAATGTGGAAAGAAATCAATCCACAAAAGAAGGTAAGCCCAAAGCTTTGCAAAAAGCTTCAAAATTCTCCTTAGGCATAGCCTTAATGAAAAGGTATGCAACATTATCCTCTGTGAGGACATAAACCAAATTGATCTCTCGAGCAAAGAGTTTCTCGAATTTCTCCCTCACATAGTGATAGTACATCTCAATATGCTTTGTGCAAGCATGGAATAGAGGGATCCTTGCAACTTGCAATGCTCTCTGACTTTCACTAAAGATGGTGGTGGAAGAAGATTGACCAACACCCAAATCGACCGAAAGGTGTTTGAGCCACACACACTCAACAATCACTCTGAAAGCTTCCTATCCTAAACCTCAGAACTAGAAGTGACATAGTAGAGAGTTTAATGTCCAACTCATGTACATTCCAACCATCATGAGCTCCAAGTGCATAGATACTACGAACAGTGATCCATCGACATGTGGGAGCAAAAGTCTCATCAAAATCAATGCCTTTCTCTTGAGCATAACCTTTGGCAACAAGCATAGCCTTATACCTATCAACTATTCCATGAGGCTTACGTTTCAGCTTGTATACCCATTTACTGCCAATGGTCAAAAGTGCCAATGGCCTTTTTGCCTCGAGGCAAATCACATAAAAACCAAGTACCATTCTTCATAATAACATCATATTTTGATTGCATAGCCATCATCCGATTTCTGAATTTTCTGTTTCATCAAAAGAAGCAAGCTTATTCTCATTACAAAGATTAAAGATAGCCATTGCATAACAATATGATGCAAAGGAAGCACTATGAGAGCCTCAACAAGTATGATATGACAAAGGTGCATCTAATTTGCTATCTTTCAAAGTCATTTAGGCATACTTTTTGCCTCTTCTATGTCAGCTCTCTCGTCAACAAGAGCATCATGTAAAATCAACAAGTGGATCATGTAAATCTCCATCAGATATGGAATGATATGCATCATCATTTGAATCCTATAACGGTTGAGAAAGTGCCTCTCTAGGTCCAGCACTTGACTCTCCACCTTTAAAAAAACGAACCAACATTTGAGCTAACTAATGTCTCCTTGGTACATGAAAGTAAGGGCTGAATTGCATCTTCCACAAAAACAACATTGCAGCTAACTAGAATGCATTTAGTCTATAGAAGATAGAGACAATAGCCTCTTCTCTCAAAATTATGCCCAAGGAAATACATTTCACGACCTTATCATCCAATTTTCTGCATTGTTGTTCAAGCACTAATGCATATGCCAGAAAACCAAAACCACAGAGATGAGCAACAGATGGCTTGCGACCATGCCAAGGCTCACATGGAGTGATGGACTGCAATGATTTGGTTGGACACCTGTTAAGTACATATGTTGCACACATAATACCCTCAAGCTAAAAGTTATGTGGTAAAGCCTGACTTTGCTCATATACCTAGCCGTTTCCATGAGAGACTTGTTTCTTCCTCTCTTTGCTTAGGTGTATATGGCACTATACATTGGCATTTTATCCGACGCATAGCTAGAAATGCATTAAACTCCGAAGACATATACTCCCTCCCTCAATCAGAATGGAGGGTGCCCATTTTACATGCTCACAGATTTTCAGCCATAATCGAGAACTCTTTAAAGCACATAAACACTTCCGACTTTGCTTTCAATGGATAAACCAATGCAAGCCTGGAAAAGTCATCAATAAAAGTCACGAAGTATAGGTAATTCCCAAATGAAGGTGTCTACATAGGACCACAGACATCACTATGAACAAACGGCACTTTATGTGCAAATCTAGCTGAACGATCTCTTAGGAAGGAAGAACGTTCCATTCTACCCAAAATGGAGTCTTCACAAATATTTTTAGAGGGTTCCCCAAGCTTGGGCAGAGAGAACACCATTTCAAATTTCTCGAGGCGAAACAAACTAGCAAAATTCAGATCATCAAAGCGTGTATGCCAAAGCTTTGCATTTGAAATAGTTTGAGAATGGAAAACTGCACATGCTGAATCATTCTCAGATTTTGCATAATCTATGAGCTTCTAGAGCCGAGGATATAAAATGCCAGAAGTGACGATAACATCACCATTCAAAAGATCATGAATTGTACATTTGTCATCAACAAATTTGACAACCAAGCTAAGCTTGCCTAATGTTGAAACTGATAACAGATTTTCTTGATCCCTAGCAATCTAAAGCATCTCACAATCTAAAACAACTACCATCCACAACCGTCCGAATGATCTTTCCAACTCCCAAGAGGAGTTATTAGCACATGTGACATAAGAATATCAATCTCTTCCATCCACACTTAATCATATCCAAAAAGGAGTACATTTGTCTCAACAACTTCATTTAGCATACTATCCACGAAAGATAGAGGAAAGGAATACAAAACTCTAACCGCAATCAACTTTCTGCAACAGACATAGATTCTAAGATATTTACTCTCCTTGGAAACTATTATGGCAGGAGATACTCATTCTAGATGCTCTACGAAAAGATGAATCCAACTTTTAACAACCAATTGAATTCTTCCCTAACTTGTTTAGCATGTACTTCATATTCACTTTCTTCCTCCTCATGATGTTGCTTCAACTTAGTTTGTAGGCATGTCTATGGGGCTATATTGCATTTCCATAAATTATCGGACTCCACATAGTATCGAACTCTGTTCGTTTCCCACATACGGGGCCAAATGTTTGGAGATTACTAATAAGCTCGGAGACTTCTCGAACTCAGGAACACCTCAAGCTCTAGAGGGTATTGTTTCTTTATTACTATACAAACAATTTCAAAAATAGAATTTAGTGAACCTAATGGCTATTCCATATTTATTATTGTGCATCAACTTTGAATATCACATGGTGTTTTCACCAATAGCATTCTGTAATACTTAGACACAGAAGCAGATTTTGTAATAAAAGTCACTATATCCATAATTAAAGAAACAAAGTCAGAATTACCAAACCGAAATGCAGATAGACACCGAACAAAATGAAACAAATTTTGTTTCATTGTCTATCAATCTCTCATATATACCAGAATGAATCGAGGCAAACCCCAAATTCACCCTCAAATGAAATTGCAACTATAAGCTCATGGTAGTCAACCACAAGACTATATAGCATATCAGCTCCATTATGCACAGTATCGACTCAATACTATGACATTCCCACTAACGTCATCATTGCCCAATAGTGGGTATAGAACTCCGAATGAATACATGCTCACACACGCACCCCACAACACACACACACCACGAGCATGAACTCACAAGAAGCTCTACGAACTGAGTTTCTATCACTTCCGTAAGTGATGGGCAAACTCAGCCATAATGAAGCCTAGCACAAATACAAACAAAAGATAGGAAGAATTACAAAAATTGCATAGCTGATAGGGTATGCACACCTATCAACCGGTCGTAACTCGGACGAAGAATCCACAAGTGAAAACTGCATGTCCGCTAATACGACAATCATATATACCAGAATGAATCCAGGCAAACCCCAAATTCACCCTCAAATGAAATTGCAACTATAAGCTCATGGTAGTCAACCACAAGACTATATAGCATATCAGCTCCATTATGCACAGTATCGACTCAATACTATGACATCCCCACTAACATCATCAGTGCCCAATAGTGGGTATAGAACTCCGAATGAATACATGCTCACACACGCACCCCACAACACACACACACCACGAGCATGAACTCACAAGAAGCTCTGCGAACTGAGTTTCTATCACTTCCGTAAGTGATGGGCAAACTCAGCCATAATACGTCTATCAATCTCTCATCACTAACAGGGCAGGAGGGTGCATTCTCAATTTATACAATAAGCAAGAACTCTTCACATCCAGAATTCTCTGATATACAAAAACAAAACCAAAGTACTCCGAATTCCAAATAAAATATATTTCGACTAAGTGACTTTCCGTATTCTTCATTTGTACAGCTAACGGTGTGCACGTATGCGTCTTTGTATCCTTCAGAAAACTAACCAACCATTTTTCTAAAGATCCATGAAAAATGAAATAGAAGCTCAGTATCCATAGTTACCAAGAGAGGCATTCCACTCGCAACTGGAGACAATATATCATACCAAGCGGAGCATTCCACTCGCAGATTAGTGACAATATAACAGTCATCTTACACGAGAACTAAATATGGAGAATTTATCAATGCACTTTCCTTCCTACATTTTCTAGATTCTTCCACTACGCAAGACTTGATCTTGGTTCACCCTTGCCCAGTTGATTTATTTGTACGTGTGAGACTTTTCGCCATGGAGATTCCTTATAAACTTATGTATCATGTTTCATCATTTAAGGTGATACAATATTCCACAAATTCTGCTCTGTGATAACAACACTTTGAAGACTTCTCCCCTTCAAAGAAAAAAGTGATCGACTTTTGGAGTGAAAGGGTTCGGTAATTAAAAATTTTCGGTCCTGACGCGTGTATAAGCGTACACACTTATGGATAGAGGAAACAATAAAGGTCCTCTAGCTCGGCTTGGCCTTTCTCATTCTCGATACAGTCTTCTCTCGCCCCTATGTGTGTATGTGTGTGACTATATGGATTTTCCCACGAGCTCCAATCTCAATCAACGCATCGTTTGATGGTGATGCAGGTGGATCTTTTCCATTTTCAAAGAAAGAATAGAGAGAGAGAGAGAGAGAGAGAGAGAGAGAGATGGACCTTGTTTCTACATTAATGCCAGGTGTCGACGAAGTAACGCATGCGTCCGAAGGAAGGCTTGAGGATGACAGCTTTGTATTTGCGACCGTCTCATGCTCCGTAAATTGGCACACGACTCGAAAGAAGTGTAATTTCCTATGTTTGTGATTCTTTAGAATGCGGGAGCTCTTGACGGAGATAAGATGATGACCCTGTGTGGACAGAAAAGGAAGACCAGTGGCGGAAGGAGTGGATTGAACAACGTAATCTATGTAGTTGAGGTGTGCCATGGAAGCTTGGCGCAGCTGCGCTTCCGACGCCCACTTTTGGCTCTCAACGATTAACCACCGGCTTCCAGCATTGCTGGTTGAACATGCACCATGAACATGAGTTCATCACTCAAGCGGAGAAATGTACGATATGCGTTTCTAATTTGTGTTTTCTCGGACGATCAACACTAATAGTTAGCTTGACTTCTATAGGCACTAGAAACACGTTATTTATTTATAGAGGAACACCACACTATTTAATGAATCTTCCATGTATTTCAAGGAATGGTTGAACTATGTATTATGAAAGTTTTCACAAATTATTAATTATATAATCCATGTGGTATTGTTGGAAAATGATGTGTGTGAACATTGATAGATCTTTTACATCAATTCTTTTTTATGAGAGTACAATGAATTGGAAACACGCTCACATATTCGATCTGGTATGCTAGAGGCATTCATCTTTGAGGAACTCATACATCTTTGAGGAACTCAAGGAACTCATAGATATGTTCAGTCAAGATTTGAACTCGGGACTTCTTCCGAGAGACTCAAGGCATCAAATCACTAGGCTACTTCATATCATCTTTTTTTTTTCAGTAGGGTTCATATATATGAAGTAGCCTAATGATTTGATGCCTTGAGTCTCTCGGAAGAAAAAAGTGTGTGTGTGTGTGTGTGAACCTTACTGAAAAAAAAAGATGATTTGAAATAGCGTAGTGGTTTGATGCTTTGAGTCTCTCGGAAGAAGTCCCGAGTGTGTGTGTATGTGTATATATGTGTGTATATGTATATATCCATAAGTATGGCTGTGTGTGTTATGCACTTCTTATCTTTGTACTCTCAAATTAGGCTACTCTCAAATTATGCCTAGTTAGTATCATTGACTGCTTTGCTTCTCAACTCATTTCTAATAATATCATTGAGTGTTTTGATTCTTATTCATTGCTTGTATTATTTTCATGGATCCATATCAAAGCAAGTTGTTGCTTCTTATCATGTATTATTTTCATGGATCCATATCAAAGCAAGTTGTTGCTTCTTATCATGCATCATTGTCTTTAAAATCCACAAAATCTATTGACGTTCAATAGGCTACCATATCCTTCATGTAAGATTGAAAAGTCAAATATTTCTAGATTTTGCATTCGAGGTCATTTCGATCTTCATTCACACTATTGCAACTATTACAAAGAAGATCTCTTTTTTTTTTCATTTTGGTTTAGGTTTTCAATCCTCAACAAAATCATTTCCAAGTCTGTTAAGGTACTTTTGTTTAACTTCTAGCGAATAATCAGATTAGGGTACATTCAATAGCCGTGTACAATGATGTGTTCTATATGTTTGTTATTGAGGATAAGTTGGAAGGATGTATTGAGGATAAGTTGGAAGGATATGTTTGTTCTATAATGGATGTATATCATGTGCTATGCATTGTTGGCAAAGGGCTTGCAATGTATTGTATAGTATGTTGAAATATGTCCTCTTGTATCTACATATACTACATATGCATATATAGATGATGCTATGGTGTTCAGGATGTTGTAGGTTCATACACATATATAGTTAATGATATGGTGTTCAGGATGTTGTACATTCTAATTTTATTGCAGTACTCCCTTTTTTTCTTATGTGAACTACAACATTGAAACCCCAACGGCTGAAACTTTGATGGATGCCAAAAATGCATATGTGTGCAGCTTGATTTATATATTTGCAAAGCATGCCATTACCTACCATAGTCACTCATGTGAGACAACTAATGGTGCTTAAGATAACATTGTTACCACATTATATAATGCATGATGCATTTTTGTGCACCTTGATTTTTCTGTTTACGAAGCATGCCATTATCTACCATATTCACTCTTGTGTTCCAAAAGAGTTTTAGGAAGTGATCATATGATGAAGGTGATTGTATTAATTTGATTTTATTTCTACAAACTCATGTGTTCCAAAAACGTTTTAGGAAGTGATCATATCATGAAGAAGGTGATTATATTAATTTGATTTTATTTCTAGAAGTTGTTGGGAAGTGAACACATGATTAAAGTGATTATTATCAACAAAATTTCATTTCTTCACTTCCTTCTATAGATTATGTTTTCATGGGTTACATGATTCTAATCCAAGTTTTGCTTTTAGATTCGGTTTGATAACAAAATGCAATCCTAACGTCTTACATTGGAAGAGTAAGTCTCTATTATTCTAAAAGAAGATAAATGTGGAATATAGAACATGTCCATTAATATGCATGTTGTGGATTACACTTTTTTTGCTACTTAAAAGAGTAAGGATAAAAAATATAAACATGAGAAGAAAGTATAAAACTAGAACAATTCATCCTGATCTAAACTAGTTGTGGATTACATTTTTGTTGCTACTTAAAAGAGTAAGGATAAAAAAATATAAGCATGAGAAGAAAGTATAAAACTAGAACAATTCATGCTGATCTAAACTAGTTGCTAAAGAGGAAATCAAGAAAGGGATTAGAGTGTTTGTTAAAGATGCACGTGAAGAAGTTTGTTACTTTGATAATGGTGCAAAAAATCACACCACCCCATGGTTCGATTTCCTCACTTTACTCAAGTTTGCCCCTATAATGAATATTATCACATGCATAAAGAACTCAGCTCATTCCAAAAATGGGACTTGGGAAGATTATCAAACACTCTATACATATTTATGAAGAAAAAGAATTTGTGAAGAAGGAAGACCTCCGGACTCCATTTTGAAGAGGAAAAAATGAATGCTTGATCTCGCAGGGCACCTTTTTACTCAAGGGGGTTCTCCTTAGGGAAGTATACCCTATGCTTTCTCAGGAACACACCCAAAAACAATAGTTGGCTGGTAGTGCACCTTATTGAAGATTTAGGACATCACTGATTGTAGGACTCTTAAAAAAAAAAATAACATGAGATGCTACTAGCTTATTTGTAGAAACCATTCTAACAAGAACAAACAATGTCTTGAAATAAAAGCAACAATACATAGACAAGAATAGGACACTTCTTCCAATACAAGATAATCCGATGACCAATTAGATGGACAAGACACTACAGGATAACATAAAGAGATGGACAATTGAGGGGGACAGTCCCAACTCACTGCTCTGCAAGAAAAGGAAGAAATCTTTTCAGCCTAGGAACTTGAGAACTTGTAAGGAAGGCAATGCCACCTACCCTTTCTCAACTCCACCTATTGTAGTCAAGTGCCCGGCACACTCCTTCACAAAGCTCCAAATTCCATGCTTCAATCTGCCATCCACCCCTGGGAGAAGCAGGAAAGGATGCCCCCCCCCCCCCCCCCTACACACTTTGTAGAGGTCTTGTGTTTGTGTCCCCTCTATTATCTATGAGCTTGTGCTTTATTTGATGGAGAGGTCTCCTTATATAGTTTTTCTAGGACTGGTAGGAATTGAAGGGTAGCAAAAGGGACAAAATTAGTTTCTTTTTCATAGGCTCACTAACAATTTTGGTGCTCTGGAAACTTCCTTCTTGGTCGACTTTTCCTATGTCATCACTACCTTCCAAATTCTGGTATTTGTGTTGTACACCGTCCATGAATCGTCCCATGAATCCTTTGCATGCAAGTGGCTGAAAATTTAGTCTATGTGCAGATGTGGGAAATTTAGTTGCTTTTTCAAGTGAAATAGTACTGGACTAAATTAGAAGTAGACCATTTTCTAAAAAAATAGACTACTTCACAAAAAATGGGTAACTTTTGAAATAAGTAGACTTAATTTATAAAAATGGTCAACTTTTGAGATAAGTCGACTAAATTTATAAAAATGGTCAACTTGGGAAACTAAGAGCGGAGAAATATAGTCGACTAAAAGAAATAGATAACTTCTTGGAGAAATCGGCCAACTTAGGAATTTAGACAACTTCTTGGAGAAATTGGCCAACTTAGGAATTTAGACAAATTACAGAATTGGTGAAATGGGAAATTAGGCAGCTTAGGAAATTGGTGAAATGGGAAGTTAGGCAACTTAGGAAATTTGTGAAATGGAAAATTATGCAACTTAGGAAATTGGTGAAGTGGGAAATTAAGCAACTTAGGAGATTGGGAATTCTGCCTCCTTCATGAACTAATGAGTTGGATCCTCTTTTCTTCATCTTAGCCCTCTTTGCTTCTTCTGCTTCTCATCTTGCTCAAAATTGAGGTAAAGTTTCTTGTACTTGCCTTCAGCATCTCAAAAAGCAAAACATAAAATAGATTATTTAGGGGGTGTATCATAGTATCCCACCACTTAGACATTCTTCGTCCTCGAAGAGAAATAAAGTACCGTCTTCTTTTTTTTTTTTTTCTCTTCTTCTTCTTCTTCTTGAGCCTTCTTGAGCTAAGCCGTGCTGATATAGTCATCTGAGTCAAGCTTATTGTTTCTCATTGTTGGACTTAGACGTATGCGGAAGCAGGCGAACAACACAAGGAAGAAGAAGAAGCTTGGAGCACAACACACAATGCTGAATGTATTACGACTAGAATGTACAAAGCTAAGTAGCCTGTTAGGGCAATAGGCATATATACAAGCTGGGGAAAAAAAACCTCCTAAAGAGGGAAAAAGTGCATAAGGAGTCCTAGAGTGTTCAGACACATCACTACTTAAATATATCAACAAATCCCCCCTAGGAGTGATGTGGTGAACAAGGAGCTGGCACTCATGTATAAGGAAGTGCCAAGCTATGTGGAATTAATCCACAAAAGGAAGTAAGCCCAAAGCTTTGAGGAAAGCTTCAGACTTCTCCCTAGGCAGAGCCTTCTATGTGGGCACATATGCCAAGTTGATCTCCCCAATAGACAACCTCTCCCTAATATAATGATGATGGACCTAAATGTGCTTAGTGTGATTATGGAACATAGGCTTCCTCGCAACTGCCAATGCGCTCTGACTGTTAGTGAAGAAGATGGTGGTGGCAGAAGACTGACCAACACCAAAATCAACCATAAGGTGTTTGAGCCACACACACTTAAGAGTCGCTGTGAAAGCTGCCCTATACTCAGCCTCACAATTGGAAGTGGCCACAGTAGGCTGCTTCTTCTCAACAAAGATATACATGAGCTACCAAGCATGAAGCAAAAGCCACTGGTGGACACACACGTGTCATAGCAACAAGCCCAATCACTGTCAAAAAAAGCATGCAAATCTGGCGGTAGTGATACCCCCTTGGGATAAAACAATCCAAGTAGCCGGGTACCACTCAAGTAGCAAAAGATGCGCTTAACTACCTGCCAATGCTTGACACCTAGGCCATGCATAAACTTGCTCATCTGTGAGACATCAAACTGAATATCTGGCCGAGTAATGCATAAGCAAATCAAGCATCCAATAGCCTGCTGATAGAGAACAATATCAAATGCATCTCCACCATCATGAAGACTCAATCCTAAACGTGTCTCCATAGGAGTGGCAATAGGCTTACAATCTTCAAGGCCAAAACGCTGCAATAATGTGTCAATATATTTCCTTTGACACAAAGCCATTCCACCACCAACTTGCATAAATTGAATGCCCAAATAGTGATGCAAATACCCCAAATCAAACATCTCAAATGAGGCATGCAAATCAGCCTTAAAATCAGCGATATGCGTGTCATGAGCAGCATGTCATCAACATACACCACAATGGTCAAAAGCGCATCATTAGTACGCTGTCGGAAAGATTTATTTCTCTTAAAATATTATTAAAAATTAAAAGATTAATTGAATGAAATAAGTTTGAATAATTTATGAAAATTTTGACTTATGTTTGTTTTAATCTTTTGCAGGATAAGAAGTTTTCATGATCAGTACAAAGATGGAAGTATTTAAAAAGGTGTTTTCAAATGAAGTTAAGGATATTATGAATGTTGGAGATAGATGTCTACGGGAGCACGCGAACAGCACAAGGAAGAAGAAGAAGCTTGGAGCACAAACACACAATACTGAATGTATTACTAGAGAATGTACAAAGATAAGTAGCCCATTAGGGCAATAGGCGTATATACAAGCCGGGGAAAAAAAACCTCCTAAAGAGGGAAAAAAGTGCCCCGGCGGTCCTAGTGTGTTCACACACATCACTACCTAAATATATCAACAAATCCCCCTTGGGAGTGATGCGGTGAACAAGGAGCTGGCACTAATGTATAAGGAAGTGCCAAGCTATGTGGAAATCACTCCACAAAAGGAAATAAGCCCAAAGCTTTGCCGAAAGCTTCAAACTTCTCCCTAGGCAGAGCCTTTGTGAAAAGGTCTGCAATGTTCTCCTGCGTGGGCACATATGCCAAGCTGATCTCCCAGCAGAGAACCTCTCCCTGACATAGTGATAATGCACCTCAATGTGCTTAGTGCGAGCATGGAACACAGGGTTCCTCACAACTGCCAATGCGCTCTGACTGTCAATGAAGATGGTGGTGGCAGAAGACTGACCAACACCCAAATCAGCCATAAGGCGTCTGAGCCACACACACTCAACAGTAGATGTGAAAGCTGCCCTATACTCAGCCTCACAACTGGAAGTGGCCACAGTAGGCTGCTTCTTGCTCAACCAAGATATACATGAGCTACCAAGCATGAAGCAAAAGCCACTAGTGGACACACGAGTGTCATAGCAACCAACCCAATCTGAGTCAGAAAAAGCATGCAAATTTGGCGGTAGTGATCCCCCCTTGGGATAAAACAACCCAAGTAGCCGAGTACCACTCAAGTAGCGAAAGATGCGCTTAACCACCTTCCAATGCGTGACTCCTGGGCAATGCATAAACCTGCTCATCTGTGAGACAACAAACTGAATATCTGGCCGAGTAATGCATAAATAAATCAAGCATCCAAGAGCTTGCTGATAGAGAACAGCATCAAATGCATCTCCAACATCATGCAGACTCAATCGTAAACCTGTCTCCATAGGAGTGGCAATAGGCTTACAATCTTCAAGGCCAAAACGCTGCAATAATGTGTCAATATATTTCGTTTGACACAAAGCCATTCCACCATCAACTTGCATAAATTGAATGCCCAAATAGTGATGCAAATGCCCCAAATCAGACATCTCAAATGAGGCATGCAAATCAGCCTTGAAATCAGCAATATGCTTCTCAATAGGACCAGTGAGCAACATGTCATCAACATAGACAACAATGATCAGAAGCACCTCATTAGCACACTTAACATATAAGGTGCTTTCACTTGGACTGTTCACAAAACCATGTGCAACCAGATAGGCATGTATCTTCTCATACCAAGCACGTGGTGCTTGCTTTAAACCATATAATGCCTTCTTTAACCTGCACACCTAGTTTTCATGCCCTTTCTGCACAAAGCCACGGGGCTGAAAAACATACACTTCTTCATGCAAGTCACCATTCAGAAATGCTGTTTTAATGTCCAACTGATGTACATTCCAACCATGATGGGCTGCAAGTGCACAAATGCTCCGAACAGTAGTCATATGGCATGTAGGTGCAAAGGTCTCATCAAAATCAATGCCTCTTTCCTGCGCATAACCCTTTGCAACAAGCCTAGCCTTATACCTGTCAACTGTACCATCAGGTTTACGCTTCAGCTTGTATACCCACTTAGTGCCAATGGCCTTCTTGCCAAGAGGCAAGTCACATAAAGACCATGTACCATTCTTCATTATAGCATCATATTCAGATTGCATGGCAGCCATCCAATTTTCTGTATTCTGTGCTTCATCAAAAGAAACAGGCTCATTCTCATCACAGAGACTAGACGCAGCCATAGCATAGCAATCTGATGCAAAGGGGGCACTATGAGAGCCTGAACGAGTACGATATGACAAAGGTGCATCTAATTTGCTGTCATGCAAAGTCTGCACCAGCCATTTTGGCATAGTTTTTGCCTGCTCAATATCAACTCTCTCATCAACAAGTGCATCATGTAAATCTGCATCAGAAATAGAATGATCTGCATCATCATATGAAACCTGCAAAGGCTGAGAAGTTGCCTCATTAGGACCAGCACTACACTGTCCACCTGTAAAAAGAGGCATCAATGTATCATACATGTCTTTGGAGCTAACAGATGTCTCCTTAGTACATGAAAGCAATGGCTGAATAGCATCTTCCACAAAGACAACATCACGGCTAACTAGAATGCGTTTAGTCTGTGGATGATACAGACGATAGCCTTTACTTTCAGAACTGTACCCAACAAAAATACATTTTACTGCCTTATCATCCAATTTTCTGCGATGTTGTTTAGGCACTAATGCATATGCCAAACAACCGAAAACACGCAGATGAGCAACAGATGGCTTGCGGTCATGCCAAGCCTCATATGGAGTGATAGACTGCAGCGCTTTAGTGGGACACCTGTTAAGTACATATGCTGCACACATGACAGCCTCAAGCCAGAAACTATGTGGTAAAGCCTGACTCTTGACCATACACCTTGCCATCTCCATGAGTGACATGTTCTTTCGTTCAGCAACTCCATTCTGTTGAGATGTATACGACACTGTACACTGGTGTTTTATCCCACGTTCAGCCAGAAATGCATTAAAATTAGAAGACATATATTCCCCCCCTCTATCAAAACGGAGGGTGCCCATTTTACATGCTGACAGATTTTCAGCCAAAACCAAAAACTGTTTAAAGCACATGAACACTTCGGACTTTGCTTTGAGTGGATATACCCATGCATGCCTAGAAAAATCATCAATGAAAGTCACGAAGTAAAGGTAATTCCCAAAAGAGGGTGTCTGCATAGGACCACAGACATCACTATGTACAAGCTGCAATTTCTGCGTAGCCCAAACTGAACCATCTTTTGGAAAGGAGGAACGCTGCATTTTGCCCAAAATACAACCTTCACATACATGTTTTCCAAGTGCCTCAAGCTTGGGCAAAGAAGACACCATATCATATTTCTGCAAGCGTAGCAAACTAGCAAAATTCAGATGTCCAAAGCGTGCATGCCAAAACTTTGCATCTGACATAGCCTGAGAATCATGAACTGCACATGCCGAATCATTCACAGATCTTTCATAGTCTATGAGCTTATACAGCCCACGACATAAAATGCCAGAAGCAATAATCACATCGCCATTTGATAGATCATGAACTGTACACCTGTCATCAATGAATTTCACAACCAAGCCAATCTTGGCTAATGCAGAAACTGATAACAGATTCTTCTTGATCCCTGTCACAAATAAGGCATCTGACAAGGTGAAAGAACTACCATCAGCAGTAGTCAGAATGATCTTACCAACTCCCAAAACAGGATAAGAGGAGTTGTTGGCGCATGTGACAGTATTCCTTGTAGGGGCAGGCTCGAGTGAAGAGAAGAAACTGCGCTGCGAGGTAATATGTTTGGTCGCTCCACTGTCAAAGTACCAAACATCTGAGTTCATTGCAGACATGCACTGCTCATGAGAAGATGGGTCAAAACTGCAAACAGTAGTAAACGCCCATTCTTCTTCCTGCAAAAGATTAGCAGACTCTATTTTTGGTGTAGAGGCTTCTGCAACAACCATTCCAACCTCCTTTTTCTTTGCCTCTTTTGTAGCCAGTTTTGGACAGTTCTTTATGATATGATCATTCCCTTTACAGTACTTGCAAAACAATTTCTGCTTTTTTGATTTCTTCTCATCTTTATCCTGGTTCTTCGAATGTGCAGCATTTGCAGATTTCTGCTTACTAGTAGAAGAGCTCCATTTTCCTTTGCCCTTTTGATTAGCGAGGAAAGCTTGATCTGCAACACGCATAATGGACCTGTTCTGCCTAGACTGATCTTCCTGCAACAGAACAGAGACTAACTCCTCAAATGATAAGGCATTCGGATTGCCTTTCATCATCAACCGAAGAGTAGAAGCAAAACTCTGATATGAATCAGGAAGACCATTCAAAACGGTCTACACAAGTGAGCTATCTGGTATAACCTCATCAACAGAAATCAACTGTTCCTTCAAATCTTTGATCTTTGTTAGGAAACTGTCCATAGAATCACCTTCATTCATGTGCTCACTCTCCAACTGTTTTCGGAGGTAAGCAACACGAGCCTCATTCCTAGCTTGGTACAATGTGGTAAGTGTATCCCAAGCATCCCTAGCTGTTCTGCAAGAGCGAATATGAGGAATAATGGCACGTTTGACAGACAAAGCTATCAATGCATGTGCCTGGGCATCTCTGCCATCCCAACGAATCTGCTCTGCAGTAGGTGCAACAGAAACAGCAGCACGAACAGGAATCTGTGGAATATCATCTTCAACACCATCTTCATCAGCTCCAGCACCTGTATTTGTAGTACCTGTCGTTACAGGTGTAATAGGACGTCTTTCAATACCCTGCACAATTTTCCATAATCCTTTTGCAACCAAAACATGTCGCATCATATAAGCCCATAATGGGTAGTTGGTACCATCCAACTTATCCTCAAGAGCCAACATACGGAATACATCACTGCTTTCAGCCATGGCCGGTGACTAAAATACCTTGATGCAGAAAATTGACTATATCTCAAAAAGTTGAACAGAACTGCCCAGACGAGTTCTGCTAAACCTGTAGCAGACTTCGAGACGCTTAAACTGGCAAACAGAAACTAGTATATACCTTTGGCACAAAAAGATGAAATAGCCTGCACAAGCGCTGTGATAGTGCGTTCGGAGGCCGAAACGAGCTCAGATCGCGATTTCGGCACCACAGAACAAAGCTGTTTTGCTCTCGGAAACACCATGAGTATGCTCACCAAAATTCGTACGATTCTGAGACTGCAAACGGAGGAGTGTCGACGGTGCCCTAGATGAAGCGACGACCTGCTCTGATACCAATTGTTGGAGATAGATGTCTGCGGGAGCACGCGAACAACACAAGGAAGAAGAAGAAGCTTGGAGCACAAACACACAATACTAAATGTATTACTAGAGAATGTACAAAGATAAGTAGCCCATTAGGGCAATAGCCGTATATACAAGCCGGGGGAAAAAAACCTCCTAAAGAGGGAAAAAAGTGCCCCAGCGGTCCTAGTGTGTTCACACACATCATTACCTAAATATATCAACAATGAATAATCATTATATGCATATGAATAATCACCAATGTGTGCATTAATTGTTTTGTATGTATTTCATTATGACTTGATATGGTTTTCACTCATCATGTGTAAATGCAACCCTGCATAACTAAATGTAAGGAAAATAGATATAATTCTCTCAAAACAATATAATTCTCTCGAAACAACCTGTATGAGCCTATGCATATTTAGAGACGTATGCATTTCTCATGGCATCCATATCATGTATCCAAAGTTTTCTCTTTCACAATTATGAATCCTAAGTAGCATTGCCCTTATGTTGATTTTTTTTATGAATCTCATAATAGGAAGATTTTCCAGTTGTTACGATTTGATTTATGTCGGGTCATGGGTGTTTATGATGATTCATATGAATGGAGATTCTATATGGACAATTATGTGTGTTAGCAATAATAAAAGATATTATAAACATGTGATGTGTGTGTATGTTTATAAATACTTTATATACTTTATGCTAATCATTTCGTAATCTATGTTAAATTAACATATAATTAATAAATAATATATTTGAATTTCACTTTTAATAATTAAAATAATATATATATGTACCTAATTTTTCATACGTGAGTGAAGTCGAGTGCATATGTGAGGTAAGTGATAGTTGACTAGATTATGTGTGAGTAACATGAAAGAGTATCCATGCAATTATACGAGTGAAGTTAGAATTTGCGTGCACAAGAATGTTGCTATATGATATGTATTACCTATTTCAGAAATAAATTTACTTTTGACAAGTAGAGGTACATGCCAGAAAAGAACGAGGAGTTCTGCATGATTGGGGGGAGCGGGAGGGGCATCGTTAGGGTCATTCGGTTTCTTTTTTAGCAAGACATATACACAGAGAAAATCATATCTGGCAAAGAAACCATCCGAGAAGGAGGAATCACGCAGATGTTCGAAAGGGAGGATTCATATACCTGGAGCTATGGGAATGATTTCTGAGGGATGATTTCTGGACTGAAACATAAGGGCATACAGGCAGAGAGGAAGGAGGGGCGGACTGTTCTGGAAATGCATGCTTAATTGCGGAGTTATGAGGAGATCAGGCAATTAGTGCTGGTATGACCACATCACACTAGGAAAACCTTGATCTGAGAGAGTCGCTGCAGAGAAAGGAGACCCCGGAGTAAGGTACGCCAAGGCCAATAAACAAAAGTCATGTGGCAAGTTTCATGGAATCTTCATCTTCTGACGGCGGGGCAACTCATCCGATTTGCTGCTGAAAATTTTTCAAATTCATGGAATATCATCTGAAGATGAAGACTCTGATGCTCGGCCGACGCAGAAACATCTGATTCCGATAGTGCTAATAGCTCTAATTGTTTTTATTTTCTCATGCACAATTCAAACATCTAACAGCGACTGGCGGTTGGTCGAATTTTGATGCTCATGTACTGTACATATCGAAGCTGACTGGATTCTGTTAAGTGTGTGCGGAGGTGCACACATATGTGATCGAAGGAGGCTGATTGACGTTTATGTTCAGAAAACTTGATGAAGGAAAGGAGAAATCATTTTATCTGCTGTGCGGAGGATTTACACATAAAGACAGAGAATTAGTAAAAGGTGCAGATGGAGTGTTAGAAAGATTTGAAACAGGAAGTCACTTACTGTTAGAGCACTATCTGAAATTTGATGCTAAGAAAAGACATCTGATTTGTTACTAAGGCGACTTTCACGTAAATTCATCTGACACTATTCGGTTAAAAAGACAACAATGCTGACATATTGACTTTGGAGGAGGACGATGCAGATTCAGATGAATTGTTCTCATGCGCAGAAATTATGCTTGCAACCTGTAACTATACAAAGGTATGCACAATTGTTTATGTGTTGTGATTTATGAGATGATCACTGCAAACAGATACTCTTCTCTATGATTCCTGTGCTTTTCATCCTTACTCACTCACTCAGTATCTTAAAAGTTTTCGAAAGCTCACAATTTCAATGCTAAATGCATTCTTAAGTCAAATCGAATTTTTTGTTGCCATATCTGGAAAAATCTGATGAACACAACTGCGCTCGTATGCTTTAAAATATGAATGAAAGTAAAGTTTCATTCGCACAATTCTGTGGGTTTTTAGGTGACAAAACAAAAATACACAAGGACAATTTGATTGGAACCGAAAATGATTTAATAGTATTGTAGATGTCTTTGGAGTTTCGATCTGAGAAGAAATGTACTTTTTAAGTGATCTATGCAACGTTCTTATCCATTGATCCATTAAACAGGTTTTATCATGAAGATTCTAGTGATTTTGATGTATTATTTTTTATATAGAGATTGAAGTCACTTGCAATATATTGGTTTCTTTAATTTACCGTCATACGTAATGAGATGACTATGAGTTTGAATAGCAGGCGATTCTAAAGTTTATAAGGCTATGAGTTTACAATTGAAATTTGATTTTGTTTCCTCAACACAGTGACTTTTATGAGAAAAGTTGATAAATAAATTTAACGATATTAATATGGTATGAGATCCCGAATATATCAATCAATTATACTTTTAAGATATAAAGTTTTGTTCTTGAAAACGATTAGTTGCTCTTTATCAATCGATTGTTTGAAAGACTTGCAAATGATATGATCAATCATAACAATAAACTTGGATTCAATTGTTTATTCCAATCCGATTTGGTTCTGGATTTAAGAAGTATCTGAGTTCGCTAGCTTTCACCTTACGTGAGCCGTTATCCATTGAAATACACCTATGCGCATGATATTGTATCTTCCAACGTATTGTAATTTAACTTCACTTCATTAAATTTCGATTACATTAAATAATAATATAAGAGAAATGTGAATCGCATAAGTATCTTCAAGATAATAGTGAATGATTTTATTTGAACAAGCGAACAATTTGTTTTTTCCAAGTGTTTAAGGTTAAGCTTAGCTTTATGTCCTTGAGCGTCCACCGTACCTGAGCTTGCTCCAAGCACCCCGCGTGCGCCGTTAACGAGACGATTGACTTGATCCACCAGTCGTCACGAGTCGTTCCCACATTTGAACCTGACATGAACAACGGTGGCAATCTCAAGTAATGTATGTTTGAATTTTTGTTTATAAATGAGTATGATATGATGAGAGTTTTTTATTTTTCTCCCTTATCAAAAAAGATATGATATGATGAGAGTTTTTTATTTTTCTCCCTTATCAAAAAAGATATGATATGATGGGAGTTTTTTATTTTTCTCCCTTATCAAAAAAGATATGATATGATGGGAGTTTTTTATTTTTCTCCCTTATCAAAAAAGATATGATATGATGGGAGTTTTTGATTTTTCTTCCTTATAAGAAAAGATATGATATGATGGGAGTTTTTTTATTTTTCTCCCTTATCAAAAAAGATATGATATGATGGGAGTTTTTGATTTTTCTTTCTTATCAAAAAAGATATGATATGATGTGAGTTTTTTATTTTTCTCCCTTATCAAAAAAGATATGATATGATGGGAGTTTTTAATTTTTCTCCCTCATCAAAAAACAATTATGATATGGGTTTTATCTATGATTCTTTTTATGAGTTTTTTGTTTACTAAATTTATGATGCAAAATATGAAACATTGATGCTTGATGAAAATTCTCCTAAGTAATTTCCTATGATTGAAAAAGATATTAACAGTTGATGCAAAACATTTGCTTTCAAAAGGAATATGTGGTGATTGCTTGCACTTTTCTTTATCAAGATATGAAATTCTTCTTTTCAATGAAACTATTTGATGCTTCTTTATGATTTTTTCTTTATAAGAATTTTCAATGATAAATATACTATGAGTTTTTTTTTATTATAAAATTATGATAATAATTATAAAACATTTATGATGATAAATATGATTAATAATATGATTTTCTTTTACCAGTATTATGATGGAAAAATATGATGATGATGTGATGACAAGTTTGATGGAAAATGATGAGTGTTAAAAGCTACTTAACTTGTAGTTTGTAGTTTATGGTTATCAATAGGAATTTTATTGAAGACTTTTGATAAAATATAGAGATTGAAGATAGAAGATGAAGTTTAAAATCCAGGCAATGGAAGAAATATATGGATGACAGGTGACGTAAAAGATGAATAAAAACAATCAGGTTAAAAAGTTTTATATGCACTGTATTACTAAATGAGTTAAAAGGATATGCTCAAATTTTGTAAAAAACTCAAGTAGAATTTAAGATGTTACATATCTGAAATATTTATGATTGATGCATGAAAAACTTGTATTTATATGAATTGAATTAGACATTTAAATAGAAATTTTAGAATTGAAAGCTTGTGAAGAAATGGTAGCATTATTATGAATACATGTGTATGCTGAAAATTTTATCCATTAGTAAGTGGGATTTTGTATCTTACTATTTATTCCTTATGAGATATGACCTCGAAATGAATTAAAAAAATAAAACTTCTACCCAATTAGCTTATATGTATGTGTTTGTAGTTGGTGCACTATGTTGGGCTAGTAGGCGGGTGGAACAACCTTGGTCGGGTGATCAAGGCCACGAGCTAACACTAGTTTCATCATAGGCCTAACCTTTATGTTGTTATGCGCCTACATGGGTCGGTAGGCGGGTGGAGTTACTCTGGTCGGGCGATCAGAGCCACGAAGTGATGTCGATTTCATGAAGGGCTGACATAGTTTTGTCGTGTGCTATGCCGGGTTGGCAGAGAACTGGAATAAACTTGGACGGGTGGACAAGTGTAGGAGTTGCACCAAATTTCGGTATAGGTCGATGTGTTAAATAAATAATATATTTGAATTTCACTTTAAATAATTAAAATAATATATATACATATACCTAATTTTGCATACGTGAGTGAAGTCGAGTGCATATGTGAGGTAAGTGATAGTTGACTAGATTATGTGTGAGTAAAATGAAAGAGTATGCATGCAATTATATGAGTGAAGTTAGAATTTGTGTGTGCAAGAATGTTGCTATATGATATGTATTACCTATTTTTCAGAAATAAATTTACTTTTGACAAGTAGAGGTACATGCCAGAAAAGAACGAGGAGTTCTGCATGATTGGGGGGAGCAGGAGAGGGCATCGTTAGGGTCTTTCGGTTTCTTTTTTAGCAGGACATATACACAGAGAAAAGGGGGAAGAGACGAAGGCCTATTTTCGTGATCATATCTGGCAAAGAAACCATCCGAGAAGGAGGAATCACGCAGATGTTCGAAAGGGAGGATTCATATACGTGGAGCTATGGGAATGATTTTTGAGGGATGATTTTTGGACTGAAACATAAAGGCATACAGGCAGAGAGGAAGGAGGGGTGGACTGTTCTGGAAATGCATGCTTAATTGCGGAGTTCTGAGGAGATCCGGCAATTAGTGCTAGTATGACAGCATCACACTAGGAAAACCTTGATCTGAGAGAGTCGTTGTAGAGAAAGGAGACCCCGGAGTAAGGTACGCGAAGGCCAATAAACAAAAGTCATGTGGCAAGTTTGACGGAATCTTCATCTTCTGACGGCGGGGCAACTCATCCGATTTGCTGCTGAAAATACATCAAGTTCATGGAATATCATCTGAAGATGAAGACTCTGATGCTCGGCCGATGCAGAAACATCTGATTCCGATAGTGCTAATAGCTCTAATTGTTTTTATTTTCTCATGCACAATTCAAACAGCTAACAACGACTGGTAGTTTGTCGAATTTTGATGCTCATCTGCTCTACATATCGAAGATGATTGGATTCTGTTAAGTGCGTGCGGAGGTGCACACATATGTGATCGAAGGAGTGATTGACGTTTATGTTCAGAAAATTGATGAAGGAAAGGAGAAATCATTTTATATGCTGTGCGGAGGATTTACACATAAAGACAGAGAATTAGTAAAAGGTGCAGATGGAGTGTCAGAAAGATTTGAAAGAGGAAGTCATTTACTGTTAGAGCACTATCTGAAATTTAATGCTAAGAAAAGACATTTGATTTGTTACTAAGGAAACTTTCACGTAAATTCATCTGACACTATCCCGCTTCAAAAGGACAACAATGCTGACATATTGACTTTGGAGGAGGACAACGCAGATTCAGATGAATTGTTCTTATGCACAGAAATTATGCTTGCAACCTGTAACTATACAAAGGTAGGCACAATTGTTTATGTGTTGTGATTTATGAGATGATCACTGCAAACAAATACTCTTCTCTATGATTCCTGTGATTTTCATCCTTACTCACTCAGTATTTTAAAAGTTTTCAAAAGCTCACAATTTCAATGCTAAACGCATTCTTAAGTCAAATCAAATTTTCTGTTTCCATATCTGAAAAAATCTGATGAACACAACTGCGCTCGTATGCTTTAAAATATGAATGAAAGTAAAGTTTGATTCGCACAATTTTGTGGGTTTTAGGTGACAAAACAAAAATACACGAGGACAATTTGATTGGAACCGAAAATGATTTAATAGTATTGTAGATGTCTTTGGAGTTTCGATCTGAGAAGAAATGTACTTTTTAAGTGATCTACGCAACATTCTTATCCATTGATCCATTAAATAGGTTTTACCGTGAAGATTCTAGTGATTTTGATGTATTCTTTTTTATATAGACATTGAAGTCACTTGCAATATATTGGTTTCTTTAATTTACCGTCATATGTAATGAGATGACTACCGTACTTATTGCATTTGAATAGCAGGTGATTCTAAAGTTTATAAGGCAATGAGTTTACAATTGAAATTTGATTTTGCTTCCTCAACACAATGACTTTTATGAGAAAAGTTGATAAACAAACTTAGCGATATTAGTATGGTATGAGATCCCAAATATATCAATCAATTATACTTTTAACATACAAAGTTTTGTTTTTGAAAACGATTAGTTTCTCTTTATCAATTGATTGTTTGAAAGACTTGCAAATGATATGATCAATCATAACAATAAACTTGGATTCAATTGTTTATTCCAATCCGATTTGGTTCTCCATTTAAGAAGTATTTGAGTTCGCTAGCTTTCACCTTATGTGAGCCGTTATCCATTGAAATACTCCTATGCACATGATATTGTATCTTCCAACGTATTGCAATTTAAGTTCACTTCATTAAATTCCGATTACATTAAATAATAATATAAGAGAAATATGAATCGCATAAGTATCTGCAAGATAATAGTAAATGATTTTATTTGAACAAGAGAACAATTTGTTTTTTCAAAGTGTATAAGGTTAAGCTTAGCTTTATGTCCTTGAGCGTCCACCGTACCTGAGCTTGCTCTAAGCACCCCGCGTGCGTCGTTAACGAGACGATTGACTTGATCCACCAGTCGTCACGAATCGCTCCCACATTTGAACCCAACTTGAACAACGGCGGTAATCTCAGGTAATGTATGTTTGAATTCCTGTTTATAAATGAGTATGATATGATGGGAGTTTTTTATTTTTCTCCCTTATCAAAAAAGATATGATACGATGGGAGTTTTTTATTTTTCTCCCTTATCAAAAAAGATATGATACGATGGGAGTTTTTTTATTTTTCTCCCTTATCAAAAAAGATATGATATGATGGGAGTTTTTTATTTTTCTCCCTTATCAAAAAAGATATGATATGATGGGAGTTTTTCATTTTTCTCCCTTATCAAAAAAGATATGATATGATGGGAGTTTTTTTATTTTTCTCCCTTATCAAAAAAGATATGATATGATGGCAGTTTTTGATTTTTCTTCCTTATAAAAAAAGATATGATATGATGGGAGTTTTTTATTTTTCTCCCTTATCAAAAAAGATATGATATGATGGGAGTTTTTAATTTTTTTCCCTCGTCAAAAAACAATTATGATATGGGTCTTATCTATGATTCTTTTTATGAGTTTTTTGTTTGCTAAATTTATGATGCAAAATATGAAACATTGATGCTTGATGAATGTTTGATGAAAATTCTCCTAAGTAATTTCCTATGATTGAAAAAGATATTAACAGTTGATGCAAAACATTTGCTTTCAAAAGGAATATGTGGTAATTGCTTGCGCTTTTCTTTATCAAGATATGGAATTCTTCTTTTCAATGAAACTATTTGATGCTTCTTTATGAGTTTTTCTTTATAAGAATTTTCCATGATAAATATACTATGATTTTTTTTAATTGCAAAATTATGATGATAATTATAAAACATTTATGATGATAAATATGATTAATAATATGATTTTCTTTTACCAGTATTATGATGACAAAATATGATGATGATGTGATGACAAGTTTGATGAAAAATGATGAGTCTTAAAAGCTACTTAACTTGTAGTTTGTAGTTTATGGTTATCAATAGGAATTTTATTGAAGACTTTTGATAACATCTGGAGATTGAAGATAGAAGATGAAGTTTAAAATCCAGGCAATCGAAGAAATATATGGATGACAGGTGACGTAAAAGATGAATAAAAACAATCAGGTGAAAAAGTTTTAATAAAACATTTGTTTGATTATATGCACTGCATTACTCAATGAGTTAAAAGGATATGCTCAAATTTTGTAAAAAAATCAAGTAGAATTTAAGATGTTACATATCTGAAATATTTATGATTGATGCATGAAAAACTTGTATTTATATAAATTGAATCAAATAGTTAAATAGAAATTTTGGAATTGAAAGCTTGTGAAGAAATGGTAGCCTTATTATATGAATACATGTATATGCTGAAAATTTTATCCATTAGTAAGTGGGATTTTGTATCTTACCGTTTATTCCTTATGAGATCTGACCTCGAAATGAATTAAAAAAATAAAACTTCATACCCAATTAGCTTATATGTATGTGTTTGTAGTTGGTGCGCTATGTTGGGCTAGTAGGCGGGTGGAACAACCTTGGTCGGGTGATCAAGGCCAGGAGCTAACGCTAGTTTCATCATAGGCCTAACCTTTATGTTGTTATGCGCCTGCATGGGTCGGTAGGCGGGTGAAGTTACTCTGGTTAGGCCATCAGAGCCACGAGCTGACGTCGATTTCATGTAGCGCTGACATAGTTTTGTCGTGTGCTATGCCGGGTTGGCAGAGAACTTGAATAAACTTGGACGGGTGGACAAGTCCAGGAGTCGCACCCAATTTCGGTATAGGTCGATTTGTTAAATAAATAATATATTTGAATTTCACTTTAAATAATTAAATAAATATATATATGTACCTAATTTTGCATACGTGAGTGAAGTCGAGTGCATATGTGAGGTAAGTGATGGTTGACTAGATTATGCATGAGTAAAATGAAAGAGTATGCATGCAATTATACGAGTGAAGTTAGAATTTGTGTGCGCAAGAATGTTGCTATATATGATATGTATTACCTATTTTTCAAAAATAAATTTTCTTTTGGCAAGTAGAGGTACATGCCAGAAAAGAACGAGGAGTTCTGCATGATTGGGGGGAGCGGGAGGGGGCATCGTTAGGGTCGTTCGGTTTCTTTTTTAGCAGGATATATACACAGAGAAAAGGGGGAAGAGATGAAGGCCTATTTTCGTGATCATATCTGGCAAAGAAACCATCCGAGAAGGAGGAATCACGCAGATGTTCAAAAGGGAGGATTCATATACCTGGAGCTATGGGAATGATTTCTGAGGGATGATTTCTGGACTGAAACATAAGGGCATACGAGCAGAGAGGAAGGAGGGGCGGACTGTTCTGGAAATGCATGCTTAATTACGGAGTTCTGAGGAGATCTGGCAGTTAGTGTTGGTATGA
The DNA here is from genome assembly GCA_020310875.1 of Ceratopteris richardii. Lineage (NCBI taxonomy): Eukaryota > Viridiplantae > Streptophyta > Polypodiopsida > Polypodiales > Pteridaceae > Ceratopteris > Ceratopteris richardii. The sequence goes on along the minus strand of CM035418.1, from coordinate 154,283,089 downwards.
CAACATCACACTAGGAAAACCTTGATCTGAGAGAGTCGCTGCAGAGAAAGGAGACCCCGAAGTAAGGTACGCGAAGGCCAATAAACAAAAGTCATGTGGCAAGTTTGACGGAATCTTCATCTTCTGACGGCGGGGCAACTCATCCAATTTGCTGCTGAAAATACATCAAGTTCATGGAATATCATCTGAAGATGAAGACTCTGATGCTCGGCCGATGCAGAAACATCTGATTCTGACAGTGCTAATAGCTCTAATTGATTTTATTTTCTCATGCACAATTCAAACATCTAACAGCAACTCGCGGTTGGTCGAATTTTGATGCTCATTTGTTGTACATATCAAAGCTGACTGGATTCTGTTAAGTGCGTACGGAGGTGCACACATATGTGATCGAAGGAGGCTGATTGACATTTATGTTCAGAAAACTTGATGAAGGAAAGGAGAAATCATTTTATCTGTTGTGCGGAGGATTTACACATAAAGACAGAGAATTAGTAAAAGGTGCAGATGGAGTGTCAGAAAGATTTGAAACAGGAAGTCATTTACTATTAGAGCACTATCTGAAATTTGATGCTAAGAAAAGACATCTGATTTGTTACTAAGGTGACTTTCACGTAAATTCATCTGACACTATCCGGCTTCAAAAGGACAACAATGCTGACATATTGACTTTGGAGGAGGACGACACAGATTCAGATGAATTGTTCTTATGCGCAGAAATTATGCTTGCAACTTGTAACTAATATACAAAGGTATGCACAATTGTCAAACGGATACTCTTCTCTATGATTCCTGTGCTTTTCATCCTTACTCACTCAGTATTTTAAAAGTTTTCAAAAGCTCACAATTTCAATGCTAAACGTATTCTTAAGTCAAATGCTAAACGCATTCTTAAGTCAAATCAAATTTTCTATTGCCATATCTGGAAAAATCTGATGAACACAACTACGCTCGTATGCTTTAAAATATGAATGAAAGTAAAGTTTCATTTGCACAATTCTGTGGGTTTTAGGTGACAAAACAAAAATACACGAGGACAATTTGGTTGGAACTGGAAATGATTTAATAGTATTGTAGATGTCTTTGGAGTTTCGATCTGAGAAGAAATGTACTTTTTAAGTGATTTACGCAACGTTCTTATCCATTGATCCATTAAACAGGTTTTACCGTGAAGATTCTAGTGATTTTGATGTATTCTTTTTTATATAGACATTGAAGTCACTTGCAATATATTGGTTTCTTTAATTTACCGTTATACGTAATGAGATGACTATCGTACTTATTGCGTTTGAATAGCAGGCGATTCTAAAGTTTATAAGGCTATGAGTTTACAATTGAAATTTGATTTTGTTTCCTCAACACAGTGACTTTTATGAGAAAAGTTGATAAACAAACTTAGCGATATTAGTATGGTATGAGATCCTGAATATATCAATCAATTATACTTTTAAGATATAAAGTTTTGTTCTTGAAAACGATTAGTTGCTCTTTATCAATTGATTGTTTGAAAGACTTGCAAATGATATGATCAATCATAACAATAAACTTGGATTCAATTGTTTATTCCAATCCGATTTGGTTCTGCATTTAAGAAGTATCTGAGTTTGCTAGCTTTCACCTTACGTGAGCCGTTATCCATTGAAATCCTCCTATGCGCATGATATTGTATCTTCCAATGTATTGCAATTTAAGTTCACTTCATTAAATTCCGATTACATTAAATAATAATATAAGAGAAATGTGAATCGCATAAGTACTTGCAAGATAATAGTGAATGACTTTATTTGAAGAAGCGAACAATTTGTTTTTTCCAAGTGTATAAGGTTAAGCTTAGCTTTATTTCCTTGAGTGTCCACCGTACCTGAGCTTGCTCCAAGCACCCCGTGTACGCCGTTAACGAGACGATTGACTTGATCCACCAGTCGTCACAAATCGCTGTCACAATCCCTAACAAATAAGGTGTTTTCAGTTGGACTGTTCTCGAAACCATGTGCAATGAGATAGGCATGTATCTTTTATACCAAGCACGTGGTGCTTGCTTTAAACCATATAATGCCTTCTTTAACCTACACACACTGGTTTTCATGCCCTTTCTGCACAAAGCCACATGGCTGAAAAACATACACTTCTTCATGCAAGTCACCATTCGAAAATGCTGTTTTAATGTCCAATTGATGTACATTCCAACCATGATGAGCTACAAATGCACAGATGCTACGAATAATAGTCATTCGGCAAGTAGGAGCAAAGGTTTCATCAAAATCGATACCTCTTTCCGGCGCATAACCCTTTGCAACAAGCCTAGCTTTACACATGTCAACTGTTCCATCAAGTTTGCGCTTCAACTGGTATACCCACTTAGTGCCAATGGACTTCTTGCCAGGAGGTAAGTCACATAAAGACCGGGTACCATTTTTCATGATAGCATCATATTTAGATTGCATTGTAGCCATCGAATGTTCAAAATTTTGTGCTTCATCAAACAAAATAGATCCAGTCTCATCACAGAGACTAGAGGCAGCCATAGCATAGCAATCTGATGCAAAAGAGGCATTATGAGAGCCTAGCAGAGTACTATATGACAGAGATGCATCTAATTTGTTGTCATGCAAGGTCTGCACGAGCCATTTTGGCATAGTTTTTGCCTCCTCAATATGAGCTCTCTCATCAACAAGTGCATCATATAAATCTTCATCAGAAATGGCATGATCTGCATCATCACATGAAACCTGCAAAGGTTGAGAAGTTGCCTCATTAGGACCAGCACTAGATTGTCCACCTGTAAAAAGAGGCAGCAAAGTAGCATACATGTCTTTGGAGCTAACAAATGTCTCCTTAGTACATGAAAGCAATGGAGGAATAGCATCTTCCACAAAAAAAAAACATCATGGCTAACCAGAATGTGTTTAGTCTATGGATGATACAGACGATAGCCTTAACTTTCAGAACTGTACCCAACAAAAATACATTTTAGTGCTTTATCATCCATTTTTTTGTGATGTTGTTCAGGCACTAATGCATATGCCAGACAACCAAAAACACACAGATGAGCAATAGATGGCTTGCAACCATGCCAAGCCTCATATGGAGTGATAGACTCCAACGCTTTAGTGGGACACCTGTTCAGTACATATGCTGCACACATAACAACCTGAAGCCAGAAACTATGTGGTAAAGCCTAACTGTTGACCATACACCTTGCCATCTCCATGAGTTACCTGTTCTTTCGTTCAGCAACTCCATTCTGTGGAGGTGTATATGGAACTATACACTAATGTTTTATCCCACGTTCAGCTAGAAATGGATTAAAGTCAGAAGACATGTATTCCCCTCCTCGATTAGAATGGAGGGTGCCCATTTTACATGTTGATATATTTTCAGCCAAAACCAGAAACTGTTTGAAACACATAAATACTTCAGACTTTGCCTTCAATGGATATACCCATGCATGCCTGGAAAAATCATCGATGAAAGTCATGGAGTAAAGATAGTTCCCAAAAGAAGGTGTCTACATAGGACCATAGACATCACTATGTACAAGCTCGATTTTTGAGTAGCCTGAACTGAACCATCTTTTGGAAAGGAAGAATACTGCATTTTGCCCAAAATATGGCCTTCACATACATGTTTACCAAGTGTCTCAAGTTTGGGCAAAGAGGACGCCATTTCAAATTTCTGTAGGCATAGCAAACTAGCGAAATTCAGATGATCAAAGTGTGCATGCCAAAGCTTTGCATCTGGCATAGCCTGAGAATCATGTACTACACATGCCAAATCATTTACAAATCTTTCATAGTCTATCAGCTTAGACAACCCACGACATAAAATTCCATAAGCAATAATGACATCGCCATTTGACAGATCATGAACTGTACATCTGTCATCAACAAATTTCACAACCAAGCCAATCTTGGCTAATGTAGAAATTGATAACAGATTGATCCCTGGCACAAACAAAGCATCTGACAAAGTGAAAGAACTACCATCAACAATAGTCAAAATAATCTTACCAACTCACATAACAAGATAGAGTTGCTTGCACATGTAATAGTATTCCCTATAGGGGCATGGTTGAGTGAATAGAAGAAATTGCACTGCAAGGTAATATGTTTGGTCGCCCCACTATCAAAGTATCAAACATCTGAGTCTACTACAGACATGCAACTACTCATGAGAAGATGGGTAAAAAATGCAAACAGTAGCAAATGCCCATTCTTCTTCCTACACAAGATTAGCTGACTCTATTTTCGGTGTAGAGGCCTCTGCAACAACCATTCCAGCCTCTTTCTTCTTTGCCCCTTTAGCAGCCAGTTTTGGACAACTCTTGATGACATGATCATTTGCTTTACAGTATTTGCAAAACAAATTATGCTTTTTTGATTTCTGCTCATCTTTGTCTTCCTTCTTCAAATGTGCAGCATTTGCAGATTTCTGCTTACTAGTAGAAGAGCTCCATTTACCTTTGCCCTTCTAACGAGCCAGGAAAGCTTGATCTGCAATGCGCATGATGGACCTGTTCTGCCTAGATAGATCTTCTTGGAACAGAATAGAGACTAATTCCTCAAACGACAAGGTATTTGGATTTCTTTTCATCATCAAACGAAGAGTAGAAGCAAAACTGTGATATGAGTCAGGAAGACCATTTAGAACAGTCTGCACAAGTGAGCTATCTGGTATAACTTCATCAGCAGAAATCAAGTGTTCTTTCGAATCCTTGATCTTTGTGAGAAAATTGTCCTGAGAATCACCTTCATTCATGTGCTCACTCTCCAATTGTTTTCGGAGGTAAGCAACACAAGCCTCATTCCTAGCCTGGTACAATGTGGTAAGTGTATCCCAAGCATCCTTAGCTATTCTGCAAGAGTGAATGTGAGGAATAATGGCACGTTTGGTAGACACTACAACATATGAGGGGCATACCGACGCTGCATATACCGACGGTCACAGTCGGCGTCGGTATGGGCCTCAGAAAATGTGACTTGGAGATACCGATGGTCAAGTGACCGTGGGTATGATCGTTTTAAACAGATCGTCAGTGTGGCCTGCACCCGCCGGTATGTGCGTCGGTATAGGCGTCGGTATGAGCGTCAGTAATTTGCTGGGAACTACCGATGCGTATACCGACGCCCATACCGGTGCCCATACCGGCGGCAAGTTTTAAACATACCGCGAACCCAAGAGCAAAACTTCACATTTTTGCGCGTGTTTGAATACTGTTGGTCTTGTGTCGAACTTGCATGCGCGAACCGAATTGCGACCTGCATTGTCTTGTGCACACACACACACACAGATCTCTCTCTCTACACACACACACACTCTCTCTCAGCTTAGATCTCACATCTTGGTAAGTGCTGTGCGTACTGTTAGCATTTGTGTTTCTCTATGCTTTAGGTTTTATAATTTCTCTTTTTTTCGATTTTGCAGAAGTTCTTTGGAGTCGGTTGTTTGGAATTGGACGATAGATGACATACATTACGCTTTGACGACAATGATTCAAAAGAGGGGCATACTTGTAAGTGATTGTTTTATTCTCTATTGATAGAGAGAGAAGGAGAGAGAGAGAGAGAGAGAGAGAGAGAGAGAGAGAGAGAGAGAGAGAGAGAGAGAGAGAGAGAGAGAGAGAGAGAGAGAGAGAGAGAGAGAGAGAGAGAAAGAGAGAGATAGAGAGAGAGAGAAAGAGAGAGAAGAGAGAGAGAGTGAGAGATAAAGAATAATGAAAGAAAGGAAGATAGAGATAGGAAAATAGAGCATACATACACACACATACACACATATTTACACACATACATGTACACACATGCATACATACACACATACATGTACACACATGCATACATACACACATACATGTACACACATGCATGCTTACATACACACACCTATACACACATGCATGCTTACATACACACACACATATACACACATGCATGCATACACACACATATAAATTTACACACATGCATACATACACACACATGCATACACACATACATTCACACACATATATACACATATGCATACATACACATACACACACACACACATATACACACATACATACACATACACATATATACACACATATACATACATGCATGCATACATACACACACATATACACACATGCATGCATACACACATATACACATATACACACATGCATACATACACACACATGCATACACACATACATACACACACATATATACACACAAATGCATACATACACATACACACACACATATACACACATACATATATACACACATATACATTCACACACACACATATACACACATGCATGTATACATACACACACATACACATACACACACATGTATACACATGCATACACATACACACACATGCATGCATACATACACACGTACACACACATGCACACACATGCATGCCTACATACACACACATACACATACACACACATGTATACACATGTATACATACACACGCACACATGTACACATGCATACATACACACACATATATACACACACACATATACACACATGCATACATACACACATATAATCCTATTTTTATTTTGAAGTTTTTTTTTACATCAAATATATAAAAATAGGATTAGGGTTTTTACGCTATTTACACATACATACACATATATAATATATATATACATGTATATACACATGTATACAGAAATATACATATTTTAGGTCTAGATATTTAAGATTAGGTTTTTAGGGTTTAGACATACATATCACTCAATTATATTTATATTAAGAAAAAATATAGAGAAAAATAAGAAAAAAAATATGAATATATAAATAAATATATATATATATATATATAATATGATTAGGGGTTTAGATTTTGATAGGTGTTTAAGTATTTAGGTTTTAGTATTTCAGATTTAAGGCTAAGTCTTTCTGATTAGGGTTTTAATACATAGATAACATATATACACAAACACACATATACATATAATACATACATACATGTAGATACACATGCATACAAAAATATACATATTTTAGATTTAAATCTTTAAGATTAGGGTTTTAGGGTTTTAACACCTACATAACATATATGCACACACATACACATGCACATATAATACATATATACATGTATATACACATGTATACAGAAATATACATATTTTAGGTCTAGATCTTTAAGATTAGGGTTTTAGGGTTTAGACATACATATCACTCAATTATATTTATATTAAGAAAAAATATAGAGAAAAATAAGAAAAAAAATCTGAATATATAAATAAATATATATGTAAAATATGATTAGGGTTTTAGGATTAGGGGTTTAGATTTTGATAGGTGTTTAAGTATTTAGGTTTTAGTATTTAAGATTTAAGTCTAAATCTTTAAAATTAGGGTTTTAGGGTTTTAACACCTACATAATATATATACACACATACACATATACATATAATACATACATACATGTAGATACACATGCATACAAAAATATACATATTTTAGATTTAAATCTTTAAGATTAGGGTTTTAGGGTTTTAACACCTACATAACATATATGCACACATACACATGCACATATAATACATATATACATGTATATACACATGTATACAGAAATATACATATTTTTTCTAGATCTTTAAGATTAGGGTTTTAGGGTTTAGACATACATATCACTGAATTATATTTATATTAAAGAAAAATATAGAGAAAAATAAGAAAAAAAATCTGAATATATAAATAAATATATATATATAAAATATGATTAGGGTTTTAGGATTAGGGGTTTAGATTTTTATTGGTGGTTAAGTATTTAGGTTTTAGTATTTTAGATTTAAGTCTAAATCTTTAAAATTAGGGTTTTAGGGTTTTAACACCTACATAACATATATACACACATACACATATACATATAATACATACATACAAGTAGATACACATGCATACAAAAACATACATATTTTAGATTTAAATCTTTAAGATTAGGGTTTTAGGGTTTCAACACCTACATAACATATATGCACACATACACATGCACATATAATACATATATACATGTATACAGAAATATACATATTTTAGGTCTAGATCTTTAAGATTAGGGTTTTAGGGTTTAGACATACATATCACTCAATTATATTTATATTAAGGAAAAATATAGAGAAAAATAAGGAAAAAAATCTGAATATATAAATAAATAAATATATAAAATATGATTAGGGTTTTAGGATTAGGGGTTTAGATTTTTATTGGTGGTTAAGTATTTAGGTTTTAGTATTTCAGATTTAAGTTTAAATCTTTAAAATTAGGGTTTTAGGGTTTTAACACCTACATAACATATATACACACATACACATACATATATAATACATATATACATGTAGATACACATGCATACAAAAATATACATATTTTAGATCTAGAATTTTAAGATTAGGATTTTAATTAAATATATATGATTAAATATATAAAATTAAATATATAAAAATAGGATTACATATGAAAAAAATCTGAATATATAAATAAATAAATATATAAAATAAGATAGTTATATACATAAATAAATATAAAAAGAACTAGTATTTAAATAACTTAATTAAATATATATAATTAAGTATATAAAATTAAATATATAAAAATACAATTACGTAATAAAAAAATCTGAATATATAAATAAATATATATATATAATAGGATAATTATATAGATAAATACATATAAAAAGAACTAGTGTTTTAAAAAAATTAATTAAATATTTATAATCAAATATATAAAAATAGGATTAAGTAAGGAAAAAATCTGAATATATATATATATATATATATATATATATATATATATATATATATATATATATATATATATATATATATATATATATATATATATATATATATATATATATATATATATATATATATATATATATATATATATATATATATATATATATATATATATATATATATATATATATATATATATATATATATATATATATATATATATATATATATAAGGTAGGATAATTATATAGATAATAAAATATGATAAGAACTAGTATTTTAAAGAAATAAATGAAATATATATGATTAAATCTATAAAAATAGGTTTAAATTTAATCATTTTAAATAGAGTGAATATATATACAATACACAAACACACATACTTATACACCTATCTATATGCATATATATATACATATACACATATATATACACATGCATATATATATATATATATATATATATATATATATATATATATATATATATATATATATATATATATATATATATATATATATATATATATACATATATATATATATATATATATATATATATATTAGGTCTAAGTCATTTGGATTAGGATTTTAGGGTTTTAACACCTACATAACATATATACACACATACACATACACATATAATACATATATACATGTATATACACATGTGTATAGAAATATACATAATTTAGGACTAGATCTTTAAGATTAGTGTTTTAGGGTTTAGGCATACATATAACTCAATTAAGAGGAAAAAAATCTGAATATATAGATAAAATAGGATAACTATATAGATTAGGGTTTTAAAATTAGGGTTTTAAGTTTTTTTAGGTATGTAAGTATTTAAGTTTAGTATTTCAGATTTAAGTCTTTAAGAGTTAGATTTTTAGGTTTAATAAAAAAACAAATGTTCTAAAATGTCCATATTATAGCAGATGGCTTCTTTGGATCCTGAAGAGAGAATGGCATGTCCTTGCACACAGTGCAAGTATCAAATTTATCAGAAATGACAGATTTGTACTGCACATGTTAGAGAGCATGGTTCTTCACCACTTTCCTATCATTCTACGAATTAAGAACATGTTTAGATGCAAATCTATAGCTGAGTTAATGTCATGGCATACAAAGAGCAGGTCTACAGATAATGTAATGCGAGTGCCAGCTGACTCTGATGCTTGGAAGCACATAGATAGTAAGTGGCCAGAGTTTGCTAGTGAGCCTCGGTCCATACGTCTAGGCCTAGCTATGGATGGAGTGAATCCATTTGGATTACGCAGTTCTTCATGGAGCACATGGCCTGTATGTTTGGTCAATTATAATATCCCACCATGGTTGGCCACAAAGAAAGGTCATTTATTATTAGCTCTTATTGCCAAGGAAACTAACGCAAAGGAAAGAGCTCAGTTTCGAAGAAATTGTTCCACTCGATTTTTGCCTCTTCCAGAGAATCTTCGACCTCTCCCACCTTTTCCAACGAGCAAATGGCTAGATACAGCGGTTTCACAAGCAAAGGCAGCAGGTGAAGATATCTCTGAAGAAGAAGAAGAACTTGCAAAAGGATGTGATTGGGAGTATATTAAATACGGTGCACTATGGTCTCATGGGCGACACTTTCGAATCGCACGAATCGATCAAAATAGGTCTACTTTTGATAGTGGAGTGATGGTGAATTTTTTGCAAAAAAGTAGAGCGAGTGCAAGAGATGATAATGCTCTAGAAGGTGAGTTAGATTATTGTGGTGTGATTCAAGACATCTTGAAACTATCTTTCAGAAAGTTTGATTACTTTGTTTTTGATGTGAAATGGTTCAAAGTAGTCACCTCTAGAAGAAACGCAATAGTGAGATGGGATAAGAGTGGTTTGCTTCAAATCGATTCCACAAGATTATGGACAGATGAAAGGGATACATTTGTACTTCCCGAACACTGTGAGTAAGTTGTTTTTATACCAGATTCAAAAGACCCAGAGTGGCTATTTGTTTTACAAGTCGCTCCACGTAGTAGACAAATTTTTGAAAACATAGATGTAGAAGAGAGTCCATCTCTAGTGGACTCAGAGATTCATTTGATAGTCGAGGAGGAAGAGATCATTGTTCGAGAAGAAGAGGTCATTGAAGAAGAGGTCCTTGTTCCAGAAGACGAAGCAATAGACGATGATCAAGAGGAAACCAACATAGCAAGCGATTTAAGAAGCCATCCATATAGAGATAGATATTCTCGGTGCCTCGGATCTTCAAGAGGATGCTAGAATATAGGACTTTTGAATAAAACACTTGTACGTACTAATTTTTGTTTTTGTTTTTTGTTTATTCTCTATATTACTTTTCTTATCACATGCTAATTATTTGAGTTCTTTTATTACAGAGCACGATGGGAGACAGTCCTCTAGTCACTCCACATTCCATGACAGAGGAGCAGTTTTTAGAGTTCATCTCTCAGGTTCCTCCTGCGTATATGGTCGCTGCATCACAATATTGGATAGCTCGTGGTAGCACTCCTCCCGGCCTCACTCCTGGTGGCCTTACTCCTGCCGGCCTCACTTTCGCTGGCCTCACTCCCGCCGGTGTCACTCCTGTCGGTGTCACTCTTGCGGGTGGTGCTACTCCCGTAGGAGGTATGTCTCCTAGCTTTGTGACTCCATCATGACCATCTTTGCAGCCATCTCCTACTGGGTCTACTAGTAGACATGCGCGTTCGACACCTCAGCGCGATACAGGTTCTGGCCTGTCTCGTAGATCAAGGTCACGCTCTGGAGCAGGAGGTTCTAGGAGTGGATCTATAGGTAGGTCTGGAGGCGGAGGAGGCGGTTGTTGTGGAGGCAGTGCGACGGACGTTGTGTCGCCCGCTTCTACTCCTAGGACGAGTACCTCAGATGTAGGTAGGCCACGTAGTACACCACATGGAACACCACGTACACCTTGGGATGCTCATGACCATGATGACTCCAAGGTGTATAGTATCCGAGATGGAGCTCCGGTGATGGATGCGGCTGGCAAAGTAATGCATGCCCGCATACGACAGCTTTGCTCCATCCAGTTTGGATACTCCATCATGCTGAAATGGAGTGAACAGGATAAAGATCGGAAGAATTATATCACATAGAAGATTTACCAGGAGTTCGGACCAGCCGATGGACAGTCTATTGTCAGTTCAGAGTGGATTCTGCACACCGCACGTGAGGTCATGTCCCATCGACAATCCGAGGCACATGATGCATTCAGAGAAGGCTTACCAAAGCCTGTATGGTTAGATGCTGAGGAGTGGGACATGATTCGTGACGAGCAGCAGCATACTCCTGATCGATATCGCCAGCAACGAAATGCCACAACCACACGTTTAGATACGATTGGACCATCACATTTGGGCAGCGGCGGATATGACATGATGCGTCATGAGTTTGTAAGTACCATTTCATTTATTGAATTTATTTGTGTTAAATTTCTCATCTATGTTTCTCTAATCTTTTTATATTTGTTTGAGGAGCTGGCAATGGTTCATCCTCCAACACGAACGGAGGAGTCTTACGGATATAGTCATGGGTTAACTGCACTATTGCAGGACTTGAAGGGACGCGGTGCGGTAGTTTCATGGGAGCATTTGCGATGAGGTAATTAATTTATAAACTTGGTTTTTACTTGTTGTTTGTAATTTTCATTGAATTTATCTCATTCCATTAATGTTCTTTGTTGCAGGACTGTTGATATGGAACGTTCTTTGCATGTGTATGGCAGTGGAAGACCAATATTTTGTATTTGATTTTCATATGGCAATACATTGCTTTGCCACATTTTGTAAAAGCGTCATATATGACAGTGGTTTGCCACACTCTTGTACATGCTTCATTATTGAAATATATAACTTCTTTTGTATATGGTTCATAGTTCATTATGATTATCTCTTTCGTGTCCAATAATACTTTGTTTCATGAAATCATATTTCGGTTGTCATTAGAGTACACATCACATGTACTCGGTTTTTTTTTGGGCAGAGTGTATTGTCTTTTGTTAAGCAACATCATGGTAATGTTGCTGTAGCAAAAGACAAAACACTCTGCTGAATTTTTTTTTTGCAAGTATGGTCGTCGGTATATGCGACGGTACTCCCAGTAGTGTCATCGGAATAACCCTCGGTACACCCAGCAGGCGACGGTATAGGCGACGGTACTTCCAGCAGAAGCCCCGGTATGAACGTCGATATTACCGACGCATATACCGACGCATATACCGACGAAATTACCGATCCATATACCGATGCATATACCGACTCTTTGGTACCGACGTGCAAACCGACCTTTACACCGGCGTCACGGCAAATTAAGCCGCATTCATTTTCCTCGGTAAAAACCTCGGTATACCATCGATCTGTTGTAGTGAGACAAAGGATCAATGCATGTTCTTGAGCATCTCTCCCATTCCAACAAATTTGCTCTATAGTAGGTGCAATAGAAACAGCCACAGGAACAGGAATCTGCAGAATATCATCATCTTCGACACCATCTCCATAAGCTCCAGCACATGTATTTGCAGTACCTGTATTTGCAGGTGTAACAAGACGTCTTTCAATACCATGCACAATATTCCATATTCCTGTTGTGACCAATACCCATCATATAAGCCCATAATGGGTAGTTGTTACCATGCAACTTATCCTCAATAGCCAACGTACGAAAAAATACCTAGATGCAAAAAATTGACTATATCTCAAAAAGTTGAATAGAACTATCAAGATGAACTCTACTAAACCTGTAACAGACTTCGAGATGCTTATATTGGTGAATCAAAACTAGTATATACCTTTGGCACAAAAAGATGAAATAGCCTACACAAGTGTGGCGATAGTGCATTCGAAGGTCGAAACGAGCTCAGATCATGATTTCGGAAAATTTCGTGCGATTTTGAGAATGCAACTAGAGACGTGTAGACAATGCCCTAGATGAGGCAGTGACCTGCTGTGATACCAATTGTTGGGGTTAGACATCTGCAAAAGCACGCAAACATCACAAGGAAGAAGAAGAAGCTTGGAGCACAACACACAATGCTGAATGTATTGCACTAGAATGTACAAAGATAAGTAGCCCATTAGGGCAATAGGCATATGTACAAGCCGGGGGAAAAAACCTCCTAAAGAGGGAAAAAAGTGCCCTGGCAGTCCTAGAGTGTTCACACACATCACTACCTAAATATATCAACACTCATTGAATTTTGTAAAGATAGCATGGACATGTTGCTGCGGAATTTTTTGATGATTGTTGTTGAGCTTCCTAATTGGTGCAAGCTTATGTAAAGGCCTTTGATTGAATCCCTTTCTCCTTCTTAGTGACTTGTTGAAATATTATAAGTAGAGAACAACATATTTGGATGTGTTTCCAACTATCATTTATGCACTTGGGAATTTTCACAGGTGAAAGAGTCAACTGTTTGATGAGTTAAAAAAGGGATCCAATGAGAAGCCTTACTTGAGCAACACATGAGTAATCCTTATGCTTCATATAAGTTGATCCAACCTATAGCCTACAGTAGAAGATCCTTGCACGCTGCCATAGTCTTGCAGAAAGTCAAAGAAAAAGAATTCCAAATGGGCTTGAAAAAAAAAATCAAGCAAATTTAATGCATTTTAAAAAATCAACCAAATTGGGTTAGACTTAGAAAAAAAACCATGAAGATGATCTTAAAAACAATCGATCAAGTAATGAAAATCGACTAAGGACCGATTTAGGAATTTTGGGAATTATTCATGTCCCATTGATAATACTTATTATGATAACTTCTTAGTTTTGAGCCTAGCCATAGTACTCCACTTATAATACAATTAGGCTTAATGTGAAAGTATCAATTTAATAATCCAATCAAGAGATAATAAAATTTTCTAGTGTGTGAAATGACTCAAAAAGAATAAATATTGGAAACAAAGAATTGTCTCAAAATCATGAATCATTCCCACTTTTCCATATTTGACTTACTAGTGCTTGAAAAGCCTCACTCAAAAATCGACCTTAAAAAATCATCCTAACTGAAAATCGACTAAGAAATAAACAAAAAAAAACTAGAAAAAAAACATTGAGCTAAAAAGTTAACCTGCCAAAAAATAGACCAAAAAAATCAAAATCAACCAAAAAAGAAAATAGACGAAATAAAATTAAGTTTTTGGGTAGTTTCATGCTTAAAAAAATCGACCATAAACTTAACCTCAAAAGGAGAACAAAAAAAATGGACCTTTTTGGTTGTAGAATAAATTTGACTACTTCTACTAAATGATCAACTTCATATGCTTTTAAAACTGGGCAAAATTTTGGTTGACTTTCTTTCACTTTCTTCTTCAATATCTCAGACTTGCTGATTTTCTTCCATTTTCTTCCTTCAATATCTCAATATGATCTCATTGACTGTTAATTTTTGTTAAAGTCGATTGGCTCTTTAGCACTCTCGTGCAAGATCTTCAGATAGCTATCTTCTCTTAGAAACCTCTCCAATCAATGCATGTATCAGTCCTTGGAATTGGATGTACAAAAACTCTCCGAAACAAAACCATGCATTTTCAAGGTTTTACTCTTGCTGCTTCAATCCTTCATACCTGAGCGAGAGGGGTCCCACCGGGCATGCCATGTCAAGAAGGGAAACCCGTGGTCTTCATTTTGAAGAGGAAAAAATGAATGCTCAATCTCCCAGGGCACATTCTGCTCAAGGGGGTTCTCCTTAGGCAAGTATAACCTATGCTCTCTCAGGCACACACCAAAAAAACAGCGGTTGGCTGATTATGCACCTTAGTGAAGATTTAGAATAGCACGATTTATAGCCAAGCATAGGACACTTCTTCCAATACAAGATAATCTGATGACTAAATACATGGACAAGACAAATAGCATGCAAAGAGATGGACAATTGAGGGGGAGAGTCTCAAATCACTGTTCCGCAAGAAAAGGAAGATATCTTTTCAACCTAGGAACTTGAGAACTTGTAAGGAAAGCACTGGAAGCTACCCTTGCTCAACTCCACCTATTGTAGTCAAGTGCCCGACCCACTCCTCCTTCACAGAGCTCCCAATTCCATGCTTGAATTTGCCATCCACCCCTTGGAGAAGCTTGAAGGGACTCCTCCCTCTACACACTATGCAGAGGATTTGTGTCTATGTCTCCTCTTTTTGTCTATGAACTTCCTTTATTTGATGGAGAGGCCTTCTTATATAGTTTTTCTATGGGATTGGTAGGAGTGAAGGGTAGCAAAAGGGGACAAAATTAGTTTCTTCCTTTGCAGCTCACTGACAATTTTAACACTCTAGAAACTTGCTTCTTGGTCCACTTTTCCTACACTATCATTATCTTCTAAATTCTGGTATTTGGCATTGTCCACGAGTCCTCTACGTGAAAGTGGCTGAAAAATTACTCCATGTGTAGATTTTGGGAAATTAAATCGCTTTTTCAAGTGAAATAGTAGACTATATTAGAAGTAGACCATTTTCTTAAAAAATAGACTACTTTACAAAAATGGGCAACTTTTGGAGTAAGTAGATTAAATTCATAAAAATGGGCAACTTTTGGAGTAAGTAGACTAAATTCATAAAAATGGTCAACTTCTGAAAAAAGTAAACTAAATTTGTAAAAAAGTGCAATTTTTTAATTGACTCGGCTAAATTTATAAAAATGGTCAACTTGGGCAACTAAGAGGTTGGAGAGAGATTACAACTCTTGGAGAGATTGGCCAACTTAGGAATTTAAAAAACTTATGGAATTTGTGAAATGGGAAATTAGGCCACTTAGGAAATTTGTGAAATGGGAAATTAGGCAGCTTAGGAAATCGGTGAAGTGGAAAATTAGGCAAGTTGGGAAATTAGAAAACTTAGGAAATTAGAAAACTTAGGAAATTGGGAGTTTGTTAATTCCTCTTTCCTTGGTGAACGTGATCCTCTTTCCTTCATCTTATTCCTCTTTTCTTCATCTTAGTCCCCTAACTTCTTTTGCTCCCCATTTTGCTCGAGCTAGCTTTTTGTGTACTTTGCCTGGTTTACTCCAAAGCTTATAATTTTGGCATCTTTGGCTTCTCTCACACCCATTGCTCCCTTGAAGACCATTGGCTATGCATAAATACTCTTTAACAATGGCAATAAGGAGTCTCTCACCAGCCAAGGAGGGAATTTGAACCCACAACCTCACATTCACAAGTCAAGTGTTTTACCACTACTTTATCCACTTGTCTTATCAATCTACTCCTTTTATTTAACATAACTTACATCTCTCTTAATTTTTCAATTCCCAAGAACCACCCTTCCCTTTTCCATTTGAATTCAAGAATTCTTAAAATTGGTTTCACATCTTTAATAAGGGGGTTTCTTCTTCTCCATACCCATGGACCCTACACATACCATGGAGGACTTTGGTGAATCACCTCTACCTGAGGTACCACTTGAACAACAAACAGAGCTTCTATGGCATGAACTTCGAGGTGCTCAAAATGAGATTCGAGAACATGAAAAAAATACTTCGAAAGGTGCATTTCGAAGAGGGAAACCTTGCAAGGTGGTGAAAGCCATTGCCTCCACTCAAGTTGATGGCATGCATTCTAAGATTGTCCTCAAGAACTTCCAGTTTTCATGGTTTGATGGTCGAAAGAATGACAAACTTATTTTATCATGGTTATCCCAATTTGATTATTTTTACTCAGAAAAATCATACTTTGAAAGTGATAAAGTTAATTTTGCTACTAATTATTTACTAGGAAAGGCTCAACTATGGTGGAATGTTTTACGACATAGTGCAGATCATCCAATGACATGGAAGGGCTTTCAGAAGGTTGAGTTTTTCCTTCCCCCTCAGTTCCATCTACATGTTCAATGTTCATGGACTACGTTCACATGGAAGGAGGGTGATACTTGTAATAAAGTAAGTCTATGATCTAGGGATCCGATGGCTTCAGACAGATCTGAAATCGGATACCGTTTGGTCACTCGTCTGTAGGACCAAAGATCTCAAGAGTAGACTCAAGCATAAGTCATGTGCTGTCATATTCAAGTAATCCACTTAGCCTAGTGGTTAAGTCTCATGGTTGTGAAGGAAGAGGTCTTGGGTTCAACTCCCATGGGGAGCATGGGAAGAGAGTTTTGCCCAAAGAGCTCTAGAGCCTTCTAACTCAAGTTAACGTGAGTTAACTTGAGTCCAGTGGACTTAACTCAAGAGGTGAGTACAACAACCACTAGTGGACTCTAGTGGAAGGTACTAAAGTAGTGGTCGAGATCACTCCAGCCACTAATAGACTCTAGTGGTGGATATGAAAGGAGTGGAGGAGATTGCACATGCACTTGTGGACTCTAGTTACATTTGTGGTCCTCATTAGTTCAAGCAGCTATATATACAGGCATAAGGTTGGGAGGAGAGTCATCTCTCAAACATGTGGTGGTCGTAATCCTTGCTCTCTTGCATTGGTATCCGCTTTCCAAATCTTTTGGAATTGACTCAGATATGGTATCTGATTCCTTTTGCAAAAGACCAGGGATAGCCGGTTAGAATTAGATAACTAACTTGAACATCCTAGATAGATGTTATGTACAAGAACCTTTTCAATCTTCAAACGATGATAAGTCTAAATAGACTTATTCATTTGATTTTGCTTCAAGTTATAGCATAAATAATTTCCTAGAGTCCAGTATACTCTAGAATAAAGAAGTTAGGAATTGCTCATTAGATTGACAATTCCCAAGAACTTTCAGTTAAAAGTCTTTGAGAAAAGTGTCCTAAGTTGGACAATTTCCATTTTGAATTTGAATTGGTGAAGTTAGTAATGGTTGGTCCCACCAATGGTAAACTTTCTCTTACAGTTTACATAGGATTTTTTCAACTCATTGGGACAAAGTAGTCCTCTAGTCGGGTGAAAAAATCAAGTATCTGTTGGATCAAAGTAAACCATTGTATAAACATCCAAGTTAGATGTTTGAGACAACCAAAACTTCAAGTTCCCCAAAACAAATTCAAGTGAATCAAGAATAATTCCACCTTCATTACTAAGCCCATGCACCAGTTATGCCTAGAAATGGACTAGTAATTTGAATCCACCTAATTCACATGTTTGTGCCTAGATCGCACATCCAGAAACTGTGAATTAGCCAGGGATGTCATTAGATCCACCCTTATTATTCTTCACCAGTTTGTACTTTGTCCCGTTTATCAAAGTGCAAACCTGGATAGTGT
This sequence comes from Ceratopteris richardii, assembly GCA_020310875.1. Taxonomy (NCBI): domain Eukaryota; kingdom Viridiplantae; phylum Streptophyta; class Polypodiopsida; order Polypodiales; family Pteridaceae; genus Ceratopteris; species Ceratopteris richardii. The sequence continues at coordinate 154,264,153 of CM035418.1, read as the reverse complement.
TTTGAATCATTTGGGCAAGGATGCCACCACAGAGATGAGACATGTTCTTCCAGTTCTAGAACATGACCATGTTCTTCCAGTTTTCGAACATGAGGCTCGGGGGTTGCCTACAGTTATATATATAGCTTTATTTTCGAGGACGAAAATCTTTCCCAAGGGGGGAAGAATGTAATAAAGTAAGTCTATGATCTAGGGATCCGATGGCTTCAGACAGATCTGAAATCGGATACCGTTTGGTCACTCGTCTGTAGGACCAAAGATCTCAAGAGTAGACTCAAGCATAAGTCATGTGCTGTCATATTCAAGTAATCCACTTAGCCTAGTGGTTAAGTCTCATGGTTGTGAAGGAAGAGGTCTTGGGTTCAACTCCCATGGGGAGCATGGGAAGAGAGTTTTGCCCAAAGAGCTCTAGAGCCTTCTAACTCAAGTTAACGTGAGTTAACTTGAGTCCAGTGGACTTAACTCAAGAGGTGAGTACAACAACCACTAGTGGACTCTAGTGGAAGGTACTAAAGTAGTGGTCGAGATCACTCCAGCCACTAATAGACTCTAGTGGTGGATATGAAAGGAGTGGAGGAGATTGCACATGCACTTGTGGACTCTAGTTACATTTGTGGTCCTCATTAGTTCAAGCAGCTATATATACAGGCATAAGGTTGGGAGGAGAGTCATCTCTCAAACATGTGGTGGTCGTAATCCTTGCTCTCTTGCAATACTGTTACTACTTACATGGAGTGGTTATGGGAAAGTCTTTCACTTGGTCGCATGCTTGAAGATGTTCCTGAAGATACACTATAGAGAAAGTATGAAGAGGATTTGGAGATGGGGATCCAAGACAAGATTCACACACTCTAGCCTACAATGATTTTTGAAGTTATCTCTTTTGCTCACGATCCAGGGAAGGAGTTTCAATCGATTATCAAGTCCATCCGTTTGCAACAACCATCAATGAATACTTTCATTGAAGCCCAATTTCCCTTTGAAGCACAATTTTACTATCTCTTCCTATCTTAGTTACCCATGAGCTCCTGAAGCTAACTATTCTACAACACCCATAGCCTCATCCCTGCAACCTACCAGATCCCCCTATCCTTCATACTTCAATGGTGGATGCTCGACGAAGGAGACTAGGTATTACCTATTGGAATTGTGGTAAACCTGGATATATGAAAGTGAAGTCCAGGTTGCGACCTCTTCATATGAGACCTATTGCAACCCACATGCACAACATGGAGGCAATCAACAAAGGAGTTCCTCTTGTTTGGACGAAGGAGGCATTAGAAAAAGATTTAAGTACCTTGAGTAATGAAATTTCTATTCATTCTTTTCTTTGCATGTATGTACTATTAATAGTAAAATTGTTAATATTTTACATGAGGATGGCTGTCATGATTTTATTTCACATTTGTTAGTGTAGAAACTCAAATTCAAGAAGTTTCCTTCCTTGTATAAAATGAAACGTGTGTTTCAAGGAAGTCAATATATTGTAACCAGAGACGTGCATGCTATTAAGATTTGTATAGGTTTATATGTAGATGCATGAACATTTTTAATTGCACCTGTGCAATCTTACGATGTTATACTTGATATGCCTTTTTTTCATCATTATTACCCATATCATATGCATACCTTTAATTTTTAATGTAACCCACATATTGACTATCATATGCATACCTTTAAAGGTCAACTCATTTCTTTGTCTGCGAGTCATGATTAACATCCATTCCTATTGATTAGTCATGCTCAAGTAAAATGTGCATTTAGGAAAGGATTCAATTCATGCATCATTCTTGTAAATGCCATAAATGATTATACTCATATCCTCTCCAATGCACATAAACCTTTTATGATTGCTTATGAGGACTGTTTTATGTCTGATTATCCTTCTCAACTAGCACTATCTCAAGGATCCTTTGACTACAGTATAGACTTAATTCTTGGTAGTTATAGATATCATATAGTAATATCTTATGCGGCTTTATTACCATAGTTTTCTTCAGATATAACCTTTCTTATTCCTTTAGGAGTGTGCATGGTTGGAGAACATTAATTTCTTTTTTTATGCTAGAGGTGTTGTTGAGTTACTTGTTAGTATTTTTCAAATGCAATGAATCTCTCTTCCATACTTTGTATGCATTGTTCTTTAGTCCACATCTCTAAGTTCTCATATGGCTATAATTTTGTTTGTATGCATTTGGTTGAAAACATAGACTCCTCTTTGTGCGTACTTTCTATCTATTTTGAATCACTTTCGGAGATAGAATTAGAGGCTAGGGATTGAGAAGGTGAAGGCCAATAGTAGGGGATATCAAGGAACCCATTGGCTTCTACTTAATCTGTATTCTCTTGTACATATACCCATTCTTGGAGATCTTCTATTTGAAATTTGTATTTGGATATGGTTGTGTGTTTTTATTTTATGAGGATTCCATTTTTGAGATCTTACAAGCTCCCTTGGTGCTTCTTGAAATGATTACAGATCCTATTGTGTCCTTGACTCTTGTGTTTTTCTTGTTGTTTCTCTATCCTCATCCTCAAAATCTTTTCTTTGTGTCTTTAGTTGCTCTTTGTATTATCCTTGTACTATTGAAATGTTGATTACAGTGCTAGATGTAGCTATGTAGGGGTTTTAGCAAATGTGTTCAATTTTTTGCCCATAAAATCTTCAAGCATGTTTGCATGTTCCTTGCAAATACTACAACATATTAGGGGCATATCAGCCCTTATATCGACACAAATAGATGGCACTATTTTTACCCCATCATCGGTATAAGTGTCGGTATGTGCACTGATATTATACCGTTAGTATAAGCGTCAGTATAAGCATCGATATGTGGTTGGACGTACTGACAGTTATACCAGTGACCAAATCTGCAATTTTTTTCGGGCAGAGTGTGTTGTCTCTTGCTGCAACAACATTGCCATGCTATTGTATAGCAAAAGACAATACACTCTGCTAAAAAAAACCGAGTACATGTAACATCTTCTTTCATGGTTGCTCATATAGCATTTATATGATCGGCAACCAAAACACAATTTGATAAAACAAAACACTATCAGACACAAAAGAAATGAGCAGAATGAACCACGAACCATGTACAAAAGTGTGATAAAGAGATATATATTCCATGAATGAACCATGTACAAAAGTGTGGCACACCATTGACATATATGAGCCAAATACAAAATGAGGCAAAGCACTACCATATAGGAATTGAATAAAAAATTATGGTTTACCATTGCCATATATGAATTTAATAAAAAACGGTGGTAAAGCATTGCCATACATATGCTGAGAGGAATCAAAACCTTTGTACCTACAGTCTTGCAACAAAGCATATGTGTGAAATGAGACAAATTGACATGATATTTATAAACAACAAATAAAAACACCTAACCAAGTTTATAAGCTCACCTTATCATAGATGCTCCCATGAAATGATTGCACCGCACCTCTTCAAGTCCTCCAACAGTGCAGCCAACCCATGGCTATATCCATAAGCCTCCTTGATTGACATCGGAGGATGATCCACTGCCAACTCTTGTAATAAATATGCAAAACATTAGATAAACATACATGAGGTGCTTAACACAATCAAGTTCAATAATCAAAATGATACAAATGTTGATATATTTAGGTACTGATGTGTATGAACACACTAGGACCATCGGGGCACTTTTTTCCCTCTTTAAGAGGTTTTTTTCCCCGACTTGTATCTACATCTATAGCCCTAATGGGTTACTTATCTTTGTACATTCTAGTGGTAATACATTCAGTATTGTGTGTTGTGCTCTAAGCTTCTTCTTCTTTCTTCTGCTATTCACATGCTTCCACGGACGTCTAACTCCAACAATTGCTATCAAAGTAGGTCATCGCTTCATCTAGGGCATCATCGACACCCCTCCGGTTATAGTCTCAGAATCATACGAAATTTGGTGAGCATACTCAAGGTGCCGAAAACCCAATCTTAGCTCGTTTTGGCCTATGAATGCACTATCGCAGCAGTTTTGGTTCGCTAGTATAAGCATCTCGAAGTCTACTATAAGTCTAGCAGAACTCATCAAGATAGTTCTATTAAGTGTTTTCAAATACAATCATTTTTCTACATTAGGGTATTTTAGTCAGTGGCCATGGCTGAAAGTAGTGATGTTTTTCGTATGTTGGTTGTTGAGGATAAATTGGACGATACCAATTACCCATTATGGGCTTATATGATGCAACATGTATTGGTTGCAAAAGGATTGTGCAACATTGTGCAGGGTGTTGAAAAACATCCTATTACACTTGCAAATACAGGTATTGAAGCTGATGGCATTGAAGATGCTGATATTCTTCAGATTCTTGTTCATGTTATGGTTTCTATTGCACCTACTGCAGAGCATGTTCGTTGGGATGGCAGAGATGCTCAAGCACATGCAGTGATAGCCTTGTTTGTCAAACGTGCCATTATTCCTCACATTCGCTCTTGCACAACAACTAAGAATGCTTGGGATACACTTACCACATTGTACTAGGCTAGGAATAAGGCTCATGTTGCTTACCTTCAAAAGAAGTTGGAGAGTGAGCATATGAATGAAGGTAATTCTATGGACAATTTTCTCACAAAGATCAAAGACTTGAAGGAACAATTGATTTTTGCTTATGAAGTTATACCAGATAGCTCACTTGTGCAGATCATTCTGAATGGTCTTCCTCATTCATATCAGAGTTTTGCTTCTACTCTTTGTTTGATGATGAAAGGCAATCCAAATGCATTGTCATTTGAGGAGTTAGTCTCTGTTCTATTGCAGGAAGATCAGTCTAGGTAGAATAGGTCCATTATGCATATTGTAGATCAAGCTTTCCTAGCTAGTCAGAAGGGCAAAGGTAAATGGAGCTCATCTACTAGCAAGCAGAAATCTGCAAATGCTGCACATTCAAAGAAGGAAGACAAAGATGAGAAGAAATCAAGAAAGCAGAAATTGTTTTGCAAGTATTATAAAGGGAATGATCATATCATAAAGAACTATCCAAAATTGGTTGCAAAAGAGGCAAATAAAAAAGAGGTTGGAGTGGTTGTTCTAGAGGCCTCTACACTAAAAATAGAGTCCTAATCTTACTACTGTTTGCAGTTTTGACCCATCTTCTCATGAGTAGTGTATGTTTGCAGTAGACTCAGATGTTTGGTATTTTGATAGTGTGGCAATAAACATATTACCTCATAGCGTAGTTTCTTCACTTAACTTGAGCCTACCCCTACAGGGAATACTGTCACATGTGCCAACAACTCCTCTTATCCTATCATGGGAGTTGGTAAGATCATTCTCACTACTACTGACGGTAGTTCTTTAACTTTGTTGGATGCTTTATTTGTGCCAGGGATCAAGATAAATCTGTTATCAGTTTCGGCATTAGCCAAGATTGGCTTGGTTGTGAAATTTGCTGATGACATATGTACAATGCATGATCTCTCAAATGGCGACATGATTATTGCTTCAAGCATTTTATGTCGTGGGTTATATAAGCTCATAGACTATGAAAGATCTGTGAATGATTTGGCATGTGCACTACATGATTCTTAGGCTATGTCAGATGCAAAGCTTTGGCATGCATGCTTTGGTCATCCGAATTTTGCTAGTTTGCTATCATGCCTATTTTATTGCACATGGTTTTGAGAACAGTCCAATTGAAAGCACCTTATATGTTAAGCATGCTAATGATGTGCTTCTGATCATTGTTGTATATATTGATGATATGCTACTCACTTGTCCTCATGAGAAGCATATTACTGATTTCAAGGCTAATTTGCATGCCTCATTTGAAATGTCTGATTTGGGGCATTTGAATCATTATTTGGGCATTCACTTTATGCATGTTGATGGTGGAATGGCTTTGTGTCAAACGAAATATATTGACACATTATTGCAGTGTTTTGGCCTTGAAGACTACAAACCTATTGCCACTCCTATGGAGACAAGTTTATGATTGAGTCTTCATGATGCTGGAGATGCATTTGATGCTATTCTTTATCAGTGGGCTGTTGGATGCCTGGTTCACTTATGCATTACTCAGCTAGATATTCAGTTTGTTGTCTCACAGATGAGGAGGTCTATGTGTTGCCTAGGAGTCAAGCATTGGTAGATAGTTAAGCGCATCTTTGTGCTACTTGAGTGGTACCCAGGTACTTGGGTTGTTTTATCCCAAGGGGGATCACTACCGCTAGATTTGCATGCTTTTTTTGACTCTGGCTGGGTTGGTTGCTATGACACTCATGTGTCCACTAGTGGTTTTTGCTTTATGCTTGGTAGCTCATGCATATCTTGGATGAGCAAGAAGCAGCCTGCTGTGGCCACTTCCAGTTGTGAGGCTGAGTATGGGGCAGCTTTCAGAGTGATTATTGAGTGTTTGTGGCTCAGATGCCTTATGGCTGATTTCGGTGTTGGTTAGTCTTCTACTACCATCGATTCACTCCATTTCAACATGAGAATGTAAAACCTATATGGAGCAAACCTATCCTATGAGCTGATGCATGGACTTTCCGGCTCCATCCATCATCAGAGCTCCATCATGTATATGATACATCTTGGAATTGTGTGTGTGTGTATATATATATATATATATATATATATATATATATATATATATATATATATATATATATATATATATATATATATATATATATAGGTATGCATGTGTGTGTATGTAATATGTACGTGTGTGTATGTATATATGTGAGTGAGTATGTATATATATGTGAGTGTGTATGTATATGTAGACATGAATGCATGCATGCATATGCATGAATATGCATGTGTGTATGTAATATGTATGTGAGCATGTGTATGCAGATATGTGTATATGTATGTATGCATATGCATGTGTGTATGTATACATGTGTGTGTACATGTATGTATGTATACGTGTGTATGCATATGTGTGTGTATGTATGTATGCATATGTGTGTGTATGTATATGCATTTGTGTATGTAATATGTATGTGAGTGTGTATGTATATATGTGAGTGAGTATGTATGTATATATGTGTGAGTGTCTATACGTGTGTGTGTACATGTATGTATGTATATGTATGCACGCATATGTGTGTGTATGTGTGTATGTATTATGTATGTGAGTATGTGTATGCATATGTGTGTGTATGTATGTGTGCATATGCATGTGTGTATGTATACTTGTGTGTATGTACATTGTATATGTGTGTGTATGTATGTATGCATATGCATGTGAGTATGCATATGTGTGTATGTATGTATATGCATGTGTGTAGGTAATATGTATGTGAGTGTCTATGTATCTATGTGAGTGAGTGTGTAGATATATGTGTGTATGTGAGTGTGTATGTATATACGTATGCATATGTGTGTATATGTGTGTGTATGTATGAATGCATATGCATGTGTGTATATGTGTGAATGTATGTATGCATGCATATACATGAGTATGTGTGTGTATCTCTCTTTTTCTCTCTTTATCTCTCTCTCTTTCATCCCTCTCTCTCTTTCTATTTCATCTCTCTCTCTCTCTCTTTATCTTTCATCTCTCTCTCTCTCTCTCTCTCTTTCATCTCTCTCTCATCTCCCTCTCATCTCTCTCTCTCTCTCTCTCTCTTTCATATCTCTCTCTCTCTCTCTCTCTTTCATCTCTCTCATCTCTCTCTCTCTCTCTCTCTCCCTCTTTTTCACTCTATGTCAATAAAGAACAAAACACACACTTACATCGATGTAATTCTTTGGATTGCTATCATCAAAGTCCACTTAACATTGTCCTTACTTGAATTCCAAAGAAGCAACGCCAAAAAGCTCCTGCAAAACTAAGGAGAAGAGAAATTAGAAAAGAGAAAAGACAGAGAAAGAGAAAGGATGTTAGAGTATGTGTGATACTTACCAAAATTCGAGATCTAGAGAAAGAGAGAGGTGTGTAGAGAGAGAGGTGTGTGTGTGTGTATACAATATGCTCACAATGCAGTTCACGTGCACAAACTCGACAACAGTAGAACTAAGTTCAAAACACGAGCAAATGTCGGATTTTTGCTCTCAAGTCCGGTTAAAACACATCATCGGTATGAGCATCGGTATGCCTGCGATATTTCTAGCTAATTATCGACGCTCATATCGATGCTCATACTGATGCCTGTACTAGTGCCTAGCATTTCCAACACGTATAGTGGCCATTTATTTTTAATGGCTATACCGGCGATCAAATGACCGTCAGTATGGCCTCGGTACTTTCTTCAACCATTTACAATGGTCATACCCACACCGAAGGATGACCGTCGGTATGCCCCTCATATGTTGTAGTGAAAATCCTTTTTTTTTGTTTTAAGCTATGTGTTTTTTATAAAAGGCTTCTCAAAGTAGTGAAGGTATTGAGCAATGTAGCTCTTTTTCCCTTCTAAATATGCATTCCCTCTAGCTGTTGAATTGTATTGGATTTTCTTGATTCTTCTTGACAATGTGCAAGATCTTGTATAAGTCCGTAAATCTCTTGTGCTTTTGCTTCAACTACCATGCCACATTCCAAGGATTTGTTGTTATAAATATAATGCTCCCTTGAATATTTGTCAAGGACCTTGAAGAGATGCCGTCTGGATGTCAATGTATGTGGGTGTAGTTTGGTTATGTGGAGAAAAAGGAGTGGTAGTTGCATGGGGTGGAGATGGCATGCAGAAATAGGTGATGGTGATGGGTGATCAACATGGACGGTGCGGAAGTTGAAGAAGTTACATGTATAAGTGGAGGTGAGAGTTTCATGTAATGGAGGTGCAGTGGATAAGGGCTCGACCGTAGGACGTTGTGTTGTATGGGGCTCCTCCCCTTCATATAGTGGGGTTCTTTTATATTGATCCTCCATGTCTAGTTTGAGGATGGCTTTGGAAGTAACGACGACGAGTCAAACTTTATGGATGGTGAGGAAGATTCTTTCTCACAAGTAGGTGGAGATGGTGGTATATGTTTTTTTATTAGAGGCCTCAACCCTAACTTGTGTATGTTTTTCTACATTTGTTGCTACTTTAGAAGGAATAGTCTTAGCATTTTGCTTCTATGCTCTTGTCAGGTCTTTATAATACTTAACAATAGACTCCCATGGTGGTTGAAGGTCATGTGAAGCAAAGGCCTCCACAAGTTCTTCATCCAAATCTTTTTATGTGGATTCAAGGATTTCCACATGATCGGTCTGCATAGGTGCATCCTTCTTTGTGGGGCATACTCGTTTTCTTTTTTGATTGTTGTCCCTACGACTCCACTAACACTTTTGTTGGTGGAATATGCTTGCGTGTGGTTTTCTTTCTTGGTTTTAGCTTCTCTCTTCTTGGTTGTGGAACTTGAGATTCCTTTGATTCAAAAGTCCTAGTTGTTCTTATAGGAGGAAGTAAAATCTACCCGTCTCTCTTTGTTCGCATGTACTATGTGCATTTGAAGATATTCATGATTCTTAGGGCTATCCCGTGGTACTAATACTATTGATTTTATGTGGATGTGTTCAAGCTTTTGTTGATATATTTAGGTAGTTATGTGTATAAACGCACTAGGACCATCGAACACTTTTTTCCCTCTTTAGGAGGTTTTTTTTCACATGGTTTGTATATATGTCAAGCTTTTTCTTCTTCATTGTGTTGTTCACATGCTCTCGTAGAACTCAAACTCCAACAATTGGTATAAGAGTGGGTTGTTGCTTCATCTAGGGCATCGTCGATACCCCTCTGATCAGAATCTCAGAATCACACAAAAATTGTTGAGCATACTCAGGGTGATTAGGAGTTCAAAACTACTTTGCTTTGTGGTGTCAAAATTGTGATCTAAGCTCGGTCCCGCCTCTAGAAGCACTATCGGAGTTCCTATGTAGGCAATTTTATCTTTTTATGCCAAAAATATATATAGGTTTCAGTTCGCTAGTATAAGCAGCTTAAAGTTTGCTATATGTTTAGCAAAACTCGACAAGCTATTTCTGTTCAACTTTTTTAGATACGATCATTTTTCTACATCCACTTCATTGGGATGGTATAGATGCTCACACACATGCATTGATAGCCTTGTCTGTCAAACGTGCCATTATTCCTCACATTCGCTCTTACAGAACAACAAAGGATGCTTGGGATACACTTACCACTTTATACCAGGAAAGGAATGAGGATCATGTTACTTACCTCCGAAAACAGTTAGAGAGTGACCACATGAGTGAAGGAGATTCCATGGATTTTTTAACAAAGATCAAAGATTTGAAGGAGTTGATGTCTGGTGATGAAGTCTTGCCTGACAGTTCACTTGTGTTAGCTATTTTGAATGGTCTTCTAGATTCATATCAGAGTTTTTCTTTTACTCTTCTATTGATGATGAAAGCCAATCTAAATGCCTTAACATTTGAGGATTTAGTCTCCATTCTATTGCAGGAAGATCAATTTAGGCAGAATAGGTCCATTATGTATGTTGTAGATCAAGCTTTCCTAGCTAGTCAGAAGGGCAAAGGTAAATGGAGCTCATCTACTAGAAAGCGAAAATCTGTTAATTCTACACAATCAACGAAAGGTGAGAGAGATGAGAAGAAAACAAAAAAGCAAAAATTGTTTTGCAACAACAGTAAAGGAAACGATCATGTCATAATGAGTTGTCCAAAACTTGCTACAAAAGAGGCAAATAAAAAGAGGATGGAATCCTTGTTGCAGAGGCCTCCACATCCAAAATAGTCTGCTAATCTTGCGCAGAATGAAGAATGGGCATTTACTATTGTTTGCAGTTATGGCCCATCTTCTCATGAATAGTGTATGTCTGCAGTAGACTCAAATGTTTGGTACTTTGATAGTGGGGCAAGCAAACATATTACCTCGTAGCATAGTTTCTTCACTTCACTTGAGTTGCCTCTACAAAAAATACTGTCACATGAACCAGCAACTCACTTATCCTATCATGGGAGTTTATAAGATCATTTTGACCACTACTGATGGTAGTTCTTTTACATTGTCAGATGCTTTATTTATGCAAGGGATCAAGAAAAATCCATTATCAATTTCAACATTAGCCAAGATCGACTTGATTGTGAAATTTATTGATGACAAACGTACCATTCATGATTTGCCAAAATGGAGATATCATTATTGCTTCTGGCATTTTATGTTTTGGGCTATATCAGATCATAGATTATGTAAAATCTGTGATTGATTCAGCATGTACAATTCAAGATTCTCAAGCTATGTTAGATGCAAAGCTTTGGCATGCACACTTTGGTCATCTGAATTTTGTGAGTTTACTATGCTTGTAGAAATCTAAAATGATGTCCTCTCTACCCAAACTTGCAGAGGCACTTGGTAAACATGCCTCTAAAGGCTGTATTTTGGGCAAAATGCAACATTCCTTTTCCCCAAAAAAATGATTTAGTTTGATCTACTCAAACATTGCAACTTGTTCACAGTTATGTCTGTGGTCCTATGCAGACACCTTCTTTTGGGAATTGCCTTTACTTCGTGGCTTTCATTGATAATTTTTCTAGGCATGCATCGATGTATCCACCGAAAGCAAAGTCCGAAGTGTTTATGTGCTTCAAACATTTTTTAGTTTTGGCTGAAAATCTATCAGCATGTAAAATGGGCACCCTCAGTTCCGATCGAGGGGGGAATATATGTCTTCTAACTTTAATGCATTTATGGCTGAACGTGGGATAAAAGATCAATGTACAACGTCATTGTCGAGAAGATGGGAATGCTCAGTTGGTGGATCAAGTTAACTGCTAAGTCCAACAGCTCACAGGGGGTGATTGTAGCAACTTAGATGTTGTGAAAATTCAGAAAATATTATTCTAAGCTCAATTGCAAAATCATATCCTCTCATCAATAACTGTAGAAATAATTCATCATAATCATTCACTCTTCATGTTTATCATTTTCAGATTAAGACTTGGCACAAAACTTACGGTTTTCTAAAATTTGCTATGATCAAAAGCTTCAACATTCATACGGTGATTTGCTTGTTTTCGTTACATATGTTCATTAGTAATGCACGGTATGGATCATGCTTGGAATCTCTTGAAGTAAGAGACCAATTAATTTGTGAACTCATATTCAGTATTACCAATTAATGAATAACATAGCATAACAAAACAAAAAAATCAACACTCTATTCTATAGAGTGGTCAGAAATGTTTCATAGGACCTAGAAAGCTTGTTCAGCAATCTAATCACCTCAAATTGTGCAATCACTTATGTGATGACATCTTGAAGACGAATGGTAAGATTTTGAGACTCGACCACTAAAGCATAAATCTTTGAAGGAGTTTTATCTTCATATAGACTTGCTAGTGTATCCCACGCGTCTTTTGAAGTTTTAGAGGTAGTGATGTGACCCTTTCTCAATTCGTCACATGCAAGAAGAATTTGACGTGATTCTCTTTTGTCCTTGATGTTCTAAATATTCCAAGACTCTACATATTTGGCCTTAAACCCATCTACAACTTCATGGAGAAGATTTGTTTACAAGTATGCATGCATGATATCTTTCCATAGATTATAGTTTTGGCCATCTAAGTGTTCTTCCTTAGGCATAAAAATGGACATAAAAGAAGGTAAATAACTTGGCATAGATGAAGAACTTGCTTCTTTTGTGGATATTGTAAAGTATGGAATGATCTTCAAAACTTGAACAATTGAACTTGTGCATGAAAGCTGCAAAAATAAGGGCCAAGGGTTGAAAAACACTTCCTTGACAAGAAAGGATGCAAAGAAGTGCTAAAAAGCACATTCACCTATGCCTTCAAGTGGAAAAATGGATTTTTGAAATTCTTTAATAACACATGCCAAAGACACTTTGTATGCAAAATAACACTTGAAAATATCCACAAACTTTGGGAAAAAATGAAGGGATTAGAGTATCCTTGGCACCAAAATGGAAATGAGTTGATGTAGAGAGGGGGGCTTAGAGTAGCCCATTGCACACCAAGATAGCTTTAGAGTAGGCTTACGAACTTGAGAAAGCTTGTGGTTGGGCTTAGACTAGCCTCCAACTCACAAATGCACACACACTTAATAGTCTCTTCTATTCTTGATGTATAATAATGGGTACTTAATGCCCAGGTGAGCCAAATGTTTAGCGTGGTTACCCTTGTAGAAATTTCAAAGTAATGGCTTTATTTTGTATACGCTTAATGCCAAGGTGAATCAAAGAATGGGGCCAAATACTCTTGGAAAATGCAAAGGTGGTGCCGGTTGTTACAAATTTTAGGCAAAGTAGAGCCAAAAAAAGGTGGGATAAAATGGAGTGTAAAAGTCTCTTGGAAATTATTAGAGAACCCTTTAATAATGATGCAAATATAGGATCAATAAGATGATCAAGGGATCTTACAAGATAATTCTTTTAAAAGTGTTTGAGGCATATAGATAAAGTTAAGAAATCATGGAGCCCTTGCTTTTACGTGATGAAAAGATTAACTAATCTCAAGGTGCAGAATTCTAAAGTGAGAATCGTTGATATATCTAGGTAGTGATGTGTATGAACACACTAGAACTACTAGGGAACTTTTTTCCCTCTTTAGGAGGTCTTTTTCCTCTAGCTTGTATATATGCCTATAGCCCTAATGCGTTATTTATCTATGTACATTCTAGTGGTAATACATTCAGTATTATGTGTTGTGATCCAAGCTTCTTCTTCTTCCTTGTGTTGTTCACATGCTTTCGTAGACATCTAAATCCAACAATTGGTATCAGAGCAGGTCGGCACTTCATCTCGGTGTCATCAACACCCCTCCGGTCACAGTCTCAGAATCACACGAAATTTGGTGAGCGCACTCTGAGCTCGTTTTGGCCTTCGAATGCACTACTACAGTGCTTGTGCAAGCTATTTCATCTTTTTGTGCCAAAGATATATACAAGTTTTGATTCGCCAGTATAAGCGTCTCGAAGTCTGCTACAAGTCTAGTAGAACTCGTCAAGGTAGTTCTGTTCAACTTTTTCAGATACAATCATTTTTCTGCATCCAGGTATTTTAGTTAGTGGCCATGGCTGAAAGCAGTGATGTATTCCATATGTTGGCTATCGAGGATAAGTTGGATGGTACAATTACCCCTTGTGGGCTTATATGAGGCAATATGTATTGTTTGCAAAAGGATTGTGGAACATTGTGCAAGGTGTTGAAAAATGTCTTATTACACATGCAAATACAGGTATTGAAGTTGATGCAGATGGCATTGAAGATGCTGATATTCTTTAGATTCCTATTTGTGCTGCAATTTCTACTGCACCAACTATAGAGCAAATTCGCTGGGATGGCAGAGATGCTCAAGCACATGCATTGATAGCCTTGACTGCCAAACGTGCCATTATTCTTCACATTCACTCTTGCAGAATAGCTAACAATGCTTGGGATACACTTACCACATTGTACTAGGCAAGGAATGAGGCTTGTCTTGCTTACCTCCGAAAACAGCTCGAGAGTGAGCACATGAATGAAGGTGATTCTATGGACTGTTTTCTTACAAAGATCAAAGACTTGAAGGAACAATTGATTTTTCCTGATGAAATTATACTAAATAGCTCACTTCTATAGATTGTTCTAAATGTTCTTCCTTATTCATATCAGAGTTTTGCTTCTACTCTTCGTTTGATGATGAAATCAATCCAAATGCCTTGTCAATTGAGGAGTTAGTCTCTGTTATATTGCAGGAAGATTAGTCTAGGCAAAACAGGTCCATTATGAGTGTTACAGATTAAGGTTTCCTCGCTAGTCAGAAGGGTAAAGTAGAAATTCTTTTGTAAATACTCTAAAGGAAACGATCATGTCATAAAGAACTATCCAAAACTAGCTGCAAAAGAGGCAAAGAAAAAAGAGGCTGACATGGTTGTTGCAGAGGCCCATACACCAAAAATAGAGTCAAAGAATCTTATGCAGAATGGAGAATGGGTGTTCACTAGTGTTTGCAGTTTTGACCCATCATCTCCTAAACAGTGTATATCTGCAATAGACTCAGGTGTTTGGTACTTTGATAGTGGGGCAACCAAACATATTACCTCATAGTGCAGTTTCTTCACTTCACTCGAGCCTGCCCCAATAGGGAATACTATCACATGTGCCAACAACTCCTCTTATCTTGTCATGGGATTTGGTAAGATTATTTTGACTACTACTGATGGTGTTCTTTCACTTTGTCTGATGCTTTATTTGTGCCAAGGATCAAGAAAAATCTATTATCAGTTTTTGCATTAGCCAAGATTGGCTTGGTTGTAAAATTTGTTGATGACACATGTACAGTTCATGATCTATCAATCGGCGACACAATTCTTGCTTCTAGCATTTTATGTCATGGGCTATATAAGCTCTTAGACTATGAAAAATCTATGAATGATGGATTCATCATGTGTAGTACATGATTCTTAGGCTATGTCAGATGCAAAGCTTTGGCATGCACACTTTGTTCATGTGAATTTTGCTAGTTTGCTATGCTTGCAAAAATATAAAATGGTGTCCTCTTTGACCAAACTTGAGGCACGCGAAAAACATGTCTGTGAAGGCTATATTTTGGGCAAAATGCAGCATTTCTCCTTTCCAAAAGATGGTTCGGTTCGAGCTACTAAAAAATTACAGCTTGTTTACAATGATGTCTGTGGTCCTATGCAGACACCCTCTTTTGGAAACTATCTTTACTTTGTGACTTTCATTGATGATTTTTCCAGGCATGCATGGGTGTATCCACTCAAAGCAAAGTCCAAAGTGTTTATGTGCTTCAAACGGTTTTTGGCTTTGGCTGAAAATCTGTCAGCATGTAAAATAGGCACCCTCCATTCTGATCGAGGGGAGGAATATGTGTCTTCTAAATTTAATGCATTTCTCACTGAACATGGGATAAAACATTAGTGTATAGTGCCGTATACACCTCAACAGAATGGAGTTGCTAAACGGAAGAACATGTCACTCATGGAGATGGTGAGGTGTATGGTCAAGAGTCAGGCTTTACCACATAGTTTCTGGCTTGAAGTTGTCATGTGTGCAACATATATACTTACAGGTGTCCCACTAAAGCACTACAGATTATCACTCCATATGAGGCTTGGCATGGTTGCAAGCCATCAATTGCTCATCTGTGTGTTTATGGTTGTATGGCATATGCATTAGTGCCTGAACAACATTGTAGGAAATTGGATGATAAAGTAGCAGACTTTGTGTGCCAACAAATTAGATGCACTCTATCATACTGTACTCATTCAGGCTCTCATAGTGCCTCTTTTGCATCATATTGCTATGCTATGGCTGCCTCTAGTCTCTGTGATGAGACTGATCCTATTTTGTCTCATGAAGCACAAAAGTTTGAACATTGGATGGCTGCAATGCAATCTAAATATGACGCTATCATGAAAAATAGTACTTGGTCTTTATGTGACTTGCCTCCTGGTAAGAAGGCCATTGGCACTAAGTGGGTATACAAGATGAAGCATAAATCTGATGGAATAGTTGATAGGTGTAAGGCTAGGCTTGTTGCAAAGGGTTATGCACAGGAAAGAGGCATTGATTTTGATGAAACTGTCAAAGTTACAAGCCTACACATTTGGATTGATGGATACATTGAAGTACATACACTTATGAAAAGCATAGGAACTATTGCTAGTGGTTAATTACCACTTTACCTCATTGTTTTAAAAGTCATATTTGACTTGGAATCGTTGTAAACACCTACCAAATGGATTCATGGAAAAAGGGTAGATTTTATTGATGGAATATCTCCTAGGATTTAGGAGCTTGATCATAGGGAGCCAAAAGTTTGAATTTGAATTCAAATTTTTACTCAATCATTATAAAAGGGATCATCAAAAAGTCGCGGCTAAGACTCATCATTCAGAGCTCATTACTGTCAATTCTGAGTGTGTGTGAGGCCTACACTCTAGCCCATACCTATCTACACCATTAGGCAATGATCTTTATGCCAATGGATTTGTATACAAGTGTTCATTAATACATATATCTTCATTAGCCATTTCTGAGTTCTCTGTCATACTACTTGAAAGTCTGTCAAGTTGTGGTGTTCATATCTCAGTCGTTTCTCCACCAAATTCAAAGATCTAAACCTTGTTGGATTTAGCTCAAAAATAACTACAGGCTATCAAAAGTTGAAGAGATTATATTCAGCCATCGCAGAATAAAACTTGTCGAGGTGATCACTGGTCATTGTCTGCTACAGTCCTAAAAAATCGGGGGTAAAGTTTAATTTGCTAAAGTGATTTCTCTGAGCATAGTTTATCTTTTTACATCATTCCACTTGGAATAGTTAGCTTGCTAAGCTAATTAAATACCCCTAAAAGGAATTTTTCCAATTCCTACTGTGCTGGTCATACTGAGCAAAAGATCCAACAAGTGTCAAGACATAAATAGAAGGTTTTCTTGAGATTTTGAGTTTCAAAGTTATTTGTTTTGGTTCAATCATTACACACATCATTTCCAAAGTGCATAGGCCATTTTATGGAGTCATTGGAAAGCTAAGGAGGTCCACTTATCAACTCTGAAGCATTAGGGGGCAGGTACAAAGCAGGTTTTGGCAGTACCTACTCAATCTCTTGGAGTGTCCATCCATCTTTCCGAACAGTGGTATCAGAGCAAAAATAAGGTAAAATGGGAGATGGTTTTCCTTCATTTATTGATAAATTGGACAGGAACAACTATCAAGCATGGTCTCTTAGGATGAAGACATACCTATAAGGAAGGAGTCTTTATGGATACATCTCAGGAGATGAGGAATTGCCCTCATTCAAAACAAGAGGATTGCCAACAAAGGAAGAACATGAAAAGCTCAACACATGGTGTGCTAAGGATGCATTAGCAAGGTCTTATTTACTCAACTCCATCTCTAATTTTCTTTTGCCACACGTTAGGAACTGTAAGATATCCCAAGAGACTTGGGAAACTTTGTCATCTTATTTCTCTTCCAACACAAGGGCTATAAAAAATCAGTTGTGGATTGAATTCACCACATTAAAGAAGCAACCTAAGCAAGCTGTTGCAGAATTTATGACCAAGATTAAAGATGTAGCAGATCAGTTAGCAAGCATAGGAGAAGAGATTGAAGAAGAGCAGATTGTAAGGCAAGTGATCAATGGAATCAAAGCTGATGACAAATGGGAAAGCTTCACCACTGCTATGGACCTTTACATGGACATGCAAATTCCAGATCTTACAACTCCATGAAGAAAAGCTCAACAAGAATGGAGACACATCCAAAGGTAATAACTCTTCTGCCCTATACACTGATAAGAAGTCTAAAGATAAAGGTAAGGACAAGAAGGTGGAAGATGAAGGCTCTACCTCCCAAGCCAACTATGTAGGGAGAGGTAGATCATCAAGAGGAAGGGGCAGAGGAGGTAAGCAAGGAAGGGGGAGATCCTATAACCCCTCACCATGCAACATTTGTGGTTTATCAAATCATACTACAGATGAGTGTTTCAGGAATTACAAAATTCTGAGAGGAAGAGGATACCAAAGAGGTGGATACTCATAGTCAAGAGGTAAATTCAATCATCACCAAGGCTACAACAACAACTATAACAACAATTACAACAACAACTACAATGACAACTACCAAGGAGGATTCAAATCCAGAAAGGACTACAAAAACTATACAGAAGAGCAAGATGATTCTCTTCTAATCATGAACATGACTTCAAAACCAGGTACAAATGATGACCACCTATTCTACATTGACTCAGGATGCTCAAATCATGTGGCTAGCAATGTAGCACTACTCTCTGATCTTGAGGAACCAAAAGGTAAGCACCAAGTACAAACAGGTGATGACACAAAGCATTCAGTAGTTAAAGTTGGAAATGTTAAGACTTGTGATGGAAGAACTTGTTGAGTAGGGTACTCTATGTACCAACCATTACCAAAAATCTGATGAGTGTTGAACAGATTGTCGAGAAAGGTTTGCAGGTTAGATTCAACCAATTTGGAGCATTTGTGGAGGATCCTAAGCAGGGGTTCAAGAGAATAGAAAAAGGAGAAAAATCAGGTAGACTTTTCACTTTTGAGATAGAAGACACAAAGAATATTGCACTATACAGTTATAAAGACCAAACACTTTCAGAGCTTGAGATTTGACACAAAAGATTAGGGCATGTAGGAGAAAGAACCTTGAAACAGATATGCAGGGACCAATGTGTTATTGGAATACCCAATGTTTCAAAACAACACATGATATATAAATGTAGTGCTTGTCAATTTGGGAAGTCTCACAGGTTACCCTTCTCAAGGACAGGCTACATGCATGAGGACTACCTAGAACTTGTACACACAGATGTATGGGGACCAAGCAAAGACCCCTCAATCTCAGGATCAAGGTACTATGTATCTTTTATTGATGATTATAGCAGGTGGACTGTATTGTACTTTATGAAGCACAAGGATGAGGTGTTTAATTGCTTTAAAAAATATCTTGCACTAGTTGAAAATCAGCCAGGGAAGAATTTGAAGAGACTAAGGTCAGATGGAGGAGGTGAGTACTTCTCCAATGAATTTGAAGACTTCTTGCAAGACAGAGGCATCAAAAGAGAAACCACCACAAGGTATACTCCGGAACAGAATGGGGTAGCTGAGAGAATAAATAGGTTGATTGTTGAGACAGCCAGATCTATGTTGAGTGAGAAAAAGTTACCAAACTATCTATGGGTAGAAAGTGTTTCTACTGCCACTTACCTCATAAATAGGTTACCATCTAAGTCCCTTGATGGGATGACACCCTATGAAGCATGGCATGGTAAGAGACCTTCACTAGACCATTGCAGGATATTTGGATGTGTAGCATATGTACACATTCCTTCTCAGATAAGAGGTAAGCTAGACCCAAAGGCTGAAAAGTGCATCTTTATTGGATATGACCTAAATAAAAAAGGTTACAGGTTTTACAACCCTTCCAATAAGAGATTCATGGTTAGTAGAGATGTTGTCTTTGATGAAAATGATTCTCGATATGAGCATGAATGCAAGAAGTTCAAACTACCCTATGACTTGGAAGAGGAGTTTCCAAGTCTTGCTAAGGAGGAAGCTACTCAGAATGAAGACTCAACATCAGATGATGAAGATGTTATCAACCTTGAAGAGTTCAAGGCATGGAAGTCCAAGGGCAAAGTCAAAATGAAGAAGCTTGAAGATATACCTGAATCTTCAAATCAGTCAATCAGAAGATCACAAAGAGAGAGCAAAAAACAGGCTATCAGATATGGGTATGATACATCTCTTGTTACTAAACACTCTGTTTATCTTGCCAAAGATTTGTCAATTGAAGAACCAGGATCATATGAAGAAGCCATAACCAAGTCAAAATGGAAAGAGGCTATGGATGAAGAGATTGAAGCACTCAAGGAAAGTGACACATGGGAGCTAGTACCAAAGAAGGACTCCATGAAGGTAATAGGATCGAGATGGATCTATAAACTCAAAAGAAATTATGATGGCTCAATCAACATGTATAAAGCCAGATTGGTAGCCAAGGGTTTTGCTCAAACCCAAGGCATTGACTATGAAGAGACATTCTCTCCTGTGGCCAAGATGCCAACAATCAAAGTGTTGGTAAGTGTGGCTGCATCAAAAAATTGGAACATGTACCAATTGGATGTCAAGAATGCTTTCTTGAATGGATGGATTTCAGAGGAGGCATATATGTCACAACCTCCTGGCTATGAAGACCCTAAGAAGGTAACGTATGTTTAAAAATTGAAAAAGGCTTTATATGAAAGCAGGCACCTAGGGCATGGAATTACAGGTTAACTACATACCTCCAAGATCAAGGTTTTGTCATGAGCAAGACAGATACTTCTCTATTCATCAAGAGAAGTAATTCAGAGGTAATATACCTTTGTGTTTATGTTGATGACATCATACTTATAGGTAATGATGTTAATGGAATCAGAAAAATCAAAAGCCAGATGATGAAGGAGTTCAAGATCAATGATCTTGGTCTACTAAAGTATTTTCTTGGACTTGAGATAGTCTATACTAACTCAGGGATATACATTACTAAAAAAAAATACATACAGGATATGTTGAAGAAGTTTCACTTGCAGGATGCCAAAGTGGCAAGTACTCCAATGGAGGTAAACCTAAAACTAAGTGCACATGAAGGTGATGAAACTAATGACATTACAGGTTATCAAAGTATGGTGGGTAGCTTGAACTATGCTACCTTAACAAGGATAGACATTGCATATGGAGTTAGTGTGCTAAGTCAGTTTATGCACAAGCCAAGGATACCTCACTTAGAGGCTGCCAAGAGAATCTTGAAGTATCTCAAGCGTACACAAAATCATGGTTTGTATTTTCCTTACACTTTAGACATTGATATAAAGATCTATTCAGATGCAGATTGGGCAGGATGCAAGGATGATAGGAGGAGCACTTCTGGATACATTTCATTTGCAGGTGATAAGCCAATATCATGGTCTTCAAAGAAGCAACCTACTGTTGCTTTGCCATCTACAGAAGCAGAGTATAGAGGATTGGCTAATGCCACACAAGAAGCCATATAGATCAAGCTATTGTATACAGAATTGGGTTTATATACTAGGTCACCAATAATCCTTCGAGATAATACAAGTTCACTTCACCTTGCAGCTAATTCCATCTATCATGCTAGGACCAAGCATATAGAGGTCCATTATCATTATGTGAGAGAGAAGTTGTTAAGCAAGGACATTCAACTAACCTATGTATCAACCAACATGCAATGTGCAGATTTGTTGACTAAAGCTTTCGATGGAACCAAGCTTTGCAGGTTCAAAGCAATGATTGGATTGCAGGATATACATGAAGATTGAAGATAAAGAACAAGCCAAAATGTTTGGCTTGAGGGGGAGATGTTGGTGCAAGCTACAAGCCTTGATGGATACATTGAAGTACATACACTTATGAAAAGCATAGGAACTATTGCTAGTGGTTAATTACCACTTTACCTCATTGTAAAAGTCATATTTGACTTGGAATCTTTGTAAACACCTACCAAATGGATTCGTGGAAAAAAGGTAGATTTTATTGATGGAATATCTCCTAGGATTTAGGAGCTTGATCATAGGGAGCCAAAAGTTTGAATTTGAATTCAAATTTTTACTCAATCATTATAAAAGAGATCATCAAAAAGTCGTGGCTAAGACTCATCATTCCGAGATCATTACTGTCAATTCTGAGTGTGTGTGAGGCGTACACTCTAGCCCACACCTATCTACACCATTAGGCAATGATCTTTATGCCAATGGATTTGTATACAAGTGTTCATTAATACATATATCTTCATTAGCCATTTCTGAGTTCTTTGTCATACTACTTGAAAGTCTATCAACTTGTGGAGTTCATATCTCAGTCATTTCTCCACCAAATTCAAAGATCTAAAGCTTATTGGATTTAGCTCAAAAATATCTACATGCTTTCAAAATTTGAAGAGATTCTATTCAGCAATCTCAGAGAAAGCCCGTCGAGGTGATCACTGGTCATTTTGTACTATAGTCCTAAAAAATCAGGGGTAAAGTTTAATTTGCTAAAGTGATCTCTTTGAGCATAGTTTATCTTTTTACATCATTCCACTTGGAATAGTTAGCTTGCTAAGCTAATTAAATACCCCTAAACGGAATTTTTCCAATTCCTATTGTGCTGGTCATACTGAGCAAAAGATCTAGTAGGTGTCAAGACATAAATAGAAGGTTTTCTTGAGATTTTGAGTTTCAAAATTATCTGTTTTGGTTCAATCATTACACTCATCATTTCCAAAGTACATAGGCCATTTTATGGTGTCATTGGAAAGCTAAGGAGGTCCACTTATCAACTCTGAAGCATTAGGGGGCAGGTACAAAGCAAGTTTTGGCAGTACCTACTCAATCTCTTGGAGTGTCCATCCATCTTTCCCAACATAAACCTTTGCACCTACTTGTCGAATGACTATTGTTCATAGCATCTGTGCACTTGCAACTCATCGTGGTTGGAATGTACATCAATTGGAGATTAAAACAACATTTTTGAATGGTGACTTGCATGAAGAAGTGTATCTTTTTTATCCCCATGGCTTTGTTCACAAAGGGCATGAGAACCACGTATGCAGGTTAAAGAAGACATTATATGGTTTAAAGCAAGTATCATGTGCTTGGTATGAAAAGATACATGCCTATATGATTGCACATGGTTTTGAGAATAGTCCAGCTGAAAGAACCTCATATGTTAAGCGTGCTAATGATGTACTTATGATCATTGTTGTGTATGTGGATGACATGTTGCTCACTAGTCCTCATGAGAAGCATATTGCTGATTTCAAGGGTGATTTGCATGCCTCATTTGAGATGTCTGATTTGGGGCATTTGCATCATTCTTTGGATCCAATTTATGCACATTGATGGTGGAATGGCTTTGTGTCAAACAAAATATACCGACACGTTAGTGCAAATATTTGGCCTTGAAGATTGTAAACCTATTGCCACTCCTATGGAGATGGGTTTACAATTGAGTCTTCATGATGCTGGAGATGCATTTGATGGTGGTCTTTATCAATAGGCTATTGGATGCTTGATTTACTTATGCATTACTCAGCCACATATTTAGTTTGCTATCTCACAGATGAGCAGGTTTATGCTTTGCCTAGGTGTCAAGCATTGGCAGGCGGTTAAGTGCATCTTTCGCTACTTGAGAAGTACCCGAATACTTCAATTGTTTTATCCCAAGGGGGATCACTACCGCCAGATTTACATGCTTTTTCTGAATCTGACTGGGCTGGTTGCTATTGCACTCGTGTGTCCACTAGTGGTCTTTGCTTCATGCTTAGTAGCTCATGCATATCTTGGCTGAGCAAGAAGTAGTGTACTATGGCCACTTCCAATTGTGAGGCTGAGTATATGGTATCTTTCACAACGATTGTTGAGTGTTTGTGGCTAAGACGCCTTATGGCTGATTTGGGTGTTGGTCAGTCTTCTG
The DNA here is from genome assembly GCA_020310875.1 of Ceratopteris richardii. Classification (NCBI taxonomy): domain Eukaryota; kingdom Viridiplantae; phylum Streptophyta; class Polypodiopsida; order Polypodiales; family Pteridaceae; genus Ceratopteris; species Ceratopteris richardii. The sequence goes on along the minus strand of CM035418.1, from coordinate 154,240,249 downwards.
CCACCACCATCTTCACGGACAATCAGAGCACATTCACAGTTGCGAGGAACCCTGTGTTCCATGGTTGCACTAAGCACATTGAGGTGCATTATCATCATGTCAGGCATAGGTTCTCTATTGGAGAGATCAGCTTGGCATATGTGCCCACTCAGGAGAACATTGCAGACCTTTTCATGAAGGCTCTACCTAGGGAGAATTTTGAAGCTTTCCACAAAGATTTGGGTTGACTTCCTTTTGTGGATTGAATCCACATAGCTTGGCACTTCCTTATACATGATTGCCAGCTCCTTGTTCACCGCATCACTCCCAAGAAGGATTTGTTAATATATTTAGGTAGTGATGTGTGTAAACACACTAGGATCATCGGGGCACTTTTTTCCCTCTTTAGGAGGTTTTTTTCCCCCAGCTTGTATATATGCCTATAGCCCTAAGGGGTTACTTATCTTTGTACGTTCTAGTGGTAATACATTCAGTATTGTGTGTTGTGCTCCAAGCTTCTCTTCTTCCTTGTGCTATTCGCGTGCTTCTGCAGATGTCTAACTTCAACAAGAACAAAGTGAGAACATTAAAAAAAATTTGATTGATGCCCTATTGACATCAATAATGATATCACTATTCATTCTTGTTTGAAAAAGAAATCTACCCCTACTCACAAATCGCTGATAATGTATGTGAGCCTTGATGGTCTTAGTGTCATAAGGAATGATGTCAATCTTCATTCCATACACAAAATGGAATAAGTCCACATGGCCTCCACCTGATGTGTCATGTAGTGTTCTCTATTGGCATGAGAATATGGCACACAAGCTACTACTATCAGTCCCACCTATTTGATCTCTCTCACTCACTCTTTCTCTCTTTGAATTGAGACATGATGTCGTTGTTGCTCAATGCGAGATAGATGGCACAACGCTTTAGTAGAGCACCTTCAATGGTGACAAAGGCCATGCCGAGTCCCCACTCGTAGTCTGCAACTCAAAAGAACACTTTCTCATATTAATCCACCTGGGCCACATTCACTTCATGCACATGGTAAGTTTTCTCATGCATGCTACTATATACTAAACAGGGTAGCGAACTGCCGCTTCGGATCGGATGGGAGGGAAGTAGCAGCTATGCTCGTGATGTGGCCAATGTAGCCAACACACGTGGATTGAAAAGAATGCTACACAGGACCTTGGCAAAGGCTCGGGTTCTTATGGATTCTCAATGGCTCTGCATTGCTCTGATTCGTTAGAAGTAGAGGCCTACGGAAAACAAAATTATGGATATAGATAAGGGAAGGGAGCCTACAAGTAGGACAATGTCCTTCTATGTTAACAAATGCTCATGCTACCCGTTCTTATTAATGCTACTTCTGTGATTGCCAGAGAGGCTCTACAACACTAACGTGCTGTAGGATTCTCTATGCGTTATGAATTTTGTGAAAAGGCACTATTGAAGCTCAAGATGTCACTGTAAAGAGTTTGTTGTATTGTTATTGTTGTAGATATTTGTGTGCATCCAGCCACACAGAGCTTGTCGATCTACAGGAGAACCAACAGTCTCTTTCAGTTACTAGGCTAACAGCACCGAAAACTCTAAGGTGGCACCTAGAAGCAGCATCCGTCCTTGTAGTTGCGCTATACTCAGTGCATGTTGCCTAGAATCTCCAATCGAGATGAGCATAGATAGATATGGTGATAAAAAACCCTTGTGAAGGTAACTGGAACACTTATACTAAAGCTCGAGCTTGCTAGTAGTGAGATCCACCCTACCCTGCGACAGTAGCCATGGAGACCATATCATGCTTAAGGTCATGAAGAACAAGATGGACTATGGCTGCTTGCTAAGTCTGACTAACTGTTACAATTTGGCTTTATTGAAAAGCCTCATAAAAATAAAGGTGTGCAAAACATCCAATCCCTTCATGAATGGTTGTATGGAGATGTTGCATAGAATATGTGATACTAGACAAATGGTTTATGCATATGAAACACTACATGTGTGATTCCAAATAAATGCATGACAATGTTTATAACACTGCAATAGACTTGAGAATGATTATCAAGTGCTCCACACTAAAATTAAAATAGTTAAAGAACCATGAAATGCCACCATAAAGAGGGTGTGAGGGTGGGAAAATGGGTTAAAAGTGTGGTAGAATGATAATGAAAAAAAGGGTGGGAGGGTGGGAAAATGGGCAAATCGATAGCCCAAAAGAGCATAAAATGATGGAAAGATCATTCTCCCACATAAATCTTGAGGGAGATAGAGCGTTCATACATAATAAGAATAAATAATGAGAGATGAGAACCAAATGTCTTTGACTTTTCACAACTTACACTAAGCAAAGAAAAAGAATCATAGGATCATGATGTAAGATGCCATAAGAGGGTAGAAGGGAAACGTGAGCAAAATAGTATTATACCATACCATCAAAGTATCATCAAACACCATCAAAGTGTTTATAAACACTTCAAAGATGAATGAAGGTGATTGCTACAAGGGTGGAAGGGTGGGAAATAATGGTAGAAAAGGGTGGGTGGGAGGTAAAGTAGCATCCAAAATGCTCTCAAAGCATGAGCTAGATGATGAAGCAAAGTCACCACCAAAAGAATGCTAACAAGAGCACCACCAATAGAAGAACCACCAAGACTTCCACATAATGCTCTGATACCATGTAGAGAGTACACACACAAAAACAAAATGAAAAGAAGAGTATACTCACAAAAAAAGAAAGAGTGTGTAAGGCTCAAAAGTGAGTAGACCATGAAATGGGAAAACTCACATGTGAGCTTGCCAAGAGCATGGAGTAGGCTCTTCAAGCATCTAACCAAGTACAAATGGGGGAAGAGGCCCTCCTTATGTAGAGTTGGAGTGGGATCTCCAAAGCACATCATATGTGGGATAATTCCCCTTGAAGGAGAATGAATACACACGTAGAAGGAAATGGAAAGGTACCCAAATACAAAGAGATATAACATAAAATGGAAATGGAATAGAAATGAACTACAAATGGAGTGTCTTTTAGATACAAAAGGGAGATAGACTCTCATATTCTCAACAATTACTTCAAATTAACCTCTTCTTGCAAATCACCATTCAAGAAAGCTATTTTTATGTCCAATCGATGTACTTCCCAACCTCATTGGGAAGCCCATGCAACCATGATATGAATGTTATCCATGTGTGAGGTAGGTCCAAAAGTTTCCTCATAGTCAATGCCATACTATTGCACATATCCTTTGGCAACGAATCTAGATTTGTAGCGATCAATGCTACCATCTTACTTTCACTTAATCTTATAAACCCACTTTGTACCAATTGTTGTTGTATTTTGGTAATGATGTGTATGAATAGACTTAGGACCATCGGGTACTTTCTTCCCTCTTTAGGAGGTTTTTTCCAACTTGTATATACACCTTTAACCCTAAAGGATAACTTATCTTTGTACATTCACTCGGTAATATATTCAGTATTGTGCATTGTGCTCCAAGTTTCTTCTTCTTCCATGTGTTGTTCGTGTGCTTCCACAGACCTCAAATTCCAACAATTGTAGCAGATCAAGTCATCGCTTCATCTAAGGCATCATTGATACCCCTTCGGTCACAGTCTCAAAATCGCACGAAAATTGATGCTCATACTTGGGGTGAAATTTTGATATGTGCTCGTTTCAACCTTTGAATGCCCTATCGTAGTGTTGTATAGGAAATTTTATCCTTTTGTGCCAAATATATATATATATATATATATATATATATATATATGTGTGTGTGTGTGTGTGTATGTATATATATATAGGTTTCATTTCAATGGTACAAGCACATCAAAGTCAGCTAAATGTTTAGCAGAGCTTGACAGGGTAATTATATTCAACTTTTTGAGATACAATTATTTTTTTCCATCAAGGTATTTAGTGAGTGGCCATGGTTAAAAGCAATGATATATTTTGTATGTGGATGTTGACAACAAATTAGATGGTACTAATTATCAATTATGGGCATATATGATGCATGATGTATTGGTAGTAAAGGTGTTGTGGAATATTGTGCAAGATAGTAAAGGTGATGCAAGCAAGAGATGAGGCCATGTTGCTTACTTCTGAAAACAAATGGAGAGTGAGCATATGAATGAAGGAGATTCTATGGGGCAATTTTTTGATAAAGATCAAAGATTGGAAGGAGCATTTGATTTTTGTTGATGAAGTCTTGCTAGATAGTTCATTTGTGCAGGCTGTTCTTAATGGTTTTCTAGATTCATATCAGAGTTTTGCTTCTACTCTTGCATTGATGATGAAAGGCAATCCAAATGCCCTAACATTTAAGGAGTAAGTCTCCATTTTGTTGCAAGAAGATCAATCCACATAGAACACATCCATTATGCGTGTTAGAGACCAATCTTTCTTACCTAGTGAGAAGGCCAAAGGTAAATGGAGCTCATCTACTAGTAAGTAGAAATCTACTAATGCTCCATAGTCAAAGAAGGAAGACAAAGATGAAAATAAAGCAGAAAAGTAGAAACAATTCTACAAATACTATAAAGGAAACAACCATGTCATAAAGATTTGTCCAAAACTAGCTGCAAAAGAGGAAAAGAAGAAAGAGGTTGGAATGGTTGTTGCACAGGCCTCTACACCAAAATTAGAGTTTGTTAATCTTCTGTAGAATGAAGAATGAGTGTTTACTACTGCTAGTAACTATGACCTATCTTCTCATGAGTAGTGTAAGACTCAAATGTTTGGTACTTTGATGGTAGGGCAACCAAACATATTACATTGCAATGCAATTTCTTTCATTCACTTAAGCCTGCCCCTATAAGGAATATTGTCACATGTGCAAACAACTCCTCACATCCTATAATGGGAGTTGATAAGATTATTTTTACTACCTCTGATGGTAATTATTTCACATTTTGAGATGTTTTGTATGTGCCAAGGATCAAGAAAAATCTATTGTTAGTTTTAGCATTAGCCAAGATTGGCTTCGTTTTCAAATTTGTCAATGACAAGTGTACAATGCATGATCTCTCAAATGGTGATGCCATTATTGCTTCTAGTATTTTATGTCATGGGCTATATAAGTTCATAGAATATGAAAAATTTATCAATGATTCAGGATGTGTAGTTCAAGATTCTCAGGCTATATTAGATGCAAAGTTTTGGCATGCATGCTTTGGTCATCTGAATTTTACTAATTTGCTCCACTAGTAGAAAAATAAAAAGGTCTCTTGTGTGCCCAAACTTGAGGCACCTTGTAAACATGTCTTTGAAGGTTGTTTTTTGGGCAAAATGCGGCATTTCTCCTTCCCAAAAGATGGTTCAGCTCAACTTATATCTCAACTAGATATTATCTTTTTGAGATAATGAGTAACCTCAACAAATAATAATTGACTTGCCAATCAAATCTTTATATTGAAGTAGATGGTAATGCCATTTACCATTTTGAATAGTTCTTTACTTCTAGGGCATTAAAAAATGGTACTCAGAGTTTATTACAACCCTTGAGTTTTACCTTCTCTTCATGCCTTGCATTTTCTTGGAAGAATAATGTAAAGCTCCAAATAGTTCTTTAGTTCTCTCAAACAAAGAACCTTCTTGAACATGAGCACTGATACTTCCATGTTTCAAAATCACATAGATTATTTTATATCATATTTTCTCTTCCTTAGAGCTTGAGAAGATGGTGCTATAAGTTACCACCATTGTATCGTGGTTTTAAGATAGAAAATTTTGTATTATCACCTTAATTCTATGGCCTTGATGATCAAGCATGCCATGGGCTTTTATGGAATTTAAAATTCCATAAGAGGGATTCTAAGCTTAAGGTATTTAGGATTATTTGGCTTTTTATTATGAAGCAAAAAATAAAGGAATTAAATGGTTTATATTGGCCAATAGGCCTCATCACCATTATTCCTAGAACCTAATAAATTCAAATCTTACTTAAGCTTAACTTCAGGAACTTAATCTCCCCCTCAACTAAAAAAAACCCATGTAATATGTTCCATATGCATACTAGTGTATGCCAAACCATTACACCTTTATTGGAAAAGGTGTTGCGTGCATAAGGTTCATAAATTGAAACCCTTCTTAAAGCATGTAAAGGTTCCAAATCGGAACTTTTTACATCTGAACATTGAGCTTCATCCATCCATTGATTTTAATTGGGTATTATCATGGTGCTGAAGTAGGCTTGGACCATCCCGCTCCATCCCATCCTTCTTGGCACTTTATTCTTACTTGAGTGCCCAATATTTGTATCAAAATCATGGATCTATTCTTTGGATGTATGGCATTAATCACATAAGCAATCTATTGCTTCTATTTTGTCTATATATGCACAAAATATGCTCTCTTTTTATGCATCTTCATGATTATACTCATACCTTTGTGTATTTAACATGTCTTTAATTAAGATGAAACTTGAACTGTGTAAAAAGGAAGATTGTGAACTTAAATTTATGCATTAAAGTGTTTCTAAATAAACCTGAAATGTGCACAAAAGAAAGATTTAGATTTGAATATTAGACATTCAAATCATCCCTTAATAAAAGGGAATGCACATACATCCTTCCTCTTCCTTGCAACAATGTATGCAAGTGCTAAGTTGTTGATTTCTTTTGAAACCATGCTTGTTTGCCTATTAGAATAGCTTATCTTCATATGTGCATAATTGAAGTAATGCTCTTTCCTTCAATTATGATTGTATGCAAAAACAATAAGGCAAACAAATATTGAAAATAATAATTAAAATAAATGCTTAGCTTTACTTCAGCGTCATCCTTTCTTTGACCACCGGGAATAACTACCAGCTCCATCTTGATGTTGATCTCCTTATAACTGTATTGATGAGATTTGGGTAAAAAAGAAGGCTCCACTCCCTCCTTAAAAATATTGTGAGCACAAACATGTCTCCACTTCGTCCTCAGAAAATATTGTGAGCACAAACATGTCTCATACCACTCTTGTGTGAGGGGATCCATAGCCTCCTCACACAAGATAACTAACTAACTAGGAAAACCACTATGGGAAGAGAGATGCACTTTCCATGCAACCAACCCCTTCAATATATAGCTCCAAAACCAAGGGGGTAAGTCCCTCTCAAGGGGAGATGTGTACCTTCTATCACATGGGTTTCCAAAGTGATCACATGGTTTCCAAGCTTAGGGGATCACATGAAATCACATGGCTTCTAAAAGAAGACTCTCCAAGCTCTCACATATAAATCATTGCTAGAAGAAGCTTTCAATCAAGCTTAAGGTACTCAACCTTAGAGAATTAGCCCTAAGGTTCAAGACACATCTAAAAGGGGTTATCAAATCATAAATCCTAAGAGTTTCACACCTAGAAACCCAAAGGTTTGACCCCTTAAAGCCATGAAGTTATATAACAGTGCTCCTCTAAGATGATAAAACAACTCAAGCATGATAAAACAATTCATCCGCTTGAGGCATGAAAAACGTATTTTTGACCATCACATTATTTAACTTTTGATGGTCTATGCGTAGAACCATCTATCTTTCTTTCTTTTCGACTAAGACGATTGGCGTTGCACATTAAGACTCGGTAGTTTTTTAATCCAACCTTTTTCTAGGTAGTCTTCTAGTTTTCTCTCAATCTCCATCTATTGGGACATGGAGAGTTTCTATTGGGGTAACCATATAGGCTTGGGCCCCAAAAGTAAGTTGGTACTATGGTCAACACTTCCTTGGGAGGCATTAAGAAATGAGGGATTTCCCAAGGGGATATGTCCCTATACACAAGCAGGCTACTTTTAAATATACTTAAAACATTCAATGGACTTTGATTCAAATAAGAAAATTGTTTTGTATTAACCTAAGTATTTCCATCGTGAAGAAGCATAGAAACTGAAGGAGTAATCAGATGCACAAATCCATTTTTTGTGAATCCCACTGAATGTTGTAGTGATAAATATGCATGAGTGAAGGCCCTAGGTCACAAAGCCATTCTCTACCCAAGAAGGAATCCATATGCTCCATGCTCATGATTTTGAAATTAAGCGTGTCTTTAGAACCTTGGATTTCAACCTCGAGATTGAAAACCATAGTATCACAAACTCATTTATCATGACCTTAAATCATGGAAACTACTTATTAATGAGGTTATGGTTTGTAAGATAATAACATCGTCTTTACTAGGGCATTGTCTAGTAAATTATAAGTGGTAGACTAGTAAATTATAAGTGGTAGAGTCATCAATCATGAATCGTACTCTCGAGCAATAGTCCTAGTCAAATTCATAATTTATGGAAATTATCCGAGTTTTGTAACTTAAGAATCTCCTTGTACTTGGAAACATAAGCAATTACATATTTACCTCTTTGGAAGTTATTATCCCTTTCATGTTAGTTACTTTCCTCTTCATTTTTTTGTAAAATCTCTTTTTGAACTCTTTTCTGAAGAGTTGTTGAAATTGGTTCAAGTGATGCGAGTTTGGTTTTACTCAGCTAAGCTCATCTACCATTTGTATGCTTTAGGATCTAATGATAAACTAGCTTCTAGGACTTGGAAAGGTCATGTTCTTGCGCTTGAAACTAAGTGCAAAGATCTTTGGAAAAAGATAATTCGTTTGCACTAGAAGCTAATGTTCTAGTAGAAAAAAGGATTACGAGTAGCGAAAAGAGGAGTGGTACTTGATAAATTCAAGTGTGCAAATGACTTGTTAAGTGATCAAGAGTTAGACATTGGTTTAAGGACTATAGGGTCAGAGGAAAAAGAAGATGAGCTTCCTAAGATCACATGGACTTTATGAATAGAATCATCTTGAAATTCCAAGGTTATAGACTCACTTTGAATCAGATTAACCACTAATCAACCAATCAGATTCAAAATAAGTTTGCCTTCTTTATCTTGAAGCAAGCCCTAGATCATTCCCATATAATCTTTGATATTATTCATTCAAGTCTTTATTTCAGCCATCTCCTCTTGAACTTGCATAAAGCAATTCAACTTTTCCTCTAATTCAATCACACTCCCTTGAAGTACTAGTGGTATGTTTTCACCGTGTTAACCTTACCCTTCCTATTGAAGAGGGATATAGGTCAGACATGGTTATTGGGTGGGATAGCTTAGGATAAGCTTAAGTCTCTAGATTTTTCCTCTCTAGTTAATTCACAGATTGGCAAAGCACTCTAATAGACTACTAGTACCTATATTAGACAAATTAGAATCATTGAACGCTTATAGAACACTCAATTCTACCTTGTTAGTACACACAAAAAACACTGGAACATATGAGATGCTTTGTCCTTAGTGGTTACATGAATAATAGACAAATACTTTGGTGCAATTATAGTGCACAATTATGTTACCACATAACAAGAAGTGCTAATAGTACTTCTTACTAACGGACTTCATCATCGAACCAAATACAAATATGTAGATTACATAACCTCAAAGCTAATAGAATAGTGAAAGCAACATGGAATTGCAAGAAGCCTTGTGCCCGAAGCACCACTAGCAAGAGACTATGCCAATGCACAACCCAAACTCTCTCTCTCCAGTAGATCTCATACATTCTTCTATTTCATTAACTAAAAAGTTACATATTGTATACTCACTACCTTTTTGATTAGTGACTGTTCACCAAAATTACCAAAATAATAGAATTATCTATTTTTACAAAATGTATTAATTTGGGTGGCCTAACACTTGGCATGCATGGTGGACTCAAACCCAAAATGGAGGACTTAGGCCATAGGTCCATCCTCGTCCTTTGGCTACTCATATGAGGGCATATGCAGTGCTTCCTTCAATGAATCCTTAGTTTCTTGAAAGGGTCCTTGAATTTTCTTGACTATTATCTTGAGAAAGTTTTAAAAGTGATGAGGGTTCAAGAGAACTGATTTGATTGATGGTTGACTGCTAGTGGTAGTTGTGGAGATAATAACCTAACTTTGGGCTTCGACTAGCTGAATACAAAATTTTTTTTGTAAATAAAAATCCTCCATCATATTCTTATAATTGTTCTTCTCAGCATGAGCCCATTGGAAGGTTTCCTCTTTAGCAGCTTTGGTCTGTTCCAGATAGGTCTGAATGTGAGTTAATTTGGTAGTATGGTAAGTTGTTTTGGTGGTGAGATAGTTGACTTGGATTGGGAGATTTGCATTTGTCTCCAACAAGGTGGGAGTAATTGTATGCACTAAATCTCGTTCTTATTGCAATTGCTAGAGCTTGTACTACATTTTGTTAAGGGTAGCATGTAGAACCATATTTTGGTGTTCCAAATCAGTGATAGTCTTTAGATTTTGTTTGTTAACCTCCCTCATATTGGTTTCCTACTTTGCTAATTGATCGTCCCTTGATTGCTTCTTCAAAAAAGCCTTTGAAGTATTGAGCCTGTTTCAACTCTTGATAGTACAAGTCCACTAGGTTGTTGTGTTCAAGTTAGACATCTGCAGAAGCATGCAATGTTATAGGCATATATACAAGCTAGGGGAAAAAACTCCTAAAGAGGCAAAAAAGTCCCCTGACGGTCCTAGTGTCTTCACACACATCACTACCTAAATATATCAACAAATCCCCCTTGGGAGTGATGCGGTGAACAAGGGGTTTTCACTCATGCATAAGGAAGTGCCAAGCTATGTGGAATCAATCCACAAAAGGAAGTAAGCCTAAAGCTTTGCGAAAAGCTTAAACTTCTCCCTAGGTAGAGCCTTTGTGAAAAGGTCTACAATGTTCTCATACGTATGCACATATGTCAAGCTGATCTCTCCAGCAGGGAACCTCTCCCTAACATAATGATAATGCACCTCAATGTACTTAGTATGAGCATGGAACACAGGGTTCCACACAATTGCCAATGCACTCTGATTGTCAGTGAAGATGGTGGTGGCAGAAGACTGACCAATACCCAAATCAGCCATAAGGGGTCTCAGCCACACACACTCAATAGTCACTATGAAAGCTACCCTATACTCAGCCTCACAAAAGGATACATTCATGGTGATCTATTGGAACTAGTCCACACAAATGTTTGGGGACCTAGCAAAGACCCTTCAATTTCAAGATCCAGGTAATATGTATTATTCATTGATGATTGTATCAGATGGACTATACTTTATTTTATGAAGCACAAGGATGAAGTTTTCAATTGTTTCAAAAAATATCTTGCTCTTGTTGAAAACCAAACAGGGAAAACATTGAAAAGGCTAAGGTTACATGGAGGGGGAAAATACTTCTCCCATGAGTTTGACGCATATCTCCAAGATAGAGGCATCAAAAAAGAGATCACTACCAGGTATACTCCAAAACAAAATGGAGTAGCAAAAAGGAGGAATAGGACCATTGTGGAGGCAGCAAGGTCCATGATTAATGATAAAAAATTACCCAACTATCTATGGACAGAGGCTCTGTCTACAACCACTTATCTCATCAACAGGCTCCCATCTAAAGCATTGGATGGGATGACACCATATGATCTTGAAATGGAAGGAGGCCTAACCTAGATCATTGCAGAATATTTGGGTGCATAGATTATGCACATGTTCCATCACAAATCAGAGGTAAAATGGATCCTAAGGCAGAGAAATGTGTGTTTTATAGGATATGATCTAAATAAAAAAGGGTATAGGATGCATAATCCAAGTACTAAAGGTTTTATTGTTAGTAGAGATGTTGTCTTTGATGAAAACAACTCATGGTTTGAAGATGATTGCAAAAAAGTCAAGCTACCTTATGACCTAGAGGAAGACTTTCCAACAATTCAAAAGGCAATTGATTAGCAACATGAAGATTCAAGTGACTCTGATGATGATCTGAAGACACCGAGAAGGAATTTCAAGGTATGGAGCGACAAATGTAAAGAGAAGATGCAAGAATTGGGGGATATTGTAGAATCCTCCCAACAAACAATAAGGAGATCAACTAGGGAAAAGAAGAAGCCAGAAAGGTATGGATTTGACACCTTTCTGGTCACTAAACACTCAATCTATATTGCTCAGGATATTAATTTAGAGGAGCCATCAACCTTTAAAGAAGCAAACAAGAAATCAGAGTGGAACGAAGCAATGGAGGAAGAGATACAAGCACTCCAAGAGAATCAGACTTGGGACCTAGTTCCCAAGAAACAATCCATGAAGATCATTGAATCTAGATGGATTTATAAGGTAAAAAGAAAATCTGATGGATCAATAAATAGGTACAAAGCAAGACTTGTAGCCAAAGGGTTTCCTCAGACCCAAGGGATTGATTATGAGGAGACCTTCTCTCTTGTGGAAAATATGCCAACAATCAAAGTTCTCGTGAGTATAGCTGTTTCAAGGAATTGGAACATTTATCAATTGGATGGCAAACTCATGAAATCTCTCCATGGTCTCAAGCAAGCTCCTAGAGCTTGGAACAATACACTTGTCACATTCTTGCAGGACAAAGGATTCAAACTAAGCAAGGCTGATTCTTCACTCTTCATTAAGAGGAACAACACTCTTCATTAAGAGGAACAACTCTAAAGTTATATATTTATGTCTGTATGTAGATGACGTCATTCTTACAGGTAATGATGCAGATGGAATCAAGATGATCAAAGCCCAAATGAAGGAAGAATTCAAGATAAGTGACCTTGGATTGCTCACTTATTTTCTTGGATAAGAAGTTGTCTATATAGATCAAGGGATGTTCCTTACTCAAAGGAAGTATATTAATGATATGATTGCAAAGTTCAAAATGAAGGACACTAAGATTGTAGGTACTCCCATGGAAGTCAATCACAAGTGCTCATGAAGGGGAACCAATTGAAGACATTACAAGCTATGAAAGTCTAGTTGGAAGCTTGAACTATGCCACCCTAACTAGGGTTGATATCTGCTATGGAGTTAGTGTGCTCAGCCAATTCATGCACACTCCTAGGAAACCTAACATGGATGCAGCCAAAAGGATATTGAAGAATTTAAAGGGAACAATCAATGAGGGCTTATATTACCCTTACACATCTGATTTTTTTCACTCATGCAGATTGGGTAGGATCAAAAGATGATAGGATAAGTACATCTAGATATCTATCTTTTGCAGGTACAAAGCTCATTTCTTGGTCTTCCAAGAAACAACCTACTGTGGCACTCTCTTCAACTGAAGCTAAATACAGAGGATTTACAAATGCAACTCAAGAAGCAATGTGGATCAAGAATCTATATACAAATTTAGGGTTAGAATTTGGCACTCCATATATATTTGGAGACAATATGAGTTCATTGCATTTAGCTGATAATCCTATCTTTCATGCTAGAACTAAGCATATAGAAGTTCATTATCACTTTTTTAGAGAAAACATTGCAAGAAAAGAGATACAAATGTCTTATGTATCTACATAGATGCAATGTGCAGACATGATGACCAAATCACTTGATGGAAGCAAACTCAACAGGTACAAATCAATGACTGGTTTGTAGGAGATACCTATGGAATGAAGACTCAAGCATCTCAAGCTTGAGGGGGAGCTGTTAGTACATTTAGCAAGCCTTGATGTTTGACCAAATATTAAAGGTTTAATTCACAATTTGAGCATGACTATCCACAAAGTTACATATGAACACCTCTTGTAACATTCATGAGTTTAACTCAAGATAAATGTAAAAGATACTAATAGAGAGAATCTCGTGGCTTTACAAGCTGAGATTCATACCAAATAAGTGGTTGGAATCAAGTCAATTATAATCCTAAAAGGTAGGATCACTTTTAGGTGGCAGATTCAACAATCCAAATTGTGAATACATCTATAAAAGACCCTGACTTTTAGCCATGGGTAGTAGAGCAAGAAGAAGGACACATTGAGCTTCAAGCTTGTGGTTACACTAAGCCCACACATGTATGAGTAATCCTACAGCAACTCCCTTGTATCATACACTCATAATGTTATACATTTGATTCAGTTTGTGCAAGTTATTTTATGTCTATTGTTGTCTACTACTAAGCACTCATTTCAGTGAATTTGTTTTGAGTAGTTCTCTATGTATAATTATCTAATCAATGTGATTCAACTTGGTATATGTAGCTTAGACCTTCTAATTCTTAGTTATTAAATTTCACATCATTTGATTCATTTCTTTGTGAGATAAGATCTCTTCAAGACATCTATGTCTCCTCACTCTCATCTTCCTAAAAAGTCAGGATTACACCCCTAACTTCTTAATGTGATTTCTCTACATATACTCACCCTAAATTAGTCAAAGAACTTCCTATATCAAGCTTAGACTCCGATTAGCTATGTCTAAAAGCTCTTGGGTCAATTGTACTCAGTGAGAGAGCATTGAGTGAAATACTGAGCAAGATCAAGTATGAAAATAACAAGTTTTTGGAAGTCTTCAATCTTGAAAGTAGTCTGTTTTGACATAACTATTTAAAGGTGATGCTCCAAGGTACTTCATGGATCCAAATGCATATTTGGGAAGCTAAAGGTGTCTACTAAGGTACTCTAAAGCTACATTGGCAGGTGTAGATCAAGACTTGTGAAGCACCACCTCATTTCTAGAGTGTATCCAACCATCTCCTCACAAAAGAGGACACCATTTCAAATTTCTGTAGGTGTAGCAAACTAGCAAAATTCAAATGAACAAAGCATGCATGCCAAAGCTTTGCATCTGACATAGCCTGAGAATCATGTACTGCACATGTCGAATCATTCTCAGATCTTTCATAGTCTATGAGCTCATACAACCCACAACATAAAATGCCAGAAGCAATAATCATGTCACCATTTAACAGATCATGAACTGTACATGTATCATCAACAAATTTCACAACCAAGCCAATGTTGGCTAATGCTAAAATTGATAACAGATTTTTCTTGATCCCTAGCACAAATAAAGCATTTAACAAGGTGAAAGAACTACCATCGGCAATAGTTAGAATGATCTTACCAACTCCCATGATAGGATAAGAGGAGTTGTTAGCACATGTGACAGTATTCCCTATAGGGGCAAGCTCAAGTGAAGTGAAGAAATTGTGCTATGGGGTAATATGTTTGCTTGCTCCACTATCAAAATGCCAAACATTTGAGTCTACTATAGATATACACTGCTCATGAGAAGATGGGTCAAAACTGCAAAGAGTTGTAAATGCCCATTCTTCATTTCGTGCAAGATTAGCAAACTCTGTTTTTGGTGTAGAGGCCTCTACAACAACCATTTCAGCCTCTTTTTTCTTTGCATCTTTTGTAGCCAGTTTTAGATAGTTCTTTATGATATGATCATTTCCTTTACATTACTTGCAAAACAATTTTTGCTTTTCTGATTTCTTCTCATCTTTGACTTCCTTCTTTGAATGTGTAGCATTTGCAGATTTCTACTTTCTATTAGATGAGCTCCATTCACCTTTGCCCTTCTGACTAGCCAGAAAAGCTTGATTTGCAACACACATAATGGACCTATTCTGCCTAGACTGATCTCCTTGAAATAGAACATAAACTAACTCCTCAAATGACAAGGCATTTGGATTGCCTTTCATCATCAAATGAAGAGTAGAAGAAAAACTTTGATATGAATCAGGAAGACCATTCAGAATGGTCTCCACAAGTGAGCTATCTGGTATAAATTCATCAACAAAAATCAACTATTCCTTCAAGACTTTGATCTTTGTGAGAAAATTGTCCATAGAATCACCTTCATTCATATGCTCACTCTCCCATTATTTTTTTAAGGGAAAAAGCAACACAAGCCTCATTCCTAGCCTGCTACAATGTGATAAGTGTATCCCAAGCATCCTTAGTTGTTCTGCAAGAGCGAATGTGAGGAATAATGGCATGTTTGATAGACAAAGCTATGAATGCATGTTCTTGGGCATCTCTACCATGCCAACAAATTTGCTCTGCACTAGGTGCAACAAAAACAGGATCATGAATAGGAATCTGCAAAATATCACCATCTTCGACAACATCTACATCAGCTTCAATACCTGTATTTGTAGTACCTATGTTCGTAGATGTAATAGGATGTTTTTCAACACCCTACACAATATTCCACAGTTCTTTTGCAACCAATACATGTCACATCATATAAGCCCACAATGGATAATTGGTACCATCCAACTTATCCTCAACAACCAAGATATGGAATATATCACTGCTTTCAGCCATGGCCACTGACTAAAATACCTTGATGTAGCAAAATGACTGTATTCGAAAAAGTTGAGCAGAACTATTCAAACGAATTCTGCTAGACCTGTAGCCGACTTCGAGACACTTATATTGGCGAACAAAAATTGGTATATATCTTTGGTGCAAAAAGAAAATATAGCCAACACAAGCACTATGATAGTGTGCTCGGAGGCCGAAATGAGCTTGGATCACGATTTTGGTGCAACATAGCAAAGTTGTTTTGATATGCTAATCAGCTTGAGTATGCACACCAAATTTCATGTAATTTTGAGACTACGACTGGAAGGGTGTCGAAGATGCCCTAGATGAAGCCATGACCTGCTCTGATACCAATTGTTGGAGTTAGACATTTGTGGAAGCACGCGAACATCACAAGGAAGAAGAAGAAGCTTGGAGCAAAACACACAATACTGAACATATTACCACTATAATGTACAAAGATAAGTGACCTTAGGGTTATAGGCATATATACAAGCCGAGGGAAAAAAACCCTCCTAAAGAGGGAAAAAAGTACCTCGGCAGTCGTAGTGTGTTCAGACACATCACGACCTAAATATATCAACATGTTGTTGGCTACTTTACTGTGAACGAGCATTATGCAAAGCTCATGAAGATGGTTCTACAACAAAAACATCTCCTGCTCAGTGTTGTCACAATTCTTATAGACAACATCCATATTACAATGGATTTTCACTTGTATATGTACAAGATAAGAGCTGAGGCACGAAAATTTGTTAACATTATAATAGTCATTGACACTGAAGTGCCAATGGGTTTCATGCAATGTTGATAGGGGTGGGAGTTTGGGTTCTTTGGATGCACCCCAAGGCTGATAAGGCAATGAGGCCGAGGGCCAACCAAGGCTCTATGGACAAGGAGATCACGGAGGAGAGTAGGTGGGTGAGGATATAGGAGATAGCTCGAGAGAGTTGGGAATAGGATTAGGAACGAGTTTGGATACACCAATTGAGTGGATAGGTGATGGCAGAGGAGTAGGAAAGGGGACGACAGGCAGGGATTGATTAGATTTTGGAGTAGGCAAAGCCATAACCACCTTAGAGGGGGAAACACGGGGCCTTTGTGTTGAAGCCCAAGGAGAATGAGACTCCTCACATGACTCAAAAGGAATAGGGACTACGAGCATAGGTGTTTTGTCAAAATTTGTGACAAGTTGAGGGGTGTGAAAACACTGGTGGCCATGTTATCAATAGTTTCCTCATCTACAAAGGGATTGGGTACCTGAAGAGGTCTTTTAGCATGGCAAAAGATGAGATTGATGCTTTTTTCATCCTTTGATGTGTGCAAGTCGAGACAGTGGTGGTTAATCATCACACAAAAGCATGCAATCATGGGTGCTAGATTGAGAATCTACGCAAATGGAAAGTGAGCCGAAAGGACATAGTTTTGATGTGTTTGGCCATATTTGTGACTGAACCATCGAACTTTTAATTTTCTTGCTTTGCGGTCCACTTTTGAATTACAAAACAATACTAATTGTTTTTAAGAGAAAACGGGTGTCTTTAAAAATTTGTCATGGGTACAAGCCTGCCAGATTTGGAATTCTTGCATCAAGAGGAAAATCTCAAATTGTTCTTCATCTAAAGCACACAAGGCATCAAGTCGGTGATAAATCAAGTCTTTGAGTATCCATTTGTAATCTAAAGCAATGCACATGCTAGGTATCACAACTTCTACGGGAGCCATAGCCTCCAACCTGTAAGCCACTTTAAAGGGATTGAACCGAGTAGCGACTTTATAGATAGTACGGTAATCCTAGAGTACTCATGGCAACAGCTCATCCCATCATTCAGGGCAGTCTTGTTAATGTTTTCAACATTATGAGCAAAAGTTTATTTGTACTTTCAGCTAATCCATTAACCAAGGGGTACTACGGTGTAGTAAATTTATGCACAATATTGAAATCCATGGTTAATATTGTAGTTAGGTCATTTCTAAAGTGAGTACCCCGGCCACATACCAATTCTAAGGGGAGGTTGAATCAGGGAAAAACGTTCCTAGTAAGAACACTTTGCTACCACTATAGCCATCGCATGTTTCATAGAGTAGGCCTCAGCCCAAGGTGTGGCATAATGAGTACAAGTGAGGATATATCCATTATTGGTGGAGACCACAGGTGGAGATATAGGATCAAAGAAAACAAGGCACCATTTTTGGAATGGCTCTAATGGCAGGATCGGCTGAAGGGGAAATCCTTGGCAAGATAAAGGTTTTCCAATGCATTGAAAAGGGTCACATGCCAAAATCTACTTATAGATATCTTTTTGTGAGGTCGGGCACCACAATCCACTTGAGAAAATTTTTTGGTTGGTAAGTTTGGCCAAAAAATGACTGCCTGTAGAGTGGGTACGAGCAAAGTGATTGACCTATTCTACTTCATGAGTTAGCATGCAATGAATCCAAGCATCAAATGGGTCATAGTAGTATAATTGTCCAATGATTAATCAAACGCATTTACTATACGATGACAAGAATTTCTGAGCTACCAAAGGTAAACTATTGAGAGCCATTCTAGTGGTTAAAAATCTAAGCAACAAATCATATTAATTTCAAGCGTGGTCAAGTGTGATGATCTGCTCAATGACTTGTGTGGTATAGAACGGTGGAGGAGCATCAATAATGCCTTGAGCTGGTTCAGCGTTATGTAGTCCTGATAAGTAGTCGGCAATTACATGGGATGAGCCTAGTTGCTGGATGTTATCAAAGTCTAATTCTTGTAATAATAGAACCCATGTGGCCAATTGGCCACTGAGAGTTTGTTTCCAGACCAAATAAGTCAAGGAGGGATGGTCAACATGGAAGGTCAATTTGCATTTGCGTAAATAATGTAGAATTTGTTTTACAAAATACATGAGTCTTAGAAATTCTTGTTTGGTCACAGAGTAATTGCACTGAGGTGGTTCTAATCACCACCTAGCATAATAGATAGGGTGGTACCATTTTTCCTTATAGTACATGAAAACACTACTGTTTGCGATATCAGAGGCATCAACAAAAATGTGGAACGATAGTTCCCAATTCGGTGGTTGTAGAATGGGTGTTTGAGTAAAAAGTGCTTTGAGGCAGTCAAAACTACATTGAAATTCATCACTCGAGTCAAAGTCATGGGGAGTGGCCATGGTGACTCTATTCAGGGGCCGACTAATGTGTTCAAGCCATCGTAAATGGTGAACGTGCCACCGGATTCAACCTAAAAGCCAGAGGACTTCCTTTGGTGTGCATGGAGGGGGAGTTTGTAAATATGCTTTAACCTCTTGAGGGTCCACTTGAATTCCTTCAAGAAAAATAATGTGGCCCAACAATTTACCACAAGAGACCATGAATATAGGTTTTTGCAGATTGAGACAGAGATGATATTCTCGACATTTTAAAAAACAGAGGTGAAGATGCTGTAGGTTCTCAATTACCTGATTGAGGGTGAAGGCTATTTTTGGTATATCTTGCTTAACCATGCATGCTAGATTATAACCATTGTAGCCATCAAGGAACAAATACATTTCTTTTTTGACCACTTCATCCAACATGCTACCTAAAAAGGTAAAGGAAATGGATATGGAACAGTGGCTTCATTCAACTTTTTGGTAGTCCACACATATGTGTAAATATTAATTCTTCTTAGGAAAAATAACAATTCAGAATATCTGTTTGGCATGCTCAATCAAAACAATAAATCCCACTTTTAATAATCGATATATTTCTACTTTGATTAGCTCCACATAATGGGGCCTCATTCGATAACTAGGCTATCTACTGGGTTGTACATTTCGTTTGAAAAAGACGTGATGTTGGTAGATACTGGGATCAATACCCTTCATGTCAGTGGAGTCCTAGGTTAGATTATTAGTTAATTCAATCAGTAATTGTAATATGTCATCTTGGATAAGTTGTTCAGCGGCCACACTTATTTCAACACTTTTGTCTCCAACTAAGAGGACCTAAGTAATGCATGATGAGTTGATCTTCTGGTATGTATGTTTGCTTGTCTCTGGTCTTGGGTTCATAAATTGAAAACTGACTTAGTATTTTTGGTGCAGTCAACTATACGACGCAGGTGCTCGAGGACCAATGATCTAGAGCATACAACAAATCAATAGTTCATAGTGTAAGAAAATCCTGATGATTCATTAAATAATTCAATTTTCTCATCATTGGAGAATCCATCTAGCATATGGATAGGTTTAGCTTTATGAGACATAGTATTAATTTCACAAGGAGTGAGATCATCAAGGGAAATGCTATACTGTCAGTGAGATCATCAAGGGAAATGCTATGTTTAAAGATAAGTTCTTTTGCGGACTAGTCTTGCAAGACCTTGTCTTGTTTTAACCATGGTCTTCCAAACAACAAACTATAATCTAAACAGGATTCAGGGAGTTCAAAAACAACAAATTTCATGTGAAAGACCAATCTTTGTAGTGTGATTGGTATATTCTTTACTATTCAAGCCATACGTACGTATGATTGATCCGCTATTGGAACAAAATTTTATCATTTCTAAATTCTTCGAGCCCAACTTCTAACAAATTGCAATCATATAAATATTGACACGAGACCCACCATCTACCAAAAATTTTGTTATAAAATGATTTCTGAAATAGACCGTAATTAATGGGACCTTATGGTCCACTATAAGATCGGGTTTTGGTTGAATTTTTGCCATCACCGTCTCTAGTTAAGCCTTCTTCAAATAGTGCTAAAACTGTTACTGGGTTTTTGGGTCCAATGCTAATAACTGTCCCAAGGGCAACATGATGGGTGCATTTGCCAAAATAAAAGGGAGAAAGAGATGTCTTTGCATGCATGTGATTGCAGATGAGGAACGAGATGTGGAATAATCCCACATAGATTGGCATACCAGATTTAAGAGCATATATAACACACACAATAGAGAGCATAGCTTCAATTCGAAGGGGCGAGAAGAAAAGATTCTTGAATGCCTGCTCATGGATTGTCAAACTATTTATGGGTGCCTTGATGCACCTAGGTGGTTTGGTTGTCTAGAGAGATCTTGGGGGACCTCCTTGGGGGAGGTTGGCACACTCTGGGTAGTCTCTTGTGCTCTATTTTTTGAAGAGCTTGAACAAAATGCACACCAATATCCTTGAATGGCATCAATGGCTCCTCCTAGATGAACAAGAGTCATGACACCAATGTGAGGAAGTAGGAAATTATGGTGAACACCTTGTTGTCAGATGATTCTCCTCCCATCCAAGTAACTCTCTATATAAATTTCTCCAAAGGCTTAAAAACTTATGCAATCGAATTCTAACCATCCAAGTGTTGGCCATGTAACTACACATGCTTCAAGTATCTCAGTTAAATAGAGTTAGAACCTTCTCAAAGCTTTGGTTTGGGTTTGAATAAAATAAATTCTACACTCCCTGTGCCTTAGAAGGCCTCAACCCAAGGCCTACCACTAGAGGCTCAAACAACTTAACCACTAGGTCACACCACATCACTTGGTTTTAAAAGCACATAGATATAAAATTAAATCCAACTTTAGGATTTGGGCTTTCACAACATTAATTTATAATAATAGCTTGGCATGTTTGATACTTTATGTTGATGATATGTTGATTCTCGAGAAGTCATCAGAAGAATTTTCATTAATCAATAGGAGGCTTGCTAATACTTTTGATTTTCATATGTGCACATTGTTGATGAGTTGACACATATGATAATTGAATCTTTCTACTCATAATCTTTTCCCTTACAAAATGATAATGCACTCTTATGTCTTTAGTCTTGGCATGATAGATTGGGTTAGCAACAAGATGCATATGAACTAATATTATCCTCAAAGATATGAGGAAGAGATGACTTAAGAACTAAATCAAGGTATAGGGTCTTAATCCACCTTACTTCCTGAGCTCCATTTGCAAGCGTCTTTATTTAGCCTAGATAGATGAGAGTGCAACTATGGGTTGCTTCTTTCAAAAACATGAAATCAATTTTGTACCTACAAAGGTGAGGTACTAAGATGTGCTTCTCCTATCATCCTTAGGGGACGCCCAATCTGCATTAGAGAAGAGCTTGATGTCTATATCAAATGTGTAAGGATAATACAAACCATTGATAGTTCCCTTTATATATTTGAGGATTCTTTTAGTTGCTTCCATGTGAGGTTTCCTTGGAATACGCATGAACTCGCTTAAGACACTTACTCCATTGCAAATGTCCACCCTAATCAATATTGCAGAATTCAAACTTCCAACTAGACTCTAATAGCTAGTTACATCTTCAGATTTGTCACCTTCATGAGCACTTAACTTCAAGTTCATCTTCATAGGAGCTTGCAACTTTTGAATTCTCCATTTTGAATTTGACAAGCATATCTTTTATGTACTTTCTCTAAGTAAGGTACATACCTTTTTCTATGTATACTACTTCCAATCCCAAGAAGTATGTGAGTAGACTTAGATCACCGATTTTGAATTCTTCTTTCCTGTAATGCTTGATCTTCCTAATTCCTTCACCATCATACTTGTAATTATGATATCATCATCATATGCACATAGATATATGACTTCACATTGATTCCCCTTAATGAAGAGGGAAGGATTTGCTTTAGTTGCATTGAATCCCTTATCCTACAAATAGGCAATTAGTCTATGATTCCAAGCCCTAGTTTCAATCCATAAAAAACTTTTCTTAACCTACATACATATTTAGGACATGATGAACCTTCAAAACGAGGAGGTCGAGCCATATATACCTCCTCAAATATGCATCTATTTAGAAAGGGAATTTTTTTACACCCATTTGATAAATCTTCCAATTCTTGAAAGCTGCAAAGCTCTTAAGGACTTTGATGGTTGGAATCTTTGCAATAGGTGAAAAATTTTCTTCATAATCAATTCCTTGTGTTTGTGCATACCCATTGGCCACAATTCTTGCTTTGTACCTGCTTATAGATCCATCAAAATTTGTCTTTACCTTGTATATCCATCTTGAACCTATGATGTTCATAGGTGGAGTCTTGGAAACCAATTCCCAAGTTTGATTTTCTTGTAAAGTATCTATCTCTTCCTCCATGGCATTCATTCATTCAGGCTTCTCCTTTGCTTCCTCATATGATGAGGGTTCTTCAGATTTTGAGTCATGCGCTAGATATATAGAATGTTTAGTAAGTAGTGAACTATCATAGCCATACCACTTTGGATTTCTCTTTTCTCTAGTTGACCTTCTAATTGTTTGTTGGGAGGATTCTGCTAATTCCCTCAACTCCTGCACTTTGGATTTCCTTTTAGAGATCCAAGAATTGATTTCTCTCCCTAGAGCCTTTTGATCGTCATTAGAATCACTTAATGCTTCAAGTGTATGCTCATTTCTCTTTGATAGAGTAGGAAACTCCTCCTCTAGGTCATAAGGTAGTTTGAGCTTCTTGCAATCATCTTTAAACCATGACTTGTTTTCATCAAACACAACATCTCGACTTACAATGAAACTTTTGTTGCTTGTATTGTACAACCTATAATCTTTCTGATTAAGGTCATATCCAATGAAGATGCATTTCTCTACCTTAATGTCCAATTTTCCTCTTATTTATGAAGGCATGTGTGCATATTCAATGCACCCAAAGATCCTGCAATGCTGAAGGATAGGTCTTATTCCATTTCATGCATTATATGTATTCATTCCATCTAGAGCCTTTGATGGAAGTCTATTCACCAAATAAGCTGTTGATACTGCCTCTATCCATAAGTAGTTGGTGAGTTTCTTTTCATTGTGATCTTGCAGCCTCCATAATTTTCCTATTTCTTCTCTTTGCCACTTTATTTTACTCAGGAGTGTATTTGGTAGTAATTTCTCTTTCAATCCTTCTCTCATGGAGAAAAGAATCAAATTCATGGGAGAAGTATTCTCCCCCTCCATCTGACCTTAATCTCTATAGATTTCTACATGTTTGGTTCTCCAAAAGAGCTAAAAACGTTTTGGAACATGAAAACACTACATCTTTATGCTTCACAAAATAGAAGATAGTCCATCTTCTACAATCATTTGTGAATGACACATAGTACATTGATTCAAAGATTGAAGGCTCCTTTCTTGGTCCCAAACATCTAAGTGGACCAACTCCAATAGGTATCCATGTATGTATCCTTTCTTGGTGAAGGGTTGCATGCATGAATTACCAAATTGACAAGCACTACATTTATAGGTCATATGTTGTTTTGATATATTTAGTAGACCATGTACACTCCTATCCATAGTGATTTGCTTGAGAGCTCTTCTCCTATCCAAGCTAATCTCTTGAGCCAAATCTCTAAATCTGATAAATTTTGAGTTTCATAGTTGAACAATGCAATGTTCTTGGTGTCTTGAAGTTCAAAGGTGAACAATCTACCTGATTTTTCCCCTTTCGCTATCTTCTTGAATTCATGACGTGGGTCTTCAAAAAAAGCTCCATGCTTGGTGAATCTAACGTGCAATCCCTTCTCAACATTTTGACCTACATTGATGAGGTTCTTGGTAACAGTAGGCACATAGAGTACTTTGCTTAATAATTTCATACTACAATCTAGAGATTTCACATCTACTATCTTCTAAAGTAGATGCCTTGTGCCATCTCCAATTTGAACTTCATGCCTATTCCTTGGGTCTTTGAAGTGTGAGAGTAGAGCTACATTGCATGCCACATGATTTGAACATCCTGAGTCTATGTATAAAAACATGTTCATCTATCTTACCTTCCTTCATAGTCATGTTCATGAGAAGAAGTGATTCTTCTTGAGCTTGATCACCTATATACTTGTTGTAGTCTCTCCTTTGTTTGTATCCACCTTGCTAGTTATTTTTGTAAGAGTTATTGTTGTATCCATAAGAGTTGTTAAGTCTTCCTCTTGAATTTTCATAACCTCCTATGTTGTATCCTCTTCCTCTTTGGTTCCTTGGGTTCCTAAAACAATTCTTAGTAGAATGATTTGTTAGAGCACTGGCACAGGGTGATGAACTTTGAGATCTCCCCATGCCTTGTCTACCTCCTTTGCCTCTTGCTTTTGAGCCTCTACCTCTACCTACAAAGTTGGCTTCAGAGGTACTTCCTTCATTATCAAAATTTTTACCCTTCCTTTATTATCCTTGCTTTTATTCTTATTATAGAGCAAAGGATTGATTACCTTATTGGTTTTCTCCATTCTTCATAAGCTTTTCCTCATGTGTAAAAAATTGTCCCATTAGTATGTTGAAGTCTAGAACTTGCATGTCCATGTAAAGATCCATAGCTATGGTGAAGGCTTCCCATCTATCATCAGCCTTTATACCATTGCTGACTTGCCACACTAATTTTTCGTCATCAATGACATCTCTAATGCTTCCAAGCTATTCTGCAATGTCCGTAATCTTGGAGATAAAATTAGTCACACTTTGCTTGGGCATCTTCTTGAGTGTTGTAAACTCTATCCATAACTGATTCTTCCTAGCCTTAGTGCTTGATATGACGAATGCTTCTAGACCAATCCATGTTTCTTGTGATGTCTTACTATTCCCAATGTGTAGAAGTAAAAGATAAGAGATAGAGTTGAGAATGTATGATTGTATGACCTTGCCAAAGAATTCTTTGACCACCATGCATTTAACCTTTCTTATGCCTCTTGTGTTGGTTGGTCCTTGCTTCTGGGTATTGGCATCATCTCATCTCTAGATATGTAACCATAGAGATTCCTTCCTTTTAGATAAGCCTCCATTCTGAGTGACCATGCTGAGTAATTGCCTCACTCTAATTTGTGAATAGATGAGGGGAATCCATCACCCATGATGCTTAGTTTCTCTGATACCACTATGAGAGGGTGATGGGATATATGCAAAGATGAGTGTGTGTTTGCAAGTAAACTTCTCTACACTAACCAAAATAGCTTCACGAATACCTAACGTACTTCCTTAGCTTCCCAAATATACATAAATAGTAACCAAGTCCTTTGGAATATCATTGCCAAATAATTGCATCAAAATAGATAACTTGCACTTCATAAGTTTTGAAGAAACCTTCTATTTTGGGATGTGAAGGTCATAGAAAATTGCTCAACGCCACAACTTGATATGAGTTGACCAAAGAGACTTTTTACACATCTTATTGAATTTTATAACTAACTAAAGAAAGTTATTTGATGAATATTATCTGAACCATAGAGATAGAAATGAGTCTAGCAAGTCTAGGGGGGTCACGTTGACTTTTAGGAGTAAGATGAAGTGCACACATAGTCACCTTCAAATAAACCTAACTCAATATATATTGCTCTAATTACAATGGAACCTTCATATGTAGATATGTAGCACTATTATCTAACTAATCCAACCAAAAGTCTTGAAAACAATACTCACACATAGAGAAATAGCTCAGATAAGTTCATTGTGTACCTCAAGGTACTGTAGTAGCACACAAAGAATGAGGAATCAAGATATATGCATAATCTGTATTGATATTGCACATATGATACAAGAAAACTATAAAGGACTACTCGTACATGAAGTGAGCACAATGTATGCTCAAAGATTTAGTTCAATCTCTCAGGAGTAGGCTTCATACACTCACAATTAGAAGGGGGTGTATTTATACATAAATTTGAATTTGAATTTAGTGACTCATCCACCTAAAAGTAGTCCTAGAATTTAGGAGTTATTTGAACTTGAAGTCAAACTAAAAAATTCGTGGATTTAGGCTCCCACTTTTCTCGTCAATACATGCATATAGTTGTATTGAAGTAGGTACATATACAAAGTTCTTCACATGTTCAATATCCATTGTGCAAAGGCACTAAGTCCATCTTTGCCTACATATGCATAATTATGCACAAATAATTTTCCCAATTTAATGAGGAGAAGGATTTCATGAATGTAGTTGGTTTTCAGTCTTTTTTTGTTCATCTCATGCATGTCAAGGTAGCTGTCAGAATAGACATTGCATTTGCAGTGGGAGTTGTGAGGAGATATATATCAAATTTTGGGAAGAACCATTGGGAATCAATCAAATGATTAAAAAATGTGTCTATCCTTGGCTAGAGGTGACACATCCATGTTGGATGCAAAAAAATCTAACTACACTAGTTGTCTAGAAAACAATAAGTCTGCTTTAGGTTACATTTTCAATTCACATGAGGTGATATTTCTTGGAAATCTTGCCTTCAAGAATTTATATTTTCTTCTGCTACAAAAAGGAAACTATGTTGCAAACTAGTGAGGTATGTAAGGAAGCATTCTGTCTTTCTAGATTAGAATGTGACATGGACATACCTTAGCATTCACTTCATTTGATCAGTGATAATCAGAGTTCTACAACATTGGCTAAGAATCTAGTCTATCATACAAAGACTAATCATATTGAAGTGTGGTATCACTTTATTCATGTAGTCTTAGCCATTGAACTCATTTTACTTGAGAAGTTTCATACCCAAGAAAATACAACAAATCCTCTAGCAAAAGCTCTACCATAGGATAGTGTTGTATAACCCTTGGGTCAAACCCTTGGATATTAGTATTTATCCTTGGAAACCCTTGGTTTAATTTAATGGGTTAGACCCTTTAAGTAGGAACTTATGTTCTTGGCTTTAACCCTTGGTAACTATTCAATTGAAGTCTCAATTTAAGGGTTTTTAACCTTAGGAATAATTATCCTAAGGTAATGGAACCTTAGTGTTGGGAGAAGCTTCTCCCAAGTGACACCTTTACTAGTACATGATGGGAATGCTGCAATTGAAATAGAAGCCATGTGATTTAATTTGGAAAGTGTCCATATGAAAGAAACTTGGAAGGACACATGGAGGAGTCTGAAGACATGCACCCTTGAACCTTAGGTATAAATATGGGTGGAGTTGGATGGGTGAAGACATATCACTCACACTCTTGGCGGGTATTATACTTTAGAAGAAAGCTTCATAATAGGGTAATAAGAGCTTGTTTTTTTTTATTACAAGTACTTGTAGTACTCTTTGATTTTTGTGTAGGACCTCATCTTGAAGCTTGGGAAAGTAAGAATCTCTCTAAGATTTTCAAGTCTCTTCATTATTTTGCTACTTCATGAACTCGAGAATGATGCCTAAGATTGGGAATGAGGCCCATGAAAAGTAGATGATTCTTTGTGAGTCTTAGTAAAAAATGAAGTTTTTTTTTTTCATTCTTGCGCCTGAAGGCTCACTGTTTTTCTACCCAAAAGCTCGCCTAAGAAGGACTCTGAGGTGGATCTATAAATACACCCTCTAGAGATAATCGCTCCCCCCCATCTAGCACGTGGGTGGCTAGGAGAGGTGCCCATGTGCTCCATTATTTGGATAGAGAAGCACAACCGATGGGCCTCTTTCCTGGAGTTGTGAATAAACTAGAAGAACATCTTTCTCTTATACTACATCTCGGAAATTCATTCCTATGTGGGATAATTGGTGCATTCACTCATGTTACTGCTGTGAATTCACCCCTACAACATCAAAGTCTCTGCACATTCTTGAGCTAAATCCCAAAATAGAGAAGGCAATGTGAACAAAATTTACTAGGATCATTCTCAACCTATTTTTCCCCAAAGTTATGGTAAAAAAGAGACCACTAATCAAAGTATAAGTGGAAATTGTTTCGATTTCTTTTCCAATGAGAACACTTCTTCCAAAAGAAGTTTCAAAGAAGGAGTCCATTCATTTGGTGCCCACTCTTTTTTGCAACAAAGAGTGTGAAGACTTCAAAGATTATAGGACAAAGGAAGGGCCATAACACTTCAAACTTGATCCTAAGAAAACAACTAGAATAGCAAATTGTCTAATGAGGAACAAGATGAGCTACAATTGGAAGGAAATTTCAAAGATAATAAGGGTAACTACTCAGTTTATTCTCATCTATTTTTCATTTGATATTAGAAACAAGACTTTTCATTTTCAGTTGATTCCAAAATATTTAATGGAGGCATATTCATATGCTAGAAAATATGTTGTTAGATATACCTAGAGAAGAAGTAGATTATGTGCCACAAGAAGGGGTTAAGGAGGTAGAATACACTCTAGGTCAACCTAATATAGGATAATAGGAAACATAAGAAGTTAACATTTATAAAGAATTAAATGGGTTGGACAAGAAGACGAATGATATCCAAGCGGATATGTTCATCATTAAGGAGATCTAAACGAAGATGGGGACCCTTCATACTTCAATTAATGAAGTAAAAGGGAAGATGGAACAAATTTAGAATACACTTTGTCCAACTTAACCCCTACCACCAAATGGGTTCCATGTCAATTCAACCAAGGAACCCATCCTCGAGTAAAGGACCAGACGGTCCTTTACCAATTCATAGTAACTTGTCTTTAGAAAAATAATATTGAGGAAGTAACCATAAATCATCCTACCACTTCCATTAGTACTAGAAGTCTTTCGTTCACGAAAGACTTAAAACCGCCTGAGTTTTCAAGGGAAGCTAAAGACTAAAATAAAGATCTATTTTGGAACAATGGTAAGACTTACAATGGAAAGACTTGCATCAAAACTAAATATGGGCATTTTGAAATTTTAGTAATGCCTTTTGGACTATCGAATGCCCCAGGTACATTCATGACACTAATGAAAACCACCATACTAAGCCCTTATTTGGGAAAATTTGTAGTTGAGTTTCTTGACGACATTCTTATCTATAGTCAAGATGCAGTTTCTCACTTAGAACATTTGGAAAGGGTTTTCCAAGTTCTCTAGAATAAACTAAAATGTTCATAGAACATCTCTACTGACTCTGTGGTCAACCTCAAGACATAGTGTCTCATACACATAGAAAATTTACTAGTCATTCCTGGAGAGCTGTGTTCAGTAGATTAGAAACCAAGCTAAACATGAGTACCATCAAACATCCACAGAGGGATGGTCAAATTGAAAGGTTCAATTGAATACTTGAAGATATGTTACGAGCTTACGTATCTTGCACCCAAACTGATTGGGAGGACTATCTACCATTAGAAGAGTTTGCTTACAATAGTGCTAAGCATTTTGCAACCGAGTATAGTCCCTTCATGTTAATGTATGGGTTCTAGCCAAGAGCACCATGTACAGTTGGACTGCAAAAATGAAAAAGTCCAAAAAACTAAACATTTCTTAGAAGACATGAAATTTAAGCTAAAAATAGCTAAGAAAAAACTAAGGAAAGCCCAAGATAGAGCTAAATCATTTAACGACCCTAAAAGGCGAGATATTTCTTTTCAGGTTACAAAAAAGGTATATCTAAAGTTTCCTGCAAAATCTGAAACATTGAAATTAGGACCCTGTCCTAAACTCTCTCCAAGGTTCTGTGGACCTTTCAAGGTTCTCAAGAGAATAGGGACTTTGGCTTACAAGTTAGGGACTATGAGATGATTTTTTTACTTCACCGAGTGTTTCATGTAAGTAGAGTAAAAAGAAAATTGGCTGAACAAGGCAATCTTGTATCTTCAAATACAATAGTTCAAACAATTTCTCTGTACAACATCTCTCAAGAGATGCTATGCACTCGAGATAAAAAGACCAAAAATCATTTATACAAAGAGTGCCTAGTTAAATGGCAGGATGGGATAGAAGAAAGCGCCACTTGGGAATACGTAAGTTCCATAAATAAAAGATTTTCCCCTTTTCCAACTTCAAGTTAGAAACAAGGCAAATTTAGAGAGTGAGTCCATGATCAATAAGTTAGGTCATGGTGTATGGGGGAATACTCGACATACTATATGAATGCACATTTTCGAGGAAAACAATATTGAAGGGGGAAAGAATGTTAAATAACCCTTTGGTTAGACTATTATATATTAGTATGTATCCTTGGAAACTCTTGTACTGTTTAATTGAATGGGTTAGACCTTGAAGTAGGAACTTCTGTTGTAGGTTTCAACCAGGCTTGGTAATTTATTCAATTGAAAATCTCAATTGAAGGGTTTTTACCCTTAGGAATAATTATCTTGAGGTAAAGGAACCTTAGCCTTGGGAGAAGCTTCTCCCAAGTGAAACCTTTACTTATACATGAAGGTAAGGCTTCAATTGAAATAGAAGCCATGTGGTTTACTTTGGAAAGTGTCCACATGAAGGAGATTTGGAAGGACACATGGAGTAATCTTAAGACATGCACCCCTTGGACCTTTGCTATAAATATGGGTGGAGTTGGATTGGTGGAGACATACTCACTCACTCTCTTGGTGGATATTATACTTTAGAAGAAAGCTTCATAAGAGATGGCTTTAGATAGTATTGGCACTTGATGGGAGTCACTTGATCTTGTTTTAGTTACCTCCTTGTGCATTGTGTAACATGTGGTTAAGTGGGAGAAGTAGGTTATATGCTCATACAAAAATATTATTTGTCATACTTCATTTCTTATCCCTTGTGCATGTAAGCCATATTGGCTTTTAGTGGGAGATTCTTATCAATTGTTATTGTTAATATCTATGTGAAAGGCCAAGTGGCCATTAGTCACTCTTTTACATCTATGCTCTAATAAAATATATAGTGGCCTAGTCTACCAAGAACTATATTCATACCTCCCACCTATGAAACTTGCATCGAATGAGATTGTGATATCTGATTCTTTGCTTTTACTCCTTTTTGTTCTAGTTTTGCACAAATGACTACAGAGAGTGCTTGCAATGTCAAACAAAAAGATAAGTTGCACTATGAGGAGATGGCAAACTCCCTTTTAGATATTTCTTCTTTTGAAGTTGAGATTCAACACAAACATTGTAGAGTTAATCCATTAAACTTGATTAGCTTGTACATGAAGCTCAACTAGTCATACTTTCTTACACCCTATATGCCCTAACTAGCTCAATAGTGTATCAATCAATGATTTAAGGTGTGAAGAGTTTGAATGCTACTAGAAGGAGGTAACAAAGGGTTTTACATAAATTCTCTTCCCGTACTATCTTAAATGGATTTTTAAGGCAAGAAATAGTCTTCTCTCCTCAAAGAAGAATAAATTTCGTGTTCTCCAACCCATGATTACTTTAAAGAAGCTCAAGTGCATTTTCAAATAGCCATGAGGAAAATACAAACATTACCACTATCATGGACTTCATTAATAATTTACATAAAGATTCTTCTTCCATGGATGGTCCACCCTAAGAGGAGGATTCGTTCAAGTTGTGAGTCCTTTCATGTGAGGAGCTATAGAAATCTTGTCCATGCGTGGTACAATGCTCATATCAAAAGAAGAGAATGTGGGACTCGGTAGTTTGGATTGGCACAGAATTGAGATTATCCTCAAGAAGAATGATTTCCTTTTTCTAAAAAGGAAGGCCAGTTTTCTTTTCTAGACATATAAACATGGACGAGATATAAGAGTAAACTCCAACACACACACACACACACACACACATATATATATATATATATATATATATATATATATATATATATATATATATATATATATATATAGAGAGAGAGAGAGAGAGAGAGAGAGAACTTGTCTCTCATACTATATCACCATTCTCATTTTTTATGGATGTTCATGGCTTGAATGAAGAAGTTACGGAAGGATTCTTCTTCCATGGATGATCTTTCCTGAGAGGAGGAGTTGTTGAAGTGGTGATCCACTTCATGTGAGGCACTACAGAAATCCCCTCCATGATTGGTATATTCGTCACATGACAAAACGAGAACGTGGGGCTTGAAGATTCCCGTTGGATCATATTTGGGAATATTCTCGAGAAGATTGGTTGCTTTCTCTAACATTGAAGGCCGTTGTTTTCTTGGAGACATATGAAAATGATGAGATCTAAGAGTGGGTTCACACAGAGTGGCAGCACACTTTATGTTGCCACGTGGAAAAAATTCATTCGATGCTGGAAAAGCTTGAATGTTTCGGGTCCACACCTTTCGAGACGTCTTACACCCCTTGGAACAAAAGTGTGCAGGGTTAATAATCTCCTCTCATTGGTCATTGAATTTATTCAACCAATGAACATACAAGTTGAATTTACTTTTTGAACAAAATATGTCGCTCTATGTGAGCTGAAAAAATTTGTGACTGAGGGTGAGTCAGCATAAATGTACCGTCCTATGTCTAAACTCACCACAAGAATAAACTCCAACACGTGTGCACACACACACATAACCCCTCCGTCAATCGACTTCCTTTCTGCATGGTGTACTCAGCATCATGTATTATTTATAATTCTTCAACGACATTTAGGTGAGCTTTCTCCAGGTATGATGGGTGACTAAGCAACCATTGTTTAATTGATTGTGAATGCGTGTTTGTCTGATAAAGATATACATATAGAGAGGGATAGAGCTTTCCTACATAATTTAAGATTATTGCTTTCTAACGAACTTTTTTTCAACATGTAAAAAAAGGGGTGATTTTATTAATGTGTCTATGTATTCCCTTTTTTTAGCTGTGGATGGATGATATACAACCAGCTCAATAAAGATGTGTGCAAAAGAGAGAATGGTTCATTGTAGAAAATATAAAGAAGTAAATGTACAAGTTCTAAAATTATCAAATAAAAAGAAAATATAGAATAATTATCAAATAAAAAGAAAACATAGAATATTGTTGGACAGATGATGTACAGACATATAACCATTTATATTTCTAGAACAAAAAAAGCCTCCACAAATTTACCACAAAAAGGCACACAGATAAGCATGTACCTACACTATAGACATTGGAAAGTGAAAAGAGAGTACAAAGAAAGTGATCTTTGAACCATACATCAGCTTGCTTTAGTCATCCATCATCGTCATGTCTTTGAAAAGGAGGGCAAAATTTTGAAAATTGGTCACACTCCAAAGCAATATCTTCTAACTAGTAGGTTATGGGTTCTCTTTCCATTGACAACTTTCCTTCTTGGTTCTCATTTTGCTCCTTTCCCCTCTTGATTTCTGTTTGCTTACTATCTTTCTACCCTTTTTTTTTTAATCACTCACTCATACACAGAGCAACATACCCACATGCATAACCTCACCCCTACTCCCATCTCTTGATTTCTGTTTGCTTACTATCTTTCTACCCTTTTTTTTTTAATCACTCACTCATACACAGAGCAACATACCCACATGCATAACCTCACCCCTACTCCCATCTTCATCATGGTCATTATAGTATAGTCAAATACATTGTGCTATATTGATATCCAACGCAGATACAAGATTCTCAATTTTCCTTGAAAAAAATTTAGAGAAAATAATGGAAAAAATGCTTATAATAATTCATATATGCATTTGAATAGCATCATTTTCCATATCCCATTGGTGGTTTGGTAAAGCTTCGGCCTCTTGAGGGAGAGGTGCAAAATTCAACCCATGGGTTGGACATATAATGGCTTTGGTTGGCATAGTAACCTCTCTTTAGACCAAGACGCCATGTCATATAATGACATAGTAACCTCTTTTTGGACCAAGACACCATGTCCTTATAATTGCTGCTTTTGAAACCTCTCTTTGAACCAAGAAGGTAGGAAAACATGCTTCTCCCTAGAAAAACATGACTCCTCCTAAGTAATATTGCCTTTATATTTTTGGTCTTTTTTGACCATTAAGAAAATAAGGTTAATAAACTTTTAGGAAGCCTTGATGGTTACACCATTTATTCGTCGGGCAGGGGGGGTTTCTATGGAAGAGAATGGGATCTTATTATGCAGCTTATATGATGTTAAATAAGGTAAGCTAAAGCGTTCAGGAATAATTAAAGGAAACGCCGTGTCGTGTGTGGCACCACCTTGGCGTCCAACCTCCACGAGACGTGCGGGTTAAAAAAGAAAATAAAGGCTTCGAGAGGACACTCCTCGGAGTTCTTACAATCATGTTGCATGTGCTGAGATGCTGTAAGCACAGTGCATCCACATGGAATCTCTCTCTCTCTCTACGTACTTCTGTACGTGATTATATTTTCCTTGCGCGAAAACTTGCTTTCATCGTTGCGCTCGATCTACATTGTGGCTCCTCTTTCGAAGCCTTCTTAGCTACTGTTGACGCGAGAGCGAGAGAGAGACTCATTGTCACGTATCTGGCATAAGGATGTGAAAGCATCGATCTTTTCCGTTTACAGATCTATGAATCTTCCTCCCGGTAAGACTGCCATAGCTAATCCTGTTTTCGTTCAAGATTTTCCAAGTACAAATCCATGCATTTCGGCACATTATATCGCTTAGCAGCCTTTGAGAATTCCATAGCTTAAAAAAAAGGGTGGAAAGCCTATGTTAGAGCATCTGGATCTCTGCGAATCAGGTACGGCTCATAGTGCCGCTGCATGTGTGTGCGGCTTTCGATGCGTTTTCCTCTCTATTACGTGGAGCTCATCCGCGTAGAGCTGCACGAGCTCTAAAAGGTAATATATTAAGTTTTGACATATTTTTGCTGAGAACGCATTTATTGAAACCATAATCTACAGGAGACAATCATCGTCCTATTTAATGGGACAATGTTGTTGACAGGCCATTGCGTTCTCTAATCTATTTTCATAGAGCGCAGTCTACGGTTTGCGTAAAATTTTGCTCGCCTTGCGTTCTTGTGATCATTATGTCTGTTTTCATGCCTCTCTGACCAGTCAGATTTTCCAGGATTCATTTTATCTTGCATGCGATGGATGTCTTTGCAACTTTCATAACGAAATAATACAGTTCGATTCAACGGTATTGAACAGTGACACGTCATGCCTGTGGTGGGTTTCACATCGGCAGGTTCAATCTTAAATATTAACTGGTTATGGTGTATTTCGCGTGTAGAGAGTGATTTGCCTGATAAGGTAGACAAACCTTACGTCGGATAATACTTGTCATGGCTCATCATCAATTGTATATATTCCGGAAATAGTCCTTACCATAACTGAGATGTCTCCTCCACAACGTACAGGCGACTGCTGGAGTATATTCATATTTCGACATGAGCTACCTGTGAAGAATCTGAAGACTTGGTGCATACTAGATTAGAACCTCGTGATCTTTTAAATTCCGTTGACTGAAAACGGATATACTGATCTAGAGATAGACATGGAGAATGGCCAAGCATCTGCGGATGATGGTAAAAAACAACAAAGTGGTCTAGCCATTATACTCAATGGTAAAATCAAAGATGAATCAGATGTCAGGTGTTTAGTAGAAGGACGTACTATGGACGTTGACTCAGAAGCTTTGGTAGCAAATTGCAAAGATTTCTCGAATGACTTTGATTCCCTGCCAGGAAATCTGCCTTCACAATCTCTAGAAGAGAGCCTGGAGTCTCCTATGAAGCCTACAAGTGGGATTAAAGCACAAAAAGGACTTTCATCAAAACACAATAATGAAAGAAAAGTTTCTTCAATAAAAGAACAGCCCGATCACTTGAACCATGCAAAGACAGACCCAAAGGTATATGCTTGCTCTTACTGTCAATTTATGCACTCTATGTAGGAAGCTTTGAATGTCATGTTGGCTCTAGTGCATAGCTTGCATGATTTCCTGCTCGCACAGGCTTTATCATCATCTCTGAAGAAAAAAGGGGAGCAATCCATGAATGCTGGAGCAACATCTAGTCCCACAGCATCTGAGTCCACGCCTATTTCAAGTGTCAGGACAGTACATAAGAATGTGAAGACATCAGGGCCAGTAAATATTATTGCCTCGAAAGAGGCAGTGATTGAAGCAGCATTGGAAGTCAAAGCGCCTGATGCCAACCCCTCAACAAAACAGCATCGTGGTGGTGCAAGGAGCTCACATTCCAACTTTACTGTTCCTCAACCATTTGCACTTGCCACAGATAAGCGGGCTTCCGTGGGAGGCCATACATCAGAAGGCAAGGACACAGGAAGGCTAAAGAGCTCCCAGGTTCATTTATTAATCAAAGATCTTATTACATGGAAGGCTATTGAGATTGAATTCAGATGTAATATGGCAAGATCGAACTTCTCATTTGCAGGTCCCCCAGAAGGATGAAAAGAAGAATGTGGTT
This sequence comes from Ceratopteris richardii, assembly GCA_020310875.1. NCBI lineage: Eukaryota > Viridiplantae > Streptophyta > Polypodiopsida > Polypodiales > Pteridaceae > Ceratopteris > Ceratopteris richardii. The sequence goes on along the minus strand of CM035418.1, from coordinate 154,203,291 downwards.
GAGAAAAACGCGAGTCCAAAGTAAGCTGGAGGCTTTTTTCTTTTTGTTTTGTTTTGTTTTATTGGTCAATTTTTTCTCCCTTATAATAAATGTTTGCTTGCCTATTTTCACTTCCTCTATATATATATATATATATATATATATATATATATATATATATATATATATATATATATATATATATATATATATATATATATATATATATATATATATATATATATATATATATATATATATATATATATACACACAGAGAGAGAGAGAGAGAGAGAGAGAGAGAGAGAGAGAGAGAGAGAGAGAGAGAGAGAGAGAGAGAGAGAGAGAGAGAGAGAGAGAGAGAGAGAGAGAGAGAGAGAGAGAGAGAGAGAGAGAGAGAGAGAGAGAGAGAGAGAGAGAGAGAGAGAGGGGAGATTTATAGTTGAACTATTTTTCTTTTGATTAAATTGGAATCTGCTCTTTTGTGTGTGTGCGTGTGTGTACAAACACGAGCGTGCGCGCGCGCGCACACACACACACACACACACACACACACACACACACACACACAAGCATTCTTGCCACATCTTTACTTGAACTATTTTTCTGTTGAACAAAGTGCAATCTGCTCTTTTCTTGATATTTTTGGTTTGTTGTTTCCAAGTTTGTTATTTTTTCTACCTGGCTTTCCATCATTAGGGAAAAAGCAGGCTCAAAAATCGAACTGCCAGTTCCCCTTTCTCGTCCTGAAACAATAGGAGGTGGTAAAAAGCGATAAAATACTTGCTCTTTGTTCAGTTAAAGGGGGTGCATCCTTGACTATGGATTTTAAAGAAATCAAAGGCTGAGAAGAAAGATTCTGCTTTTCTGGGCATCTAGGGTTGAGATTGATTTGGCGGAAGGGGGAAGGGTGATTAAAACTCTAGATAAAAAAGTCTTTGAAAGGTATATTAATTTCTCCCATTCAAGAACAGGGATGTAAATAGGTTTGTGCCAATGCTCGATAATAAATTATTTTCTATGGGGAATTGATAAACATGTACACATTCTCAGATTTATCAATGTGTGCTAATATAGCAGACAATGAAAGATCGAAATCTAGAGAAAAGGTTATGATTATTCAAAAAGTTATGGAATTCATAGTTTGTCAGATATAAAGGACTTTACAAGCATATCAAGCTTTCGTCATCATATACCATAACATGCCCTTTTTAGAATGAGGCTGTTATTTCTGGCCCAGGAATTCCAGCAACCAATCTGACTATTTGATGTTTATTTATTTTTTGAATGAAGGATTGATACGCTTATATTATTGTAGGCATCTTGAAGGAATGAATCATGAGAAGATGCAAACGGCACCACTGAAGGCTTCAAATGCAAGCATTTTCAATTTTAGTAGTGATGTCAGGGCAGAAAGGAGGAAAGAGGTATTATACACAGATTACTTGGACACTACCCTGTACATATTCATTACAGTTCTGTTTTCAGTACTTGATACCATTTATAGTCTGTATAGGATATAATGTATGTTGCTGAGGGTGTCTGTTAATAATCAACGATTTGAAGTGTGATCCATCAACTTCACATTTGTGTTCTAGATTTTCTTTTTCTGTATAAACTTGGTGGAAGATTGTAACATACTTCTCACTGGTAGGTTTCCCCTGAAATTTTCAGTTCAATTCGAAGCTTGAAGAGAGACTTACTGCAAAAGAAGTAGCAAGTAAACAAGCTCAGGCAAAGACAAAGGTGTAGCTTTGTCTGCATTAGTTATTTTCAGTTTAATTGTTTGGTTGAAATGTTCGAAGAACTGATATTAAATCCTTTCGACTTATTGTTTGCACATGATTCTTCAAAGTAACTGTTTGAGCTTCCACCATCAGAGAGTGACGCATAAATCAATCACAAAGTGCGACGTGGATAATCTTCTCAATTATTGTTGAGAAGAGGCTGTAATTTAGTGGAATTCTGATAAATGCATAAGCAAAGCTGCAATCCGATCTGTCTTGACACAATCATGTTCCTTATGCCTTATAATGCTTTTATTTTCTCTGAGCTTCATGTGTAGAACATGAATTTGCAACTATTTGATTGGTTGGACTTTGCAGGAGGAAATTGATGCTGAAATAAAGCAATTTCGCAAGAGCCTTTCTTTCAAAGCGACACCAATGCCATCATTTTACCATGACTCAACACCTCCAAAATTAGAATTGAAAAAGGTGAAAGAGGATTTTGCTAGAAAACGTTTGAGCATATGAAATGTCTAGTCTTTGATAAAATACAGCTATACAGTATTCTGTGCGCTTATTCTAACTAACTAGTCTTATCACAAAAGTTTTGGCCTGGTAACAATAAGAGTGAATAGACCCGATGCATCCCTTTTCTTTTCGGTTGCAGACTCGTGTTCAAAATTTTCTGTAATCGATTTAAGTGACAATCACATTCTGTTTCAGATACCCCCAACACGTCCAAAGTCACCACGATTGGGTAGGAAGAGCATCAGCCCAGGGACATCATGTGATACTAAATCAGAAGTTGTAACCTCTTCCCACAACAGTGGAAAAGAATTTATGGAGAGCTGTTCTCATGCAGAGCCTTTGATGCCGAAGTCTCAAGAGGCAAAAAAGAAGAAGGCTGTGAGCTCAACCTCTATTTCAAAAGCGGTTTTGACAAAGGAGGCTGTATCTCCCACAGCGAAGCTGTCTTCACTTGAAATAGAAGCCACGTCTCCAGCAGAAAAGCCAGAAGCTCATGAGATAGTGGATGAACAAAATGCCGAAGTCATGTCTGTCAACTTGAACATTGAAGTGATTTGTGAGAAACAAGATAGCATCATGAAGTCCAATGAAGTAGAGAACGTGGAGGATTGCAGCTCACAATCGGATATGAAAGAATTACAGAAAGAAGAAGAAATGAAGGCATCATGCGAAACTAAGTCCAATAACAGCTCAGCGAAGCTAAAGCCTGCAAAAGGCATCCATCATAGCACCCCTAGTAAGACCCCACATCAGGAGATGAAGGAGCACGGAGTAAATGGAGTGAGAAAAAAGCAAGTAAGTACTTCTGTTCAAAGTCTTGGAGCTTCAAAGAATGTGCAAACAAGCAAGACAGCAATCAAGCATGCCTCTACAAGCAGGCAGGCTCCGGTATCACCTGTCATTACAAATGTCACAGTAGCGTCATGAACTAACGCTATTGTTTCTTTACTAAAAACGTATTAATAGAGGTATTAGTTGGCTATAGATATTTTACGTGCTTGCCGTCTACTAGACTCGCCCAAGAAAAGTGAATATGTACTCGTTAAGGAGAGTGCTGTATTCCATTGGCCTAGTACCAGTGTTTGCTGCAGCCTGCCTTCAGATGGCTCGATTATTTCAGAGAATTTTTAAATTTGTTTTCCGAGCGATTCATTGTGAATAAACTGATGTCACGTGGGCGTAATCCTTCCAATTTTCCCATCATATCCTCTTATTGCCTTACTTGTAAATAAACGCGTAATATGCATATTCCCTTTGGATATTGTACTTGTGATTTTTCCTGTGATCGACACTCATTTACGATATCTTGTCATCTCCTTACTCTTGTCTTATCGTATTACGTTGTTTCGGGGCAACTGCGCCTGCGAAAGGACCAATTCGAGATGTAAGAGTACCGAACTGGCTCAAGATTGCAGGCTAGAAACATTCGAATGTTTTTCCATAGCAGCCGTGCGAAAATTTCACATAACTATGTTGAACGATTCTGGCAAAGAAAAGCAAGATGTGGATGCAGTGATCGGTTTTGGAAAGAAAAAAAAAAAGCCATCCTCTTGCTTTCTGAATAAAGGGAGATAACAAGTGTCCTTTTATAGCGGTTTCTGGAATTTGTCAAAATAAAAATTCTATAGCAATTGCTAATCAAATGATGCAAGCATGATCATTATTTAATAGAAACCTATGACCATTAGATGAACTTTATTCATTGACATTGTTGGATGTAGATCAACACACACAATGTTTGCATCAAGAGATGTTTGCCCACAAATTGTCAAACCGAGAGACTATCGATGGTATGCATACCACGAGGATGGTATGGAGACCACCACACACATATACATGCATACACAAGAGGAATCATGATGCACATGCACACACAGCCACACAAAACATCCAAGGAAGTTTCACTCACGAGAAAGAAGATGTCAAGAACTCACAAGTTTAATTGAAAAGAGGAGGAATAGCTTACAAGTGAGTGTGGAATCAATTACAAAGTTTTTTCAAAAGTGACTCTATTTGCAGTCTTATGTCCACGCTAACTATAAATAGGTGCTAAACCCTAACTTGGTGTCCAAATTGTTGGAGTTTGAGGTCTGTGGAAGCACGCAAATAACACAAGGAAGAAGAAGAATCTTGCAGCGCAACACACAATACTGAATGTATTACCAAGAGAATGTACAAAGATAGTAATGTGTTATGGTAATAGGTGTATATACAAACCGAAAAAAAAAAACCTCCTAAAGAGGAAAAAAAGTTCCTTGATGATGTAAGTAATGTTTTATGGTAATAGGTGTATATACAAACCGGGAAAAAAAACCTCCTAAAGAGGTAAAAAAGTTCCTCGATGGTCCTCATGTGTTCCGACACATCACTACCAAAATATATCAACAAATCCCCCTTTTGAAGTGATGCAGCGAACAAGGGGTCGGCACTCATGTATAAGGAAGTGCCAAGCTATGTGAAATCAATCCACAAAAGGAAGTAAGCCCAAAGCTTTGCGAAAAGCTTCAAACTTCTCCCTAGGCAGAGCCTTTGTTAAAAGGTCTGCAACGTTCTCTTATGTGGGCACATATGCCAAACTGATCTCTCCAATAGAGAATCTCTCCTTGACATAATGATAGTGCTAACCTCAATGTGCTTAGTGTGAACATGCAACACAGGGCTCCTCGCAATTGCCAATGCGCGCTTACTATAAGTGAAGATGGTGGTGGCAGAAGACTGACCAACACCCAAATCAACCATAAGGCATCTGAGCCACTCACATTCAACAATCGTTGTGAAAGCTTCCCTATACTTAGCCTCACAACTAGAAGTGGCAAGAGTAGGTTGCTTCTTGCTCAACGAAGATATGCACGAGCTACTAAGCATGAATCAAAAACCACTGGTGGACATATGAGTGTCATAGCAACCAGCTTAGTTAGAGTCAGAAAACCATGTAAATCTAGTAGTAGTCATCCCCCCTTGGGAAAAAAAAATCCAAGTAGTCGGGTACCACTCAAGAAGTGAAAAATATGCTTAACTGCCTGCCAATGCTTAACACCTAGGCAGTGCATAAACCTACTTATCTATGAGACAACAAACTGAATATCGTACCTAGTTATATATAAGTAAATCAAGCATCCAATAGCCTGTTGATAGAGAACAACATCAAATGCATCTCCAGTATCATGAAGACTTAACTGTAAACTAGTTTCCATAGGAATGGCACTAGGTTTGCAGTCTTCAAAGTCAAAACGCTGCAATAATATCTCAATAAATTTTGTATGACACAAAGTTATTCTGCCAACAGCTTGCATAAGTTGAATGCCCAAATAATGATGCAAATGCCCCAAATTTGACATCTCAAATGAGGCATCCAAATCAGCCTTAAAATAAGCAATATGCTTCTCATTAGGACTAGTGAGCAACATGTCATCCATGTAGACTACATGCATGCTTAACATACAAGGTGTTATCAGTTCGACTGTTCTCAAAACCATGTGCAATGAAGTAGGCATGTATCTTTTCATACCAAGCACGTGGTGCTTGCATCAAACCATATAATGCCTTTTTCAACTTGCATACGTTGTTTTCATGCCCTTTTTGCATAAAACCATGGGGCTGAACAACATACGTTTCATCATGTAAGTCACCATTCACAAATGCAATTTTAATGTCCAACTAATGTACATTCCAACCATGATGAGCTCCAAGTGCACATATGCTATGATCAATAGTCATTCGACATGTGGGAGCAAAGTTCTCATAAAAACCAATGCCTCTTTCTTGAGCATAGTCATTTTCTACAAGCTTAGCCTTATACTTGTCAACTGTTCCATCAGGCTTATGCTTTAGCTTGTATACCCACTTAGTGCCAATGGACTTCCTACCAGGAGGCAATTCACGTAAAGAAAACATAACATTCTTCATAAAAGCATCATGTTCTAATTGCATAGTACCCATCCATTTTCTAAATTTTATGCTTCATCAAACAAAACAGGCGCATTCTCATCACAAAGACTAGAGACATCCATAGCATAGCAAACTGATGCAAAAGAAGGACTATGAGAGCTTGAACGAGTATGATATAAGATAGATACATCTAATTTTCTATCTCGCAAAGTTTGTGCTAGCCATTTAGGCATAATTTTTGCCGCCTCTATATCAGCCCTCTCATCAAGAAGTGCATCATGTAAATTTTCATAAAAATGAATGATTTTCATCATCATATGGAACATGTAAAGGCTGCAAAATAGCCTCATTTGGAATAGCACTTGGCTATCTACCTATAAAAAGAGGTCGCAAAGTGTCATACAAATCTTTGGAGCTAAGTGATGTCTCCCTAGTACATAAAAGTAATGGCTAAATTAAATTTTCCACAAAAATTCACAACTAAACAAATGCATTTAGTCTATGGATGATAGAGATAATAGCCTTTGCTTTCAGAATTGTACCAAAAAGAAAAACATCGCACTCCTTCATCATCAAATTTCTTGTGTTCTTGTTTAGACACTAATGCATATGACAGACAACCTGTGAGCTGTGGATCCCAATGAAACCCTCCAATCTTGGAGTATTCTCTGCATGCAAAACCGAGAGAGGAGGAGGAGCACAGAGATCGAATATACATAACCACTTAGCCGCGTGGTGTCTTCTCATATCTCTCTCTAATTACCCATAAAGGATAATGCTCAAGCTATCTCATATGAGTGCCACTTGGCACTCATGTGAGTATCATACTTAACAAGTGTAAGAGGGAGTTCTCACCTCTAACTCATAACCAATATGTGATACTATGTAACATTTCCTTCCCCTTAGTTCCATTTTTGTCCTCAAAAATGGTATTGGAAGGTGTGATAGAAAGAGAGAAATAATAGAATCACCACTCCCACTATATCCCCATGTGTCAAAACACATGGTCATATCTCCATGTTGTTTCCCCATATCCTTACCTTTAAGAAGACTCTTGGGAAGGTAATATGAAATTGGGAAACTGTCCCTGAAGGGTGCTAACCCGCTCCCATGTGGCACTATCTTCTAAACTATCTTTCCACTTTACTAGAAACTCTTTATATAAGTGACTTCTCATACGTTTCTCTCGAGTGCATAGTATGCTCTTAGGCTCATGGGAAATAGGTTGAGCAAAAATAAGCTCATCTACCTGACTATTAGGAATGAGGTTGTCAGATTCACCCAACCTTTTCTTAAGCCGACTAACATGAAAAACTAGGTATATCCAACTATTCTCTAGAAGTTGGAGCTGCTAAGCCACCTTTCCTGTCCTCTTAAGTATTTGGAAGGGTCCACAATACCTAGGAGATAATTTTGGATAAGGTCCCATCTTCATGATTTCAGATTTAGATGGAACTCTAAGATAGATTTGATCTCCTACCTCAAAGTTGATGTCTCTCCTTTGAGGGTCAGCATAGGCTTGGTACTGTTATATGCAAACTCTACTATAGGTAAGTACTCTCCCAAATTAGTTTGTCTTTCATTCACATATGCTCAAACCATATCCTCTAGGATTTGGTTAACTCTCTCTGTTTGCCCATCTGACTCTGGATGCTTGTCTGTACTCATGCTAAGTTTCATATCCAACCTTTTGAAGACTGCTCTCCAAAAGTGGCTAGTAAACTTCCTATCCCGATCAGAAACTATCCCTACTAGAAATAGGGGGCGTAACGACACCCCCCACTGAAAAAAGTGGGTTTCGTCGCTTATGTGATTAAAGCATCGCATAATCGATGAAACTTAAAAAAAAAAATGACCCATCGCATAAGTGATGCAGAGCGTCGCTTATGTGATGCTCTAAATGACTGTCGCAAAAAGCATCACTATCTAGCGACGCTCCTACCGACATAGGCAAACTGCCTGCAATGTTGGAGCATCGCATAAGCGACCTCTTGATATTTCATAGCATTGCATAAGCGATGCTTTGGAATGTAAAAAAAAAAAATCGATTTCTCCCAGCACATTTGTACCTGGATTGAGACGAGAGAGAGAGAGAGAGAGAGAGAGAGAGAGAGAGAGAGAGAGAGAGAGAGAGAGAGAGAGAGAGAGAGAGAGAGAGGGAGAGAGATTGAGCTACACATGCACACAACCTCAAGCCTAGCGCCAGTTAAGGAAGCACAAAGGTACGCTCACACACACATACACACACATGTACACATGCATACACACACATATACACACATAGACACACACACATGTACATATAGACACACACACACATACACACATAGACATACATAGATACACATACACATACACATACACATACACATACACATACACATACACATACACATACACATACACATACACATACACATACACATACACATACATATACACATACACATACACATACACATACACATACACATACACATACACATACACATACACATACACATACACATACACATACACATACACATACACATACACATACACATACACATATACATACATAGATTTACACACACATACACATGCATACCCATACATATATACACACATAGACACATACACACACACACACACATACACACACATTCACACACAGATACACACATACACACATAGACACACACACAAATAGACACACACATACACACATAGACACACACACACACACATAGACACACACATACACACATAGACACACATACACACATAGACACACACACACATACACACATAGACACACACACACACACATATACACACACACACACTCTTAAACACACAGATTTACACACACATGTTCACATGCATACACACACATATACACACATAGACACACACACATATACACATAGACACACCCACATACACACATAGACACACACACATAGACACACACACATACACACATAGACACACACACATACCAACAAATTTGCTCTATAGTAGGTGCAGCAAAAATTGCAGCACAAACAGGAATATGTAGAATATCATCATCTTTGACACGTTCTGCATCAGCTTCAGTACCTGCAGTTGTAACAATTGCAGGTGTGATAGGACATTTTTCAACATCTTGCACAATGTTCCATAGTCCTTTTGCAACCAATAGATGTCGCATCATATAAGCCCACAACAGGTAGTTGATACCATCCAACTTATCCTCAACAACCAACATATGAAATACATCACTGCTTTCAGCCATGGTTAGTGACTAAAATACCTTGATGCACAAAATTGACTGTATCTCAAAAAGTTGAATAGAACTGCCATACAAATTCTTCTAAACATGTAGCCGACTTTGAGATGCTTATACTGGCAAACTGAAACTGGTATATACCTTTGGCACAAAAAGATGAAATAGTCTACACAAGCGTTGGAATAGTGCGTTCAGAGGCCGAAACGAGCTCAGATCGCGATTTCGGCACCACAGCAAAGCTGCTTTGATATGGGAAACATGATGAGTATGCTCACCAGAATTTGTGAGATTCTGAGATTGCAATCGGAGAGGTGTCGATGATGCCCTAGATGAAGCGGGGACCTTCTCTGATACCAATTGTTGGAGTTAGACATCTACAGAAGCACGCAAACAACACAAGGAAGAAGAAGAAGCTTGGAGCACAACACACAATACTGAATGTATTACCACTAGAATGTACAAAGATAAGTAGCCCATTAGGGCAATAGGCATACATACAAGCCGGACGAAAAAACCTCCTAAGGAGGGAAAAAAGTGCCTCAACGGTCCTAGAGTGTTCATATATATCACTACCTAAATATATCAACAAATACTAGAATCCTCTGTATTACGTAGAGAATCAATAGCTTTGATTCTAATATGTTGTCCAAAAGCCCACATATTAGTGAACATTCGAGCTTGCAAATAAAATTAAATTAGTAAAGAGAAATTAATATTCATATATGAAAAAAAATATTATTAAAATAAAATTACCTTGCATTGACAACCTATCACTAACTCTCTCGGCTCATCTGAGATTTCTTCGTTACTTTCATTGGCATGTTGCAAATGAGTATATAGCCAATCCGTAAAAGAAGATATATTTGTAATATCATTATTATCGAGATTATGTCTATATCTTTTGTTTCTTTGTCTTTTACTTCGGAGATTTTGAAGTTCTTGTTCGTACTCACTAAGGAATGCTTGCATGCATTTGCTATTATATGCCACAAAAGTAGAAACATCATTTTTTTCTTGAAATATAAATAAAAATAGAACTCCCTTACCAGATAATACCTCCTCTGTTATTCTTGAAGAAGACTTGTTGGTCCATGCACGTGGAGCTTCTTCATGAACTCTTTCAAGATAATCACTAACATAGTACATGCACTCTTCAATCATTCAACCCTTTGCCATGGATTCGTCTAGTTTTGCTCTCTACCGCACATAAACTTTTAATATTCCCATAAATCACTCGATCCAAAACATCCATCTAGTGTTGATAACACGTGCAATCTCTATTTCATCTAGAAGATGGATTAATAAATGAACCTGAATATCAAAAAATGAAGTAGGAAGCTCTTTGTCCATCAAACATAGTAGCTCTTTGCATTCACGATTCTTTTGTGGGATTGAGTTTTTGTCAATCTCTTTTGATGTAATCCACCTATACATATCATTAAAAAAATTATAAAGAGGTTAATTGAGAAATGAAAGATGTCAAATATTCATATATATTAAATATAAAAGTATCATAATTACCTTATAAGTGATCAAAGACGATAGATCACATCTCGTAATCTTTTCGTTTATATCCATCAATAAACAAAGGTAAAATATGTTTCAAAACCTTATACCAATCATGGGCCTTTAACCCAGATAAGCTCTTACCATCCATAGTAAACATGTTCTAGAAAGATGCTCCATATCCTATAGGAGTCCAAATCAATTGAATCCTATTGTTGATAGTCTATAGCTCTTTTGTCCTAAGTACCCAATGAGCAGGTGCATAAGTCATTTCCTATCGATGTCTATCGAAAACTCGCCATAACTTTGGTTTTGATTTTTGATCCTTCAAATCATTCTTTGATGCTATGATATCTTTTAGTCCAAGCAGATGCTACCATAATGAATAACCAATATTCTTGAATAAATGCATAGTATCAAGAAGATGACATACTTTTAACTCTTTTGAATACTCCAAAGAATACCATATTGATATATTCTCTACGAGGGCCAATTTTCCTTTACCTCTCTTCACATTCTCATTATCTTAATCATCAATGAAGATTTTTGATTCTGGATCTGTCAGAGATCCATCTATCCATTTTTTATATCAATCCATAGGCGTCATAGGTTTTGGACACTGACCTATTTCAAGCTTTTCATTAAAATATATCGCTTCTCTTTTATATCTTAATGGATGATCATCAGGAAAGAATCATTGATGTCGAAGATAAATATTTTTGTTGAGATTCTTACTATAGATTGATCTCAACTAATCACCACAATATGGACAAGCTTTATAAGCCTTAGTAGATATTCCTACATCATGAAAATGATAAAAATATAACAAGATTAACTCACATTTATTTGTATGCATATTGAATAAAAAAATTACATCAATACCTGAACAAACACCATGTCCTGGAAAATCGTGAATAGTCCAAGCCACAATACCACGAATCGTAATATATCTTTCATTGATGCTTTTGGATACATCAATGACATTAATACCTCTCCATAACTCCTATAGATAGTGAATGAGAGGAGCAAGGCATATATTCATATCTTTAACTTGTCTTTTTCTTGGGATTAAAAGTAAAGGTATTAAACATTCCTTTTTAATGCCAAGATATGGTGGAAGATTGTAGTTTATGACTACCACTGGCCATGTTGACCATTTACTAGATTTCATGGAGAATGGATTAACCCCATCTAATGCAACTCATAAATTTAGATTCCATGGATTTTGTGCAAAATCAGGCCATGTAGAATCAATATGCTGAAAAGTAACACTATCATAAGGAATTTTGATAATTCCATCAGTACTTTTATGATCATGTCCCCATGTCAAAAGATTTGATAATTCAGGGCTTTGAAACATATGTCTAATCCATGGAGCCAATGGAAAATGTCTCAATACCTTTTTGGGATTTTACCTTCTTCATCCTTATATCGAGGAGATTGACATTTTGGACATGTCAAAGAGTCTACATATTCACCTCTATATAAAATACAATTATTAGGACATGCATGTATAGATTGATAATCTATACCAAGATTATTGATCATATTCTTCATTTCATCATGTGAGGTAGGAAGAATATTCCGACTTGGTAAACACTTTTCAGATAATAACCAGTAAGTTCAAGAAAAAAGACATATTAATAAAAATAAATAAATAAATACACACACACACACACACACACACACACACACACACACACACACACACACACACACATATATATATATATATATATATATATATATATATATATATATATATATATATATATATATATATATATATATATATATATATATATATATATATATATATGTGTGTGTGTGTGTGTGTGTGTGTATGCATATAAGTTTATAAATGTGTATTCTTATGGGTATGCATATATGGATGTGTATATGCATGTGCATGCATATATGTAGGCATATGGGTATATGTATGGATGTGTGTATATGTGTTTTATATGTGTATATATACAAATGTGTTTTATATGTGTATATATACATATGCATATGTGTATGCATATATGTATGTGTATGTGTATATATGTGTATGTATGTATGTATGTATATGTATGTATGAATGTGTATGTATGTATTGTTAGAATTTTAGCAATCTCAAGTGTGGGAACTCATGCTAAGTTGAAGTGCCACATCACTCACACTTTTTGGTAGGATATACAACCACTTTTCCACGAGTTTTCTCAGCCTTTTCCTCACCTAATTGATGGACAAAATTCAGGATCATTTGGAGGGCAATTTTCAATTCAAATTTACAACTACCTTTTTGAGCATTATATAAGCAAACACATGGAGCAAAGTCATGGCCATCCTCCTCTACTATTTGAGATCTTGTAGGCTCTCATTAGGAGTGTTTACTCCAGGTCTAAGCTACCCCCTAGCTAAGCAAGCCCCTTGCTTGCTGGAGTTTTCTCATAGGAAGTGATCTGTGATCACCCATATCTCTTTGTGTAGTAGTTCGATTCATTTGCAAAATAGATCATTTTGTTCCTATGATTGTAAGATTACTTTTGGATTTAATCTTAGTATCAAGTATTCATTAACCTTGAGTTTATTGAGCTTGAAAGATCTCTGATCTGATCTGTGCATATTCCCAAATATATGTGTGTTGGAAGGTACACATAGGTGCAAGCTACCAGTTTGGGTAGATTTTGGTCTGTCTTGTGCATGGAGTTTGGCATAGCTCACATTCTCCAAATTGAGTGATCTATGGCTTGTTGGAAAGCTTAGATAGTCTAGTTTTACTATGCAAAATTTCATAGCTTTAGTCTTCAGTTCTAGAGAGCAATTCAATTTTTGGTGGACTGCGGTAGTGAACTATTTGGTCCTAGGAAGGTCCTATCATTCTTCTGCTGCAACTAAGAGTGGATATACTCCATCACTGGTATCAGAGCTCATCATTGAGCATTGAAGACATCAAGAGGAGGCATTGAAGTTGCTTTAGAGCAAAGGGTTGAAGCAAAGACCAACAAGATTTGAAGAAGGATTTGAAGCAAGGGGGAGCTTCTATCATCATCGAAAGTTCACGACAAGTGGAGACTCTTGTGGGAAGGTAACATATCATTCTTTCTCACATCTATCACAATCCAAGGGGGATTAGGAGCCACATATAGTCTCATACACAATGGGAGACTATAATAATCAGATTGAGAAGCTTGAGAAGAGCAATTACCAACCTTGGAAGTTTAGAATCTCTAACTTCCTCATGGGAAAGGGTCTTTGGGGGTTGGTTAGTGGTACTAAGGTGAAGCCATACTAAGGTGAAGCCATACATAGATCCATTCGAGAATGAGAAGAAAGGGATAGGAGAGTGATCTTCATTCTTTCTCAACACATAAGCAACTCCATGATAGGTCATATCCAAGACCTAGATACATCTAAGAAGGTTTGGGAGTGTTTAGAAAGGTTGTACTCTACCTCTACAAAGGCTAGAAAAATTCAGCTCAAGAATGAGCTAAACAACCTTAGGAAGTCATCAAATCAGAGCATTAATGACTTCATACTCAAAGTAAAAGAGATCTTGGATGCACTTGGTTCAATAGGATGTGTTGTAGATGATGATGACCTAGTTGCCCACACACTTAATGGGCTTAGAGAAGATGATAAATGGAAGGCATTCACAACCTCTGTGTATGTAAGGGATTCATTACCAGATTTTGAGCAACTTACTTCTCTTATGGTGATTGAAGAGCTCAACCATGGAGGCAACAAGTCAAAGGGCAGCCAAGACCAACTCTTCTATGCAGGAAAAGGAGGAAGAGGCAAAGGCAATAGAGGTGGTTTAAGAGGAAGAGGTAGAAGCAACTACCAACAAGGAATCCGAAGCTATCAAGGGAGTCAATCAAGCCAAGATGAAGGTCAATCATCAAGAGGAAGAGGAAGAGGAAGAAGTAGAGGGGGAAGATATGGAGGTTGAAGCTACTCCAACTCAAATGGATGCTTCAATTGTGGGAAGCAAGGACACTATGCCAAAGATTATTGGCAAAAGCAAGGTGGGAACAATTACAAATGGCAAGGTAATTATGCTAGCTCCTCAAAGAATTCGGAAAATGAGAATTTGTTAGCTATGAAGTATAAAAGTGAAGGTCAACCACATGATGAGGTGTGGTACATAGATAATGGTTGTAGTAACCACATGTTAGGTAAAGAGGAATACTTCAAAAATCTTCAAGCACCCAAGCAAAGAGGCTTTTTGGAGACAGAAGACAACACAGAACATGAGATACAACAAATGGGAGATGTGAAGGTTAAAGGCAACCACAAAGCAAGAGGACTATCTGAGGTATTGCATGTTCCTACTATTACAAAGAACTTAATCTCTGTTGGACAGATGGTTGAAAAGGGATACCAAGTCAAGTTCAACCACAAAGGATGCTTTATTGAAGGCCCAAGGAATGGCTATGAGCTGATAGCCAAAGTAAAGAAGCAAGGAAGGATGTTCACTCTTGACATTGGCAAAGGACAAAGCAACAAGGCAATGTTCATCATCTATGGAGACAAGAAGATTGCAGATTCGGATTTGTGGCATTAAAGGTGTGGTCACATCAACATTCAAAGGTTGAAAGACATGGAGAAGAGGCAATTGGTAAGAGGTTTAACACATTTTTCATTACAAATGTTGCATGAGATGTGTGAAGCTTGCCAACTAGGCAAGTCTACTAGGCAGCCCTTCAAGAAGAATGGATATGTAGCACATGGTTTATTAGACCTTGTGCACACAGATGTGTGGGGGCCAACCAAAGAGCCCCCTCTTGCAGGTAATAGGTAGTTTGTAACCTTCATAGATGAATATCCAAGAAAAGTATGTTTGTCTTGTATGAAGCAAAAATCAGATGTGTTTGATGTATTCAAAAGATTCAAGGCACAAGTTGAAAAGGAGAAAAGTTGCTACATCAAAACCCTAAGGTCTGATGGAGGGGGAGAATACTTCTCCCATGCTTTTTGTGATTTCTTGCAGGACCAAGGTATAAAGAGGCAAATCACTTGCAGGTATACTCCGCAACAAAATGGGGTGGCAGAGAGAAAGAATAGGTATATTGCTGAAATTGCTAGGAGTATGTTGCATGAAATGAATGTGCCTTTAACATATTGGGCAGATGATGTATCTACTGCTGTGTACTCAATGAATAGGTATCCCACATCATGGGTGCATGACATGACACCTGAGGAGGCATGGAGTGGAAGGAGACTAGACCTTTCACACATTAGAGTCTTTGGTTGTGTATGCTACACACATGTGCCACAAGAGTTGAGAGGTAAGATGGATGCAAGGGCTGAAAGATGTATGTTTATTGGTTATGCTATGGAGCAAAAAGGTTAAACATGCTACAATCCTAATACAAAGGAGTTAAAGGTATCTAGAGATGTAGTGTTTGATGAAATCAAACCATGGTATGCTTCCAAAGTTCCGTTGCAAGATGAAGATATTGAAGAGGCAGAGAGAAGATATGAAGCTAGGTTTCAAGATAGCTTGGAAATCAGTGGTCCAAGCATACAAAGGAGTTCAAGCATGGATTCAGCCCATCAATCAGTGAATAAAGGAAAGGCAAGATTGGTAGAGCTTGATGAAGATGGAAATGAAGTTGAAGACTTTGAAGAACCTATGTTAGAAGGGGGAGCTACATCAAAAGTAGAAATCAAGGCACCAAGGCAAAGAGGGTTCATTCCACCAAAAGGAGAAGAAAGGAGGTCAACAAGGGTAAAACATCCAATCCCAAGGCTTGTTTATGATAGTTATATTTCTAGGCATTATGCTTTCATGACTAAGATTATCAAAGATCATGAACCTTCTACCTATGAAGAGGCCAAAGACACAAAGGAGTGGCAAGAAACTATGGAAGAAGAGTACAAAGCCCTTGAAGATAACAGTACATGGAGTCTTGTTCCAAGACAAGAAGGGATGAAAGTAATTGGCAACAAATGGGTCTATAAAGTGAAGAGAAATTCTGATGGTTCAAATGCTAGGTACAAAGCAAGGCTTGTGGCAAAAGGATTTGCTCAATCCTATGGGATTGACTATGAAGAAACATTCAGCCCGGTTGCAAAGATGACCACAATTAGGGAAATCATTGGGGTTGCCACATCTAGGAGGTGGACAATATATCAATTGGATGTAAAGAATGCTTTTCTTAATGGTGATTTGCAGGAGATAGTCTACATGACTCAACCATTAGGGTTTGAGAACCCTAGATATTTAGATTTTGTTTGTAGCATTGTATGGTTTAAAGCAAGCTCCTAGTGCATGGAATCAAAGGATTGTGGAGTATTTGTGCAGGTGTGGATACAAGCCAAGTGATAGAGATCCTTCCTTATACCTCAAGAAGGAAGGAGGACTAGTTGTCTATGTATGCATATATGTGGTTGACTTGATTATAACAGGAAGTGATGATGCAAGTATCACATGGATCAAGGCCAAGCTTGGAAATGAATTCAAGATTTGAGATCTTGAAGTCCTCAAATACTTTCTTGGGATTGTAGTTATTTATGTGGAAAATGGTATTTACCTTGCTCAAAGTAAATACTTGCTAGATGTACTTTATAAGTATGGTATGAGTGGATGTAAGCCACTCATACAACCTATGGATCCAAACACTAAGTTATGTGCAGGTGAAGGAAAACCTCTTGAAGATATTTCAGCATATAGAAGCATAATTGGAAGCCTTAATTATGCTACCATCACAAGAACTGACTTGTCTTATGTTGTATGAGTTCTTTCTTAATTTCTAAATTCACCAACTGAGGTTCATATGAATTCAGCCAAGAGAGTGCTTAGGTACATCAAGCACACTATCAACCAAGGGTTGTACTACCCTTATGGAGATGGATTACAACCTCAAGGATTTAGTGATGCTGATTGGGATGGTTCAAAGGAGGATCGAAGGAGCACATCTGGCTATGTCTTCATGCTAGGTCAAAGAGTTCATGGATGTCCAAGAGGCAACCTACAGTTGCATTATCATTTACTAAGGCTGAGCACAGAGCTTTAGCACTTGCTACATGTGAGATCATGTGGCTCAAGAAGCTCTTCAAAGACTTGGATGTGGAGGTCAAAGAGTTCACTCTATTTGGAGATAATATGTCAAGCATTCATCTAGCAAGCATCCCTATGTTCCATGCAAGAAGCAAGCACATAGAGATCCATTATCACTTCATGAGAGAGAAGGTACTAGCAAAAGAAGTGGAGATCAAGTACATCAACACCAAAGATCAGCTAGCAGATATCATGACCAAGTTTATGGATGCAAGCAAGTTGGAGAAGTTCAAGATCAACCTCAACTTGAAGGAGATCAATGGAGACTAACACTTGAGCTTGAGGGAGAGTGTTAGAACTTTAGAAATCTCAAGTGTGGGAACTCATGCTAAGTTGAAGTGCCACATCACTCACACTTTTTGAAAGTATATACAACCACTTTTCCACGAGTTTTCTCAGCCCTTTACTCACCTAATGGATGGAGAAAAGTTGGGATCATTTGGAGGGCATTTTTGAATTCAAATTTACAACTACCTTTTTGAGCATTATATAAGCAAACACATGGAGCAAAGTCGTGGCCATCCTCCTCTAACATTTAAGATCTTGTAGGCTCGCATTAGGAGTGTTTACTCCAGGTCTAAGCTAGCCCCTAGCTAAGCAAGCCCCTTACTTGCTGGACTTTTCTCATAGGAAGTGATCTTTGATCAACCATACTTCTTTGTGTAGTAGTCCGATTCATTTGCAAGATAGGTTATTTTGTTCCTATGATTATAAGATTTCTTTTGAATTCAATCTTAGTATCAACGTTTCATTAACCTTGAGTATATGGAGCTTGAAAGCTCTCTGGTCTGATCTCTGCATATACCCAAATATATGTGTGTTGGAAGGTATGCATAGGTGCAAGCTACCAACTTGGGCAGATTTTGGTCTGTCTTGTGCAAGGAGTTTGGCATAGCTCACATTCTCCAAATTGAGTGCTCTATGGCTTGTTGGAAACCTTACAGAGTCTATTTTTACTGTGCAAACTTTCATAGGTTCAGTCTTCAGTTCCAGAGAGCAATTTAATTTTTGGTGAACTGTGGTAGTGAATTGTTTGGTCCTAGGAAGGGCCTATCATTCTTCTGCTACAACTAGGAGTGGATATACTCCATCAATGCATGTGTAGCTGTGTATATTTGATTTCATTTTTATTCTTTTTTTGTTTATTGTGTATTGCAGACTTTCGTATAGATATCTAGACCACTGAATCGTTTGGTTGTCTCCCATTTTATAGTCAATCTTCTACCTGCCTTGCTAACTAAGATTTACATATTTCTTTACAAGGATTAAGTATTAGGTCGTTTGGAAAATAAGACAAGAAAATTTCTCTTGAAGATTTTGGAAGATGGATGAATAGTTTTAAAGTATGGGAAAAGAGAAAGTATTCATTCAATGCAAGTTCATGTTCTTACCTTAGCTAAGGTGAAAACAAAAACCTGCAGTGATTGAACACTTTGTGTCCGCCCATTTTTTAAAATTATTCTTCCATCCTTCAAAATCTTCGAGATAAATTTACTTCTCCTATTTTTCAAACGACTTAATATCTCCGTAGCTACTTCATACCTAATATTTGTATGCAAAGTTCACAAAAGAGTTCGCAGCACAGGTATTAGGTCAACTAGAATAGGAGAAGAAGATGTGTCAAGAAGATTTTAAAGGTTGGACAGATAATTCCAAAGGCTAGATGGACAAAATATCTTCATTCGATATAGGTATGTATAATTTGACTTTACTCTCATAACATGTATAGGTGGGTATATGTGTGTGTATGTTTATATGTGTGTATACATTCATGTATATATATATATATATATATATATATATATATATATATATATATATATATATATATATATATATATATATATATATATATATATATATATATATATATATATATATATATATATAGTTCATTTATGTATGTTTTAAATTATGTGTATGGTATAAAGTAATGAAAAGTCTTGTTCTATTGATTTTTATTATTATTTATATTAAGCATGTGTTTTATTACTTTAATTTTCCTGTTCATTCATATTTATGTGTGCTTGTGTGTATATAAAATGTATATATGCACATGTAGGCATATATCTATTTGTGTAAGTGTGTCTATATGCATGTATATGTATGTATCTATGTATTTATGTGCATGTATGTATGTGCATATGTGTATGTGTATATGCATGTATCTGCATATGCATGTGTAAGTGTATATGCATATGTATGTGTATGTGCATGTGCATGTGCATGTGTATGTGTGTAGATGTATGTATGTATGTGCATGTATATGTGTGTGTACGTATGTGCATGTATATTTGTGTCTTTATGTATGTATGTACATATGTATATGTGTATATGCATGTATGTGCATGTGCATGTGTAAGTGTATACGCATATGTATGTGTATGTGCATGTGCATGTGCATGTGTGTGTATATGTATGTATGTGCATGTGCATGTGTATGTGTAAGTGCATATGTGTATATATGTGTATTGCATGTCCATGTGTATGTATGTGTATATGTATGTGCATGTATATGTGTAAGTGTATGTGTAAGACATACATACATATATATATATATATATATATATATATATATATATATATATATATATATATATATATATATATATATATATATATATATATATATATATATATATATATATATATATATATATATATATATATCAATGTAAATACATATCCAATGTCATAATCAAGAATCATAATCATCATCGTCATCATCATCATCATCATCATAATCATCCTTATCTTCATCATCACGATCACCCACATGATCTGATGTATCTGTGTGACCACCCTGTGACGATCGAGATCATCCCTCCTGTGTATGTCTCTCCACCTCATCCATATCTGCCTCTCCATAATACTCCTATATTATATATAACAAACATAAACAAGTAAAAACATCCATAAAAATAAAATAATTATATAAAATTTAATAGTTCTCACAAATGCATACGGATGATCTTGCATATACTCGCTCAACATCGATATCCAAAATGTGTAGCATACATGATCTCTTTTTTTGTAGGATGACCATAATCCTTTTGCTGCATTGAAACAAATAAAAAAGATTAGTTTTTTTGCATTTTAACTAAAATAAAAAATATACTTACAATAACACATATACTTACAAATGTAGCTACAAAACCATGATCGACCATTTGGCCTAAGTGCAATGCGTGGCCCGACTCAACTCTCTGCTTTGCAACAACCTCGTTATTTAAAGAAAAACAAAATACATAAATTAAATGTAAAAAATTAATAAAATATATGAGAATTATAAATATGAAATATTAATTTGTATACCTTCTACTGAGGAAATGACTCCTGAAGACGTAGCTATCTACGAAAAAACTACCATGTCTCAGGTGGTATGTTAGGTCACCTCTTACTTTTTTCCACCATAGAATATCTCCTGTTATTTTAATCTCAAACAGAAAAAAAAAATCAGAATACATACACATATATACACACACATACACATACACATACACATACACATACACATACACATATACATGAAAACATATACACATACATATATGCATACATATACACATATACATACATATAACATAAGCACACATATAAATATCCAAATATATACATACACACATACAATGCATGCATATACACACATTCATACAAAATACATGCATTTATCCCACAAGAATGTGTATTTGTGTATATGTGAATATGTGTGTATGTGTAAATGTATATATGTGAATATGTGTGTCTGTGTAAATATGTATATGTGAATGTTTATGTATGTAAATAATCAAATTATTAATATCTAATACCATTATTTGTAGATTCCAATCAATCGGACGGAACTCCACCACCATCTCCTAATTGTGCAAGGACTATATACTGTAAGTATATCAAACTTTTAAATGTAAATATATTTGATAGAAACATAACTGATTTTTTTTCTTGTTATAATCAGATTCTGATCAATCAGAGGGCACTCCACCACCTCCTACCCATGCAAAAACTTTGCATGTGTTCTCGGATAGGGATTATGATGAATTTTACTATCAAGAGCATATTATATGTTGGTGTAACTCTTGCTATGGCACGTATCAAAGACCACGATTGGAATGTATTGAACATGAGGCAGAGTATGATACTTTTAAATGTGCACCACCACCTAATCAACATGATAATGCTTGGATATTTATCTTTTCTATAAATTAATATCATTATTTTATTTAAAAACCATATACAAAATCAAATTATTGTTGATATACAAGAATACTTGCTTGATCATGATGATGATGATAATAATTCTCATACTTATAATGTTAATATACCTCGTACACATCATGGACTTGCTATTAATCAATTACAAGCAGAGGTTTCTAGAAATCCTCTACCTCCTTGTTTAGAGACTGAAATAGCTGGAGACTATCCATTGCCCACTTGATCATTCTCTAGTACAAACATATGATAAAAGAAGATATGGAGGATGGAATAGAGGACCACTTCCTTTAGATGGAGAGGTTTTTAACTTTTGGGGTAATTGCTATATGATTGCTCCATGCACTAAATGCTGGTCGTGGTTTCTTTATTGTAGAGGATTTGTATGTGCCTCTGGACTCTAAAGTCACTATTATGTCATTTTGTGGTCCTATATATGGATGAGGAGATCGGCATCGACATGCACGTTATGTTCAAAGCATGAGTACTTATGGAATATGCTTGAATGCAACATCCCTTACTAGTAGAAGGATTTCACATGCAAAAAATGAAAGAGTATACATTGATGGAAGACCTTACATGCATGGAAATATCGTAGGTTTAATAAATAGTAGTCGAGGGTTACATAATAGTTCAAGAACTGATTGCACATTTGAGGAGCGTGAAAATAGTCATGAATCACCACACATGATTACAGATGTATCAAGATACATAGTTGTCAATGCTATTACTACATTACATGCTGGTGATGAATTATTAGTGAATTATGGATGGTGTAGACCTCCAAGAGCACCTTTTAGCTAGAGAGAGAATGAAAATTTTTTATCCATATTTAATAAATTTTATATTTATTTTTATGTTTAAAGTTTACTTTTTATTCATTTATCAAATACTAATGATTTTTATTCATGTGTGTAGATTCCAACATATGATGCTGATGATATTCCTCCACACCATTCACAATTGCCAATAAGACCTCATTTATTAGAAGCTTCTATGAGGAGGCTACCCAAAAGTGATATTGTGGAATATGCAAGTTGAAAGACCTATATTCAAAAGAAGATAAAGTACAAGATTTGTGCGACAATGATGAAGATGATGGCATGGTATGAAAATGACACTGAGAGCATTGATATTTCTAAAAATGAGAAATATCTTCATGAGGAATGTCTAAAGCATGTATATGAAGGAAGTCATTTGACATGACTAAGTGCAAGCTTACTTATTCTCAATCTTCAAAATCATTTTAGATGGAGTAATGTATCTGTTTTGACACTATTAAGGTATAATTTTTAATTTTCTATCTATTTATATATATACATGCATAAATATATACATATAGATACATGCATACATGTATATGTGTATATGTATGTATGTGCATGTGTGTGTGCATATGTGTGTGTATATATGTGCATATATATGTGTATATATGTGTATGTGCGTGTATATATAGGTATGTGCACATGTATCTGTATGTTTATACAAGTGTACGTATATGCATATGTATATGTATGAAACATGCATGTGTATGTGGATGCATTTCCATTTGCATGCATGTGCATGCATGTGAATGTGCATGCATGTGGATGTGCATATGCATGTATTTAACTATATGTTAATGTGTGTATGTGTATGTATATATGCAATAATGCATGCATGCAAGTATTTTTATGTGGTTGTAGAAATGTTTGTGCATATGCATGTGTATGTGTTTGTATGTGTAAGTGTATGTGCACATGTATGTGTGTCTATATATGTGTGTGTATGTGAATGTGTATGTGGGTATATGTGTGAACATGCATCTTCATCATGTATAAGTGTACATGTGCATATCAATAAGTGTGAGTATGCTAACTAATGAAAATAACACAATTCAAATGATATACAAAGAATGGAAATTGTACTTACAATAGTTAGCCATATTTTTTGCTTGGTTAGCTTCTTGAATAACCTGCAATAGAGAGAGAGAGAGAGAGAGAGAGAGAGAGAGAGAGAGAGAGAGAGAGAGAGAGAGAGAGAGAGAGAGAGAGAGAGAGAGAGAGAATTCAGAGATAGAAAGAGGTAGAAAGAGAGAAACAAAGAGAGAGAGACAATAAGATAAAGATTGGACAAAACAACAATTCTGCAGGCAATTCTTTTAGCTCCTAAGCGCAGTGTAATTGTGAACATTAATGGAGAGCTCCTCGATCAAATGTGTGTAGATGCCGATCGAAGATCTAGTTTAGTAAAATTGTGTCTTAATAAGATCATAAGTCTTGTTAACTCCTAGGTGTCCCACACTATGTGTGTCATGACACTCGTACAAAATATGCCATCTCATCTCAGAAATTTCTAGGGACACACAGCTTACCTTTATATAATAGATATCCATCATGGACACTGTAATTCTTCCACTTGAATCCTTTTTGAGTACCCGTTGATACTCCATCCTCATTGGAAACCCATGTAGCACGATCCCCATTCTCTATGGCTTCTCAAATCTTAGAATATGCAGGATTAAGCCTACATTTCCCTCTAATGGACTCATGTAGCTCACTAGTGATCTGAGTAAAACTCAGTCCGTTGAGCATAGGCATGCGGCTAAGTGAATCAGCCACTACATTAAACTTCCCCTTCCTATAC
The DNA here is from genome assembly GCA_020310875.1 of Ceratopteris richardii. NCBI lineage: Eukaryota > Viridiplantae > Streptophyta > Polypodiopsida > Polypodiales > Pteridaceae > Ceratopteris > Ceratopteris richardii. Next base: position 154,178,525 of record CM035418.1, on the reverse strand, counting down.
CTAAGCTCATAATCAAACCCTTGAAGGGTCTCTGCCCAACGGGCCTTATGACCTTTAAGGTGTGTTTGATTATAGAGCCACTTAATGTTCTCTTGATCAAACACTATCGTAACTTTGGCACCATAGATAATGATGCCACTTCTTCAAAGTGTCATGGACACAAAGAAAACGATCTTAGATCTTAGATTCCATGTAAGTTTCCTATATCTCATGTTTGGTTAAGATTTTGAGAAACTAATGCTACCATTACATCTGGAATGTGCCAAAACCCTAAGATCGACTATCTATTTGCTGAATTATGACATTGAGAGGTCTTGTTTCAAGTTGATGGCATCATGATGATATCATCAAGTGGTAACCTCCATATAGCACCGCCTTTGAACACTATAAAAGGAGGGGTTGGCCACATTCATTTTAAGTCTTGCCAATGGCAGTCTCCGGAGCTCAAGGGGTCGTGATCACCAAGTAAGTACTTTCAGGTTCTAGTTCAAAATCTAGTATTGTCTCTTGCTATAGTCTTTTCTAGTCTTGCATCGTGGACACCCTTTCTTGTCCTCCTGTAATCTCCTAGTACGAGATCCTTTCTAGTTATTTCTTGTATCTAGTTCATATCCCTGAAGGGAGTTCTTGTAATCGAGATATCTTGTTCCATACCTATGATCCCGGGTGTTGCGTTATCCATACCTATCAGTCCCGAGTTGTGGGATTTTGTGTATCAGTCACATATCCTTGTATTGTTTCCCCTGCATGGTTGATCTTGTAGTCAGAAGTACATTTTCATAACCTTGTCTATTGTAGTTAGAGAGCAGGATCTAGTGCTCCCCTGACATTGTGGCAAGATTACCTTCATCAAGACCAGACACCATGGATTCCCTATGCAAGGAGATCCAATCTACCATAAAGGACTTGATCAAACATGTCCAAGAGATGAAAAGATTGCTACGACAAGATGATCGATCAATTTCAAGCTATGCCTTGAATATCAAGATGTTGTTTCATGGAACTACATATCAAGAAGACTACATGGTTAATCAATTTTGAAGTGGCCTCAATGCCAAAGTCAAATATCTCTTGCTATCCATGCCTCAGGCAAATACCTTGGAGGATGTTATCAATCAGGAAATTGAATGTGAGAATCAATTATTCAAAGAAAGCCAAGTCCAAGATCTAGAAGTGTTGAACAATCATGACACTATTCCTCAAAAATTTGAATCAAGAACTTTTGAAGACCAAGAAGTCATTACGAATGATATGGAGCACACAATAAGAAGTATCCAATGAAACCCAAGTTAGAGAACATGGCCGTTCCTTGTGGAACTTGTCGCTTGAGGAGGAGGTGATGTCATGGGACACAAAGAAAACAATCTTAAATCTTAGATTCCATGTAAGTTTCCTATATCTCATGTTTGGTTAAGATTTTGAGAAACTAATGCTACCATTACATCCGAAATGTGCCAAAACCCCAAGATCGACTCTCTATTTGCTGAATTCTGACATCCAGAGGTCTTGTTTCAAGTTGATGACATCATGATGATATCATCAAGTCATAACCTCCATATAGCACCACCTTTGAACACCTATAAAAGGTGGGGTTGTCCACATTCATTCTCAGTCTTGCAAATGCCAGTCTTGGGAGCTCAAGGAGTCGTGATCACCAAGTAAGTACTTTCAAGTTCCAGTTCAAGTTCTAGTCTTGCATCGTGGACATCCTTTCTTGTTCTGTTGTAATCTCGTAGTATGAGATCCTTTCTAGTTATTTCTTGTATCTAGTGCATATCCCTCAAGGGAATTCTTGTAATCGAGATATCTTGTTCCATACCTACGACCCTAGGTTGTGGGATGTCTTGTATCATCTCTAGTCAAGTTATCCATACCTATCAGTCCCGAGTTGTGGGACTTTGTGTATCAGTCACATATCCTTGTATTGTTTCCCCTGCATGGGTAATCTTATAGTCAAAAGTATATTTTTGTAACCTTGTCTACTGTAGTTAGAGAGCACAATCTAGTGCTCCCTTGACACAAAGCATGGACAATTGCATACAACTCCTTCTCATAGATGGAGTAGTTCTTTTGAGCCAGTTCTAGTTTCTTACTCTCAAAAGCTACCGGCCGACCATCCTAAACTAAAACCGCTCTTATAGCAAAATCACTCATGTCCATCTCAACCACAGAGGGTTTATTGGGATCTGTTATATGTAAAAGTGGAGCCGTAGCAACTGCTACTTTCAATCTCTCCATACTTTACTTCTGTTCGTCTCCCCAATGAAAGGCTTTCCCTTTTCCTTTACAATTTTGGCATAATTCTTAATGAGTCTTTGATACAAACCTGATAAAACTAGGAAGATCTATAGCTCTTCCAGGTTCCTTGGATGTGGCCATTCCATAATAGCCCTTACTTTTTCAAGATCCATCTGGATTCCATTCTGGGAGACTATATCTCCAAGGTATCTAACCTTTGTTTTGAAAAATTCATACTTTGACTCCTTAGCAAAGAGTGAATTTTCCCTTAGCACTTGAAATACCTTACTTAACTGTTCCAAGTGCTCCTATTCTGATGCACTATAGGTTAGGATGTTATCCAAGAAGTCAACTACAAAGTGTCCTAGATAAGGCCGTAATACACTATTCATGAGCTTCATGAAAGTGGTAGGAGCATTGGTAAGACCAAAAGGCATCACCAAAAACTCATAGTGCCCATATCTAGTCCTGAATGCAGTCTTAGGGACATCTTCTTCTCTAATCCTAATTTGATGATACCCTGATCTAAAGTCAAGCTTGGTGAAATACCTAGCTTGGTGTAACTGATCAAATAGGTCTTCCAATCTAGGCATTGTAAACCTATTTTTGATAGTTACCTTATTAAGTGCTCTATAGTCTATACATAATCTCATAGAGTCATCTTTCTTCTTAACTAGGAGCCTTGGCGATGCCTAAGGTGAATTACTAGGTCTAATAAAGCCCTCATCCAAGTAATCATGTAACTGCCTCTCAACCTCCTCATGCTGAGAAACACTAAGCCTATAAGGTGGCTAAGAAATAGGGTTAGTGTTAGCAACTACCTCAATAGCATGGTCAATGTCCCCTCTCTCAGGTGGTGGCCATCTGGTTAAGTCAGTGGGAAAAACATCTCTAAACTCAAACATAAGATGTTTGAAAATTTTAACCACACACTCTTGCAAGAAAGAATAATAGAAAGTCCTGTCTATACTTACAGTTCTAGCAAGAAAAGATACATTAGATGAAATGTCTATACAATACTCAAAAGTCATGACTATACAGTAAAAAGATCTCCTGTACATGTTGGAAATGACAAAGACTATACAACTCTAAAGATGAAATGAGAGGTGCAGTAGGTACATCTCTCTCTTCCTGTATATAAAATTTTCTTCCATTTCTTTCAAACTCAAGTGTGTTGTTTTGATAGTTGCGTTTACGTGTGTCCCCCAATCTCCATAGCCACTCTCTTTCTCTCACAAGATTTATCCTCTCCATATTCATAATTTGGAAGTCCATATGGTCTGTATAGTCTTGCATCTTGACTTCCAGATTGGATACCATAGTATCCCATATCCTATTATCTTCCCTTTGCATCATAGATACTATGTATTTATATGCATTGGGTTGCTGGGGAATCTTTAGCTTTTTAACCACAGCATAGTTTACAAAGTTATGTGTGGCAGATTCATCTATCATGACTCACACCCTAGTCCCATATACACTACCATGAAGTTTAACCAAGTCATGTGGTCCAAAATGGGGTGACCATAATGACTAGGTCAAACAACAGGTGTGCTCTATATCCTCGTGTGTCACCTCCACTCCCTTGCAGTTAGAGCTTCCATGAATAGGAAGTATTTACACTAGGTGGACCCTCTTTTCTCCCTTTTCAAGGGCCGTACTACTCTCTGGTCCTCTTTTCTTTTCTTCCCCCTTCTTGAGTGGACAGTTCCACAGTGAATGTCTAGGAGACAAACACCTAAAGCACATGTTCTCTCTTTTGGCCCTCTCAAACTGTTCTGTAGATAACCTAGGCCCTTGTGATATTTATTTTTTAATGAAAATTTTGTTTTTCCCCAATGGTAACTTCTTCTTGAACTTAGTCGTGCTAAGATGCTTGAGGGGCTGATCCGTCTCCATAGGAGTGTATTGAGGATGGTTATGGTCCTCATAGATCTCAACATACTTGATCGCCTCCTCAAACCTCTTAGGTGTATTCCTTCTTACCTCTCTCTTGATGGCTTTATCTAAGCCTCTAACAAACCCCCTAGTTTTATGGAAATCATCTAAGCCTTTAAGTTTCAAAATGATCTCCCTATAGTGGGATATGTAGAATGTCAAAGGCCTACCTCTCTGGGTGATCCTATCCCACTAATGCCAGTCCTCTCTTCCTCATTCTCAGGAAGAAAGTCTTTTAGGAAAAGAGTTTCAAACTGAGCCCAATTTGTAGGGATAGAGTTCGCCTCCTTGAGACTCATCCACCATTTATAAGCACACGGGCCAAGCGAGAGACTCGCCTCTAGCACACGGTACAAAATGAAGCTATGAAAGCAAAATCCAAGCGATCTTTGAAGCATAAAGGAGGTGATTTTCAATCCTCGCTAGGCCCAAACAAAAGTTTGAAATGTCCAGTTGGCCCGACGAGGTTCTAGTCACCAAAAACCAACAAGAATGACACCAAAATCATGTAGCAATAGCCCCAGTTGTGCAAACTGAGTCAAACACAAGCACTTTTGAATTTTGACAGTCCTTGCCAGTCCAAAAACTGTAGTCCAGCACCTGTACTTCAAAGATATAAAGCTATCGCAAGTGAAAATAAGTGGATTTGGAAGCCAAATGATGAGAAACTAGGCTTGAAAGTGGTCACCTAGTTTTTGATAAAGCACTACATAGGGTATTTGGGTTGCCCAAATCTACACATAATGCATACACATACACACACACATGCACACATAATGCATACACATGCACACACATATACACATGCACACACATATACGTGCACACACACATACACATGCACACACACACACATATGTACACACACACATATGTACACACACATATGTACACACACATATACACGCATAGACACACACACATACACATACGCATAGACACACACACATATACACAAATATACACACATAGACACACATACACAATGCATAATGCATACACATACACACATGCACACATAATGCATACACATGCACACACATATACACATGCACACACATATACATGCACACACACATACACATGCACACACACACACACACACATATGTACACACACACATATACACGCATAGACACACACATACGCATAGACACACACACACACATATACACAAATACACACACATAGACACACATACACAATGCATAATGCATACACATACACACATGCACACATAATGCATACACATGCACACACATATACATGCACACACACATACACATGCACACACACATACATATGTACACACACATATACACGCATAGACACACACACACACACACACATACGCATAGACACACGCTCACATAATGCATACACATGCACACACATATACACATATACACATGCACACACATATACATGCACACACACACATATGTACACACACACACATATGTACACATATATATACACGCATAGACACACACACACATATGCATAGACACACACACACATACACACAAATACACACACATAGACACACATACACAATGCATAATGCATACACATACACACATGCACACATAATGCATACACATGCACACACATATACACATGCACACACATATACATGTACACACACATACATATGTACACACACATATACACGCATAGACACACACACACACATACGCATAGACACACACACACACATAATGCATACACATGCACACACATATACATGCACACACACATACACATGCATAATGCATACACATACACACATGCACACATAATGCATACACATGCACACACATATACACATGCACACACATATACATGCACACACACATACACATGCACACACACACACATATGTACACACACACACATATGTACACATACATATACACACATACACACATACACATAGACAAGACACACATATACCTACACACATACACACATAATGATGCATACACACACATACACATGCATACACACACATACACATGCATACACACACATACACATGCATACACACACACATACACGTATATATATTGATTTCTAACCATTTTGTTTTATATGTTAGGTAGTATGGATCCCAGTAGAGAGAGAAAGGCGAAACTCACTCTCATAAAAAGTCTTATGAGAGCAAGAGTTCCGTCAGATACTCTAGGGGCCATAATGCGGGACTACGCAGAGATGTCCGATGAGGAGCTGGATTATACGATCCAGATGCTTACGCGATCAGACGAGGGCTCTTCTGCAGATCCACACGCAGGAAGAGAGCTATCTGCTCATAGGTATGTTTTTTTTCATAAACTTTTTTAATGATATTATAGCACATATTTTTATTTATTTCTATCTATGTATTTTCAGGACACCTATACCACCTCCAGCACGTGATAGGAGAGCAGAGATGTTGCCTATGAGGACATGCATAGGCACGTTAGGACTAGAGTGCGACATAGAGCCAGAGGGGAATATTGTATACATAGGAAATGGATTGGAGTTCAAGAGGAGAATGCGTGCACTATGCGACTCTTACCTACGCTTTATCCACTTACCGTGGAAGTAAGTAAAAGTTTTACATATAAATTGAAATATATATCTTATGTTTTATTTATATTATGTTTTTTATTTTTGTAGTGAGCATGATGAGAGGGATAAAAAGTACGTGCTCAGTTCACTTGAGACGGAGTTTGGGACAGGGTGGTCTCTTAAATGGTGTTTAAAAGAGATGCGGACACTTATGGCACATCGTCGTGACAATGCACGGTATGTATGTATATGAGAGAGAGAGAGAGAGAGAGAGAGAGAGAGAGAGAGAGAGAGAGAAAGAGAGAACACTAATCTCGATATTAGGGTTTTGAAATCCCTAATTTAAAAACTCTAATTCAACCTTTTAGCCATATGTTTGAAGTATATGTACACCTCCGACGTCCTACTAGAGAGATGTCTCTCCTCCCAACCTTATGCCTCTATATATAGCTACTCGAATCAACGAGGATCATGATTCATAATATATGTAAAGATATATACACATCATGTAGATAGGATACATAAATATAAAATGGAGTAGATATATTATGCATCACACATACATGCATAAATGCACACATAAATATATATATACATACTAACATATTTACATATACATATTTACACATACATGTACATGCCTACATGCACAGATAAACATATATATACATGCATACATATTTACATGTACATATTTACACATAGACACATATACATATATACATGTACACAATTATAAACACTTGCATATATTACGTACATGAATACATGAATATTTTACATAAATGCATATGCATATATACACATGCATATTTAACACATGTATACATATATCACACACATGCAAACACATACATATACATGAAATACATATATATTCATACTAATATATGTATACATATAATACACATGAATACACACACATATGCATACATACATGATAAAAATTTACTCCTCGAAGATAAATCTATATATAAAATAATTAGGCATACCCCCGAGCTTCATGTTCTAACTTAGAAGAACATGATTTCATCTCTGTAGTAGGATTCATCGTTATTCAAGTTAATAAAAAAAACCTATTATCTGATATCCATTCAGAAGCTTCAAGTTACTATCTAACCTGCTCATATGTTTTCATTATTGCCATCATTTTGGTAAGACATCAATATAGTCTCATCTTCATTATCCTTATTGATTTCATTTATTTCTTCTATTGTTAAATCTATGTTCTCATGAATCACATCATCTATTGGTGGATTAATATCTATTTCTGGTAATTCCTCTTCCTCATCAGTAGAATCAGCATGTAGAGAATTATCCTCTTCATCAAAAAGATTAGTATCATTATCACGTATAATGAGTCTAATTTCTATTCCAGATGTTGATGTATCAGTATCTGATGCTGAATCATCAAGAGGACTTTCTTCAATCTCTCTAACAATAAACTGTTCAAACAATGACCTACCTCTAGGTTGCACATGAATGACTTGCCACCAAGGATGAGCATCTGGGTTTTTATAAAAAAAAGCTTGTTCAATATGCCTAAGAAGAATATATGGTTCTTTAGTAGATCGCATTACCTTGGAAGAATCAATTGCCCAAAACCCAGATAATTCCTTTCTTATTGTAGAATTACTACCTTTATACTCCGCTCGATACCAGTCAACCTTCAAAATGACCTATCAAAATATATAACAACAAAAACGTCCCATTATTAGGTGCTTAAAAAAATAACCAACTCTAAAAAAAATATATAAACTTTTTTCTACCTATTTGAATGTACAAAATGAAATTTCGTAGATACCAACAATAGTTCCTACGTAACCAAGTTCGCTATCTATAAGGTTCGTGTCTTTTGAGCTAGCATGTGATAGTTGCTTGAAACAAGCAACAATACTAGAATCCTCTGTTTTACGTAAAGAATCAATGGCTTTGATTCTAATATGCTGTCCAAAAGCCCACATATTAGTGAACATTCGAGCCTGCAAAATAAATTCAATTAGTAAATAGAAACTAACATACATATATGAAAAAAATAAAATATATATTTTAATAAAATCACCTTTTGTTCAAAACCTATCATTAACTCTCTTTGCTCATCTGAGATTTCTTCATTATTTGCGTTGGCGCGTTGCAAACGACTATATAGCCAATCCGTGAAAGAAGGTATATCTGTAATCTCATTATTATCGAGATTACGTCTAGATCTTTTGTTTTTTCGCCTTTTACTTTGGAGACTTTGAAGTTCCTCGTACTCGCTAATGAATGCTTGCATGCATTTGCTATTATATGCTACGAAAGTAGAAACATCATTTTTTTCTTGAAATGTAAATAAGAATGGAACCCCCTTACCTGATAATACCTCATTTGTTATTTTTAAAGAAGACTCGTTGGTCCATGCACGTGGAGCTTCTTCATGAACTCTTTCAAGGTACTCACTAACGTAATACATGCACTCTTCAAGCATCCAACCCTTTGCCATGGATCCTTCTGGTTTTGCTCTTTGTCGCACATAACCTTTTAGTATTCCCATAAATCGCTCGACCCAAAACATCCATCGAGTGTTGACAACACCGGCAATCTCTATCTCATCTACAAGATGGACTAGTAAATGAACTTGAATATCAAAAAATGAAGTAGGAAGTTCTTTTTCCATCAAACATAGTAGCTCTTTGCATTCACGTTTTTTTTTGTGGGATCGAATTTTTATCGATCTCTTTGGATGTAATCCACCTGTACAAATCATAAAAACAATTGTAAAGAAGTTAATTAAAAAATAAAAGATATCCAATATTCATACATATTAAATATAAAAGTATCATAATTACCTTATAAGTGATCCAAGACGATAGATCACATCTCGTACTCCTTTCGTTGTACATCCATCGATAACCAAAGGTAAAATATGTTTCAAAAAGTTATGCCAGTCATGGGTCTTTAATCCAGATAAGCTCTTATCATCCATAGTAAACATGTTTTGAAACGATGCTCCATATCTTGTAGGAGTCTTGATCAATTGAATTCTATTGTTGATAGTCTGTATCTCTTTTGTTGTAAGTACCCAAGGAGCAGATGCATAAGTCGTTTCTTGTCAATGTCTATCAAAAACTGGCCATAACTTTGGTTTGGATTTTTGATCTTTCAAATCATTCCTTGATGTTGTGGTATCTTTTAGTCCAAGAAGATGCTGCCATAGTGAATAACCAATATTTTTGAATATATGCATAGGATCAAGAAGATGACATACTTTTAACTCTTTCCAATACTCCAAAGAATACCATATTGATATGTTCTCTGCGAGTGCCAATTTCCCTTTACCTCTGTTCACATACTCATTATCTGAATCATCACTGAAGATTTTTGCTTCTGGATCTATCAGAGGTCCATCTGTCCATTTTTTATACCAATCCATAGGCGTCATAGGTTTTGAATACTGGCCTGTTTCAAGCTTTCCATTAAAATGTATCGCTTCTCTTTTAGATCTTAATGGATGATCATCAGGCAAGAATCGTCGATGTCGAAGATAAATATTTTTGTTGAGATTCTTACTATAGATTGATCTCAACCAATCACCACAATATGGCCAAGCTTTATAACCCTTAGTAGATATTCCTACATCATGGAAAAGGATAAAAATATAATTAGATTAAATCATATTTATTTACATGCATATTGAATAAAAAAATTACATCAATACCTGAACAAACGCCATATCCAGGAAAATCGTGAATAGTCCAAGCCACAATACCACGAATCGTAATATGTCTTTCATTGATGCTTTTCGATATATCAATGACATTAATACCTCTCCATAACTCTTGAAGATCGTCAATGAGAGGAGCAAGATATACATTCATATCTTTAACTTGTCTTTTGCCTGGGATTAAAAGTGAAAGCATTAAATGTTCCTTTTTAATGCTAAGATATGGCAGAAGATTGTAGTTTATGACTACCACTGGCCATGTTGACCATTTACTGGATTTCATGGAGAATGGATTAACCCCATCTAATGCAACTCCTAACTTTAGATTCTGTGGATTTTGTGCAAATTCAGGCCATGTAGAATCAATATGCTGAAAAGCAACACTATCATGAGGAATTTTGATTATTCCTTCAGTACTTTTGTGATCATGTCCCCAAGTCAAAAGCTTTGATAATTCGGGGCTTTGAAACATATGTCTAATCTGTGGAGCCAATGGAAAATGTCTCAATACCTTATTCGGGATTTTACCTTCTTCACCCTTATATCGAGGAGATTGACATTTGGGACATGTCAAAGAGTCTGCATATTCACCTCTATATAAAATACAATCGTTAGGACATGCATGTATACATTGATAATCTATACCAAGATTGTTGATTATCTTCTTCATTTCATCATGTGAGGTAGGAAGAATATTTTGACTTGGTAAAAACTTTTCAGATAATAACCTGTAAGTTTATCAAAAAAAGATATATTAAAAAAGGTAAATAAATATACATACATATATACATGCAGGTTTTTATTCTTACTTTAGATAAGGTAAGAACAAGAACTTGAATTGAATAGATACTTTTTGTCCACACATCTTTTAAAACTATTAATGCATCTTTCAAAATATTTACGCAAAACAATTGTATCCTGTCAATTCACACATATGTTCATATAATGGTGACCTGGATGAATCGCATGCACAGAGGTTAGTCAAGATAGAGTAGGATTTCTCGGGTATGCAGTAAACCTCTTGCATGTCAATGATGAGCATCTGAACTTTAGGATACAAAGTGGACTACTCCATTATAATCAAATTGCTGTCTCTTGAGTAGCCTCTGTGCATGCGACTCATCCAGGTCACCATTGCGAATATTTGGAAAGATGCATTAATAGTTTTAAAAGATGCGCGGACAAAAAGTTTCCATTCAATTCAAGTTCTTGTTCTTATAACCTTATCTAAAGTAAGAATAAAAACCTACATGTATTTATATATGTATATATATTTATGCATATATATATATATATATATATATATATATATATAAATAGATAGAAAATTGAAATTTATACCTTAATAGTGTCGAAACAGATACATTACTCCATCCAAAACGATTTTGAAGGTTGAGAATAAGTAAGCTCGCATTTAGTCGTGTCAAATGACTTCCTTCATATACATGCTTTAGACATTCCTCTCGAAGATATTTCTCATTTTTAGAAATATCCATGCTCTCACTGTCATTTTGATACCAATCCTCAATAAAATCTGCCATGCCATCATCTTCATCATTGTCACACAAATCTTGTACTTTATCATCTTTTGAATATAGATCTTTCAACTTTTCATATTGCACAGGCTTAGTTTTGCGTAGCCTCCTCATGGAAGCTTTTGATAAATGAGGTCTTATTGGTAATTGTGAATGTTGTGGACGAATATCATCAACATCATACGTTGGAATCTACACATATAAATAAAACTCATTAGTATTCCATAAATGAATAAAAATTAAACTTCAAATATAAAATTAAGTATATAACTTATTAAATATGGATAGAAAATTTTTATTCTCTCTAGCTAAAAGGTGCTCTTGGAGGTCTACGCCATCCATAATTCACTAATAGTTCATCACCAGCATGTAATGTAGTAATAGCATTGAAAACTATGTATCTTGATACATCTCTACTCATGTATGGTGATTCATGACTATTTTCACGCTCCTCAAATGTGCAATTAGTCCTTGAACTATTATGTAACCCTCGACTACTATTTATTAAACCTGCTATATTTCCATGTGTGTAAGGTCTTCCATCAATATATAATCTTTCATTTTCTGCATGTAAAATCCTTCTACTAGTAAGAGATGCTGCGTTCAAGCATATTCCATAAGTACTCATGCTTTGAACATAACGTGAAAGTCGATGCCAATCTCCCCATCCATATATAGGACCACAAAATGACATAAGAGTGACTTCAGAGTTCGGAGGCACATACAAATCCTCTACAATAAAGAGACCACGACCAACATTAGTAATAGTGGATGGAGCAATCATATAGCGATTACCCCAAAAGTTGAAAACCTCTCCATCTAAAGGAAGTGGTCCTCTATTCCATCCTCCATATCTTCTTCTATCATATGTTTGTACTAAAGAACGATCACGAGCTGGCAATGGATAATCTCCAGCCGTTTCATTCTCTAAACCAGGAGGTAGAGGATTTCTAGAAACCTCTACTTGTAATTGATGAACAGCAAGTCCATGACGTGTACGAGGTATATTAACATTATGAGAAAAATCATCATCATCATCATCATCGAGCAAGTATTCTTGTATATCAATAATAATTTGATTTTATACATGGTTTTTAAATAAAAAAATGACATTAATATATATAGAAAATACATACCCAAGCATTATCACGTTGACTAGGTGATGGTGCATGCTCAAAAGTACCATACTCTGCCTCATGTTGAATACATTCCAATCGTGGTCTTCGATACGTGCCATAACAATAGTTACACCAACATATAATATGCTCTTGATAGTAAAATTCATCATAATTCCTATCGGAGGACACATGTGAAGTCGTTGCATGGGTAGGAGGTGGTGGAGTACCCTCTGATTGATCAGAATCTGCACATCATAAGAAACATAAAAAAAAAATATAAGTTATGTATCCATCAAATATAGTTAAAATTAAATATTTCCTATACTTACAGTATAAAGTCATTGCACGATGAGGAGACGGTGGTGGAGTTCCATCTGATTGATCAGAATCTACATCATAAGAAACATAAAAAAAATTTATAAGTTATGTATCCATCAAATATAGTTAAAATTAAATATTTCATATACTTACAGTATAAAGTCGTTGCACGATGAGGAGACGGTGGTGGAGTTCCATCTGATTGATCAGATCTACAAATAATGGTATTTGATTTTAATAATTTGATTATCTACATAAATAAAAAATTCACATATACATATTTACACATACACACATATTCACATATACACATTTATACATACACACATATTCACATATACACAACACATATTATTGTGGGATAAATGCATGTATTTTGTATGAATGAGTGTATATGCATGCATGTGTGTGTACGTATATATGTGGATATGTATATGTGTGTTTAAGTTATATGTATGTATATGTGTATATATATACATATATGCATGCGTATATGTTTGCATGTATATGTGTATGTGGGTATGTGTATGTGTATATGTGTGTATATATGTGTATGTATTCTGACTTTTTTTTCTGTTTGAGATTAAATTAACAGGAGATATTGTATGGTCGAAAAAAATAAGAGGCGAGCTAACATACCACCTGAGTCGTGGCAGTTTTTTCATAGACAGCTACGTCTTCAGGAGTCATTTCCTCAGCAGAAGGTACACAAATTAATAGTTTATATTTATAATTTTTAGATATTTTAGTAATTTTTTAATTTAATTTATGTATTTTTTTCCTTGAATAAACAGGCTACTGCAAAGAAGAGAGTGGAGTCGGGCCACACATCGCACTTAGGCCAAATGGGCCAAATGGTTTTGTAGCTACGTTTGTAAGTATATGTGTTATTGTGAGTACATTTTTTATTTTAGTTAAAATGCAAGCAACTAATGTTTTTTATTTGTCTCATTGCAGCGAAAGGATTATGGCCGATATCCTACGAAACACGAGATCGAGTATGCTACACATTTTGGATATCGGCGTTTGAGCGAGTATATACAAGGTCATCCTGATGCCTTTGTGAGTATTTTTAAATTTTATATAATTATTTTGTTGTTATGAATGTTTTAATTATTTTATTGATTTATGTTTGTTATATGTAATACAGGAGTATTATGGGGAGACAAATATGGATGAGGTGGAGAGACAGACACAGGAGGGATGATCTCGATCGTCACAGGGTGATCATGAGGATGAGGATGAGGAAGATCAGGATGATCATGATATTGCTGCTGATGATGATGATCATGATGATGATGATTAGGATTTTAGTTGATTATGACATTGGATTATATGTATTTACATTGATATATATATATATATATATTTATCTATATATTTTTCATTTCAGTCATGTTTTGAATTGTGTGTATGGTATTAAGTAATGAAGAGTTTTGTTCTATTGATTGTTATTATTGTTTATATTAAGCATGTGTTTTAATACTTTAATTATATAATTCATTCATATGTGTGTACCTAAGTGTATATGTATGTGTGTGTATATGTATGTATGTGCATGTATATGTGTGTGTATATGTATGTATGTGCATGTGCATGTATAAGTGTATATGTGTGTATGAGTATGTGCATGTGCATGTGTATGTGTGTATATGTATATGCATGTATATGTATAACTCTATGTGTATGTGTGTGTATGTGCATGTATATGTGTATATATACATGTGTATGTGTGCGTATATGTATGTATATGCATGTGCATGTATAAGTGTATATGTATGTATCAATATGTGCATGTTCTTGTGTATGTGTGTGTATATGTATAACTCTATGTGTATGTGTGTGTATGTGCATGTATATGTGTATATGTAGGTATATGCATGTGTGTGTGCTTCTTCATCATGTATAAGTGTATGAGTGCACATCAATAAGTGTGAGTATGGTATGTAATGAAAATAACACAATTCAAATGATCTACAAATAATAGAAATTGTACTTACAATTGTGATCCATAGTTTTTGCTTGGTTAGCTTCTTGAATAACCTGCAATAAAGAGAGAGAGAGAGAGAGAGAGAGAGAGAGAGAGAGAGAGAGAGAGAGAGAGAGAGAGAGAGAGAGAGAGAGAGATCTAGAGAGAGAGAGATCTAGAGAGAGAGAGAGTGAGATCTAGAGAGAGAGAGATCTAGAGAGAGAAGCGCAGCGCAATTGCGAACGTTGGAGAGCTCTTCGATCGGATGCGTGAAAATGCCGATTGCAGAGCCTCCAACGTTTTAATTTTTGTTCGTCAACAGATCATCGTATAAGCGATGCAACGCGTCGTCGTATAAGCGACATTTGCTTAGCGTCGCGTATACGACGGTTTGCACCGTCGCTTATACGACGGTGTAAACCGTCGCTTATGCAACGCAAAAAAGCGTCACTTAAGCGATGCCTTTGACAAGCGTCGTTTAAGCGACGTTAGGCGGAAGCGTCGCAAAAAGGTCGCAAATACCGTCGTTTCTTGCGTCGTATAATCGACGGTCCGCGCTCAACGGTAATTCCGACGCAAGTTGCAATTTTATAGCGACGAAATTCTGTCACGTTAACCATCGCTACACGCCCGTATTCTTTGTAGTGTATATATATATATATATATATATATATATATATATATATATATATATATATATATATATATATATATATATATATATACATACATACATACATACATACATACATACATACATACATACATACATACATACATACATACATACATACATACATACATACATACATACATATATATATATATATATATATATATATATATATATATATATATATATATATATATATATATATATATATAGTGCATGGGACAAAAAGAAAAATGAAATAAAATGATGCAAAATGACAAGGGGTGGTGAGCATGGTGCTCTAGGGCTAGTTGTTGAGGAAGCATTCTATATTAAGAATTGGGAGGATTTTATTGGAGGATGCCTTGATTGAGTATGAATTGATAATTGTGACTCTCTTAATCATGGTATATTGATCGAACATTGAATATATCATTGGGAGCCAGGCTTTGCAACCCATATTTGTTGAGTTTTCATAGGTGACTTGATATATTGTGGTGCTAGAGGTTACTTGACCTTGAGTTTCCAATGGACCGTCTACTTCTTCATCAGAGTCACCTTTCATGTTTATGGTCCTTGTCTTGGTGGGACTTTGGAAGTCATCGGCCTCGATGACCTAGGTTTCTATATTCTGGGCCTCAATGAGTACTTAGTTACTACCTTTTTGAGAATATGAGCTTTCGGAATCCAAATCTACTTGAGTGCACTCGGAGCCTCTGTATGCATGTGAGATATTCTATAGGTTTTCTTTTTATGCACTGGACGAGATTTATTTTTTGGTTTCAATATGTATTTGATACCATCAAATGGATGGATTCGGGACGTAGGAGCCCAGAATGTGGTTGTGCAAGGCTTTTGTGCTCATGTACATGATGCATGCTATCTTCTTCCATGGTATCCTTTTTGGGGTTTATATTACTGATGTGGCAATCTATATGGTGTGAGTTCCTTTGGTGAATCCTCTTTGGGAGCTGTGTTTGCAAAGATGAGTGGATCTTTAGAGTCCTGATTTGAGCTTATCCATGGTAATTCATAAGAAGATTCTTGGCCACGATGTATTGTTGATGGAAGGTATGTCGCTTTGATGCATAGATGGGATTGTTCATGACATTCTCTAGTGGCATCCAGCCTTCTTTCTCTTTTGTTGAGTGTGTTTCCTTGACCTTCTTAGATGTGCGATTGCCTTGTTGATTTGTAATGGAAGAGGTTTGGGTATCCACATGGAATGTTGATCGCATTGATGATGAAATGCGTGCTTTATTACCCAAAATTGTGTGGAGTATGCTTGATGAGCCCTTCTTTGGTTTGGATGTTTCTATCTGGTAGTGAACAACATTTTGGAACTCCTCTCTCCTTGAACTTCTCCCTACTTGAAACATGTTTTTGAGGAGAGCTGAATCGCTAATTCATATCACTTGATGGATGTGTTAATGATGTTTGATAGGGGTCATATGATTGGTGGAATTGATGATCCATATAGTCATGATCTCCATCCAATCCTAGATCATAGTCATAACAATAGAGATAATTGCCAATTTATTGACCCAAAACCGTTGATAAAGATCATTATCTAGGTTTGTATATCCTTTTGGTTAGTTCCAATTCTAACTTTTGTGATGCATGGCATTTGGGGCAGACTGAGGACTAGAAGAAATATCCACCCTATCTATATATCTATGATGTGTCACTTGTTCCTTGTAGAGGGCATGTGATTATTCCATTGGCTGCATGCAAAGTCATCGTACACTTAGCCATGTAAAGAGATCATAACAAATATCATTGCCAACTAATTGACCCAACTAATGCCAACTAATCATCCTTCAATTAATGCAAATTTTGATTCTTTGTGACGCTTAGGGCTTGTGGTAGACTCAAGATTAGGAGAGATTTCCACCCTTGTCTATACATCTGTAATGTGTCAATGATCCCTTCTAGAGGGCATGTGATTAGTCTATTGGTCGCATGACTTGTCACTCTGCTCTTAGAGATTTCCAAAGAGGTTATGTGCTTGAACAACCATGGGTGTTGAAGGATGACATCCTCGAGTAAGTCATGGTCATGAAAAATCAAGAATGTAGTTGGTATGGAGTTTATTAATAAATAGCCAAATACCGATTTTTCGTACACATTGTATATCTATGCCATCGACACCTAGTAGCAAAGCATGGGTCTCTTGACCAAGAGGCATCTACGTTGGGAACTAATGACTATCTAATGGTAATACGTGAAACTCCTACTGTCATTAGTGATATGAACACATGCACACAGTGGAAGAAAACGTGTACGTTTATGACTTGTCAAGAACATGCATGTGGTCCACATTGCTGGTATATGGAAATTGGATAGACTTCATCGAACATATGAGATCATGGTCATTCATCCCTTTTTTGTATCTAGAATTTTCTCTTCGTTATATTTCTTGAATGCTTATCTTTTTGCAGCTTCTCTCATCCATTTATCCTTTTCTCTCCTATTCTTTGCTTTTTGAGGTTGAAAAACCATTTTGTTTTAGAAAAGGATCTTGATAGATCTTCACTCTTCAACTGCTAACATAGTTTGGAAATATATCACCATCAAGTGTGGCCAAGCTGATGGCATCCCTTGATGATACGTGGTTGACTATGAGTGGTCCACTCTCTCTTTTAAAGTTACTTGAGTTTGTAAACCAAGACAAAATATCCTACTTTTAAATCTTTATCATGTATCTATGCATCATAGTAGGATTTTTGGGACTTCTTTTGCAACATAAATGCATGTGACTAAATCTAGATGTGTCTCTTCCAATAGCTTAAGTTCATCCACTAATAGGGTAATTTCATGGCCTATACACGTGTAATCGCTTACAACCCTTAAGGTAGGAACTAGGAAGTCAATAGGAAGTAGGACATTCTATCCGTCCATGGGCTTGAAGGGTGTAGCACCTATACTTTGTTGTATGACATATGGTATTCTTGAATAGCATGATGAGCTGCCTCTTCAAATTAGATCCTCCATTTTTAACTATCGTTTTCAACAATATGCACAAGAGCTTGTCGAAAATCTCTCCTTGTCCATTTACTTGGGATGGTATGCTGCAATCTTCTTTTGGATTGCTAGAAATGTTAATAATAAGCACTCAATCACTTTCTTAATAAAATATGTTCCAGTATGACTAACAATCTGGATTGAAAATCCAAATGGAGCGAAGTTAAAAAAGAAAACATTTAGTCATCATATGTGCATCATTCATGGTCATTGCCTTACCTCGACCATTTTGTAGTTCTTACTAGCAATGATTATGTATTCTGCATGAGAGTGACATGTAGTTGGACTAATTGGACTAACAAAATCTATATCTCACCTAGCGAAATCTCAACTACTAATCATGGGTCATAATGGTATGTTATCTCTCCAAATCTAGTACTCTATTTGTTGATAAGTGTCACATCTCTTCCCAACCTCTTTTGTATCTTAATGCAAGGCGGAATAACAAGTCTTGAAATGGGGATCATTTTAATGCATTGTTCATGAGGGAAATGTACTTTGGTTGCACTTACATGTGCCATCTTAAAGATTTTTAGGTAATCATCTTAGTGTGTGCATAGTTGTAAGAAATGATCTCTACCTCATCTATACAAGTGATTGCCTATTAGTGCACAGTCTCGATAAGTTTCTTCTAGGGCTCTTCTTTTTTGTTGTGTGAAATCATTTTCGCAAATTAAGGCTACATAGGTACTCTACTATGTCTATTGCAAGTAGGAACTACTATAAATTGATAAATAAGTTTCTTCTAGGGCTCTTCTTTTTTGTTGTGTGAAATCATTTTCGCAAATTAAGGCTACATAGGTACTCTACTATGTCTATTGCAAGTAGGAACTACTATAAATTGATAAAGAGTAGCATGTTTTGATAAAGGAAAGAGTTGGAATTTAGTACATTGTGATACAAAAGTGTGCACATCCTTTTTCGTAATAGGCTAGGATGTTCTTCATTGCTATAGTTTTTTTAGGTTTTTCCTTTTTGTGGAATTTTCTTCCCAGAAGACCTTCATGTGCTTGAGATATTAGGTTCATTCATTCATGATCATATACACAACACATAAAAGATTCCAATGGGGTCTTGTAAGTACATGCTTCCTACTAAAATCTAAAAAGTGTTTTGAAGCAATAAGTTCATTAGGATCCGTAGGAAACTATTTATGATGTAGTTAGAATAGAGGTGTCCATTGTGAACAGCAGACTGGAGGCAAAGACCTGCACACGGGAAAGCTGTCGTCCGTCGCTGTAGCAAGGAGTAGTAGCGATGACTACTGAAGCTGGTTCTTGAACAAACTCCTTGGAAAGCTGTCGTCCGACGTTGCAGTAAGGTGTAGTAGGATTCGTCCAAAGGGATTGCATCATGGGGAACAATGACAGAGGATCTGCTGCGCATCGACGGTCGTCCGCACTGAGTTGCTAAGCATCCGTGGGGAGGTTTCCATCGTGGACTTGGTCCATCGTGACCGATAGATGGGTCTGGCATCGCGATCGATACTGGGGTGGCTTCGCGATTGACAGGGGAGGTGTCCATCGTGGTTCTGGTCCATCACTACCGTTACTGGGGTGGCTGCGCGATTGACAGGGGGATCTGGTCCATCGCGATTGATACATGGTCCATCGCAATTGACATGGGGCCTTTCTGCTAGATGATTTACAGCAGGCCTTTCTGTTTGACGATTGACAACGGGCCCCGACTCTTTCCTCAGCTCTTCCCTTTTCTCGGCAGTTTAAAGATTTTTGCTCTACGCTGTCGTGGGCCTCTTGGGGGCCTATTTAAGCCATTGTTCTTCAGTTAAGAAATTTAAATTTTCTCTCCTTTTAAAAAGTAGAAAGTAGTTAATAAAAAAAAATTAGAAAGTAGTTAGTGAGAAAAAAAAGATTCTCTTCAAATCCTTGGTCGCCTCCTTGGGGCCTTTGTATAGTGAAGGCATTTATTTGAAAAGGTAAAGAGAAAAGAAAAAAAAAAAGAAAACGAGAAAAGAAAAAAAAAGAGAAAAAAATAGAGGCATGAGAAGATTCAAGGGGCTGAAGGTAAAAGAATATGCAAAGTTTTCATTGATCCTCGTGTAGATCTTGCGAAATCTTTTCTATTTGGTCATGGATTTGGCGACCCCCTCTTTTGTGAGAAGTAACCTAGCCCCTCCTCCAGGGGAGTCCGGTAACCTGGCCTCTCTGTTGGAGGGGGGGTCTTGTGCCGCCCCTGGGGCCTCCGAGAGTGTCGAAACCCCCGTGGTCTCCCTCAGTAGATCCGCAATTCCGTCAACTCAGAAGGAGCTCAAGAAAGTTTGTCTCGTCGACCAAATGTTTGGCCCTGGGCCCCCGCTCGAAACTGTGCGACAGTGGCTTCAAAACGAGTGGTTCCCCCATGGACTAATTGTTTGTAAGTGTCAATTCTTATCAGAAAGCCACATTTTGCTAGTCTTTGAAAATGAAGCTATGGCATTTCGAGCCCTAAGCGTCGACACCAGGCATCTCAGCCGAGCGACCCTGTGCCTATTCATACGAAATCGCTTCGGTACCCTCTTTGGGTTGAGCTCCCTAACCTTCCATACTTCTTGTAGAACTTCATGTGGGACATTATTTCTCCTATGGGCAAGCCGTTGGCCTCACACAAGGACATAGGCGGTCTCATTTATGAAGGTGCAAGACACTTGTTCAACGCTTGGTGGCACCCTCAAATCTGTGTTGAGGCCGACCTAAGCATGCCCCTTCCATCGAAGATCAAAGTGGACTTGGGCGAAGGGGATGTTTGGGAGCAAGACATCAATTACAAAAACCTTCCCAACGCGTGCTTTCGTTGTGGCCAACAAGGCCACAAGATTAAAGATTGCCCTTTGAAACGAAAAAGCAATCAAAATCAAGAAGCCTCCAAAAACGCTCAAGATAACAAAGGCGCTTTGGCCCACTCGACAAAGGAAGAGGAAGACAAGGGCCCCCGTAATCCAGAAGTTGATGCAGATGGGTTCATCGAAGTCAGAAGAAGAAGGAAAAGAAGCCCTAGGGCGACTTCTGAGCGAAACATCATGTCAGTTACCCCCTCTAGCAATTTATATTGCAATCTGGAAAAGGAGATCAATGAGTTTGACTACCCAGGTGGGAACCTACTTGAGGTGGACACCAACGACAAAGGCCAAAAGATCCTTGATAATAAAGAAACCTCCCAGGAGGGCTATACTACATGCAAAGAAGATGGCTTTACCACTAGTAACGAAGATAACATGGATAGTGAGAGTTCCATCATCGGATCTACTATTCCGGAAATGGTGTCGAAAACGGTGCCGAAGTCTTCCCAGTAGGAGGCATCCCACAAAGGAAAACAACCTATGGAGTTACCCTGGAAAAGCCCCCACAAGAACCTATTGCTAATTCGGGATCCAATCCCAGCGAAAAAGAAAGATGAATCCAAGAAAAGAAAGGACAAAGCTCCCTCCCGCAAAGAGGACTCACTACGACAATGATCATCATCTCGCTAAACGCTAGAGGGCTAACCGACCCCTCAAGAGCGACCATCATTGGTCAATGGCTTCGCGACATTAGCCTAAACCCAGAATTGATATGCATTCAAGAGATTAAAATTGACGGAGAAGACCTCCAAAAACGGCTTAGGCAGGTCTCCTCGACCCATGTTTGGATTCCAACAGCGCACCATCGGGGTCCGGTGGAACGGCAATCGGTATTAATCAACTCTAGCTTGAAAAGGTTGAGAACTCCATTGAAGATGAAAGGCATCGATGGATTGCTGTTTCTTTTGGTGCTCCTCTTTGTTTTACTTTGGTTTCTTTGTATGCCCCTAACGGGGAATTAGAGAGACTAAACACATGTGCCTCCTTGGACTTGCTCCCCCACAATGTGCTTATTTGTGGTGACTTCAACATGGTGGAGGACCCTATGGATAGATGGATGGGCAAGGGCAGGGCCATCGATAGTCGGGAGAAAGAAACGTGGGACAAAACCAAACTTCACTTGGATTTGGTCGAATTCAAAGACTCGAATGGCTTTTCTTGGTCAAATCTCCAAGCGGGTGAGGACCTGAGGAAAGCTAGATTTGATAGATGCTACATCTCTCAGAGTTTTACTCATCAGTGGGGCCACCCATCCCTTGCACAACACACTGACCTCACAATCTCTGATCACTACTCGATCATTATCACTTTCCAACCTTCCAACAAGATCCGTAAGGCTCCTTGGTTCCATGCCAGTGCGCCCACCTTCTCTCTCCCCTCCGTCCATCAAGAAATTGCTGATGTGTGGAAGGTTGCCTCCGGCTTGTCCCCAGGCACGTGCTGGAGAAGTGCGGTCGATAAGTCTCGACAGATCATGATTAGATCCAGGAAGATGCTCGAGACTGTGCGGCGGGCTCATAGGGAAGCTCTTTACCAGAGACTCTGGAGGCTTGAGGAGGAAGTGAACAAAGGAAAATCTCAAGCCCAGAAAGGTCTTTGAAAAATCAGAGTGCTATTGAGATATGAGGAAGAGATACAAAGGAAAAATTTGCAAATTTTCTTCAAGGAGTGGTGGGTTGGCAAAGCCAAAAAACCCACCAAAGAGATGTGCCCTATCCTTCAATGGAAACATAACAGAGAATCCATCCCCTTATTGATAGACTTAAATGGCAATGTATGCAATTCGGAAGAAGATAATTTTGGGATCATTGAAGGGCACTTCACGAGACTCCTAGGGACCTCGAACCCCCTCTCCCACCATAGAAGGGACTATATGGCAGCCATATCTAGGGTTTCCCCACGCACGATACCAGTCAACCTTCACTCCCTGCTACATGCCCCTATCTCTGAAGCAAAAATCATTGAGGTCATTGATGCCCTCCCTCCTGGTAAAAGCCCGGGACCCGATGGGCTCACTAATGAGTTCTTTAAATCCTTCAAGTTGGTGGTTGTCACCCCTCTTCGTCTGGTTTGGCAAGAGGCGCTCAAGTTTGGCGCACTTCCTTCATGTCTTAACAATGGTTTTATCAAGTTAATACACAAAAAAGGGGAAAAGAACAGAATAGAAAATTGGCGTCCTATTACGATGCTCCAAACAGGATACAAGATCACCGCCAAAGTCATTGCCAATAAAATCTCTTGCCACTTGAGAGCGTGACTAAGCGAGGACCAAAAAGGTTTCATCAAAGGCAGGCCAATTTTGGAAACCATTATAGATATTTGGGAAGGTCTTGAATTTGCATATGAGTCTAAACAAGATGTGGTCTTCCTCAAGATCGACTTTGATAAAGCCTACGACAGGCTTGAATGGGACTATATTCTACAGTCGCTCCAAGATCTTGGATGTAGTCAGAAATTCACCAAGATGATCGCGTCCCTTCTCGGAAATGCATCGACCCAAATTAACATTAACGGCAAACTTTCGAAGGTGATCAAACTTAGAAGATTTATCAGACAAGGGTGCCCATTGGCCCTCTTCTCTTTGCAATCGCCATGGAGGGGCTTAGCAGGCTTGTGGCGCACCAGGTGGAAGCTGGCAATATCAAAGGCCTCCGCTTGCCTCACGACCACAATCAGATCACCATGAGACTTTTTGCCGATGATATGAAAGCATTTGTTCACAATGATAGTACCAGCCTGGAGACGTTCTGGAGGTGTCTTGCTACTTTTTGTGAAGCCTCTAGATCCATAATTAACCACTCTAAGACCACCTTTAGAGCTATTGGGGGGTCTCAGCCCCGCCTTCTCATTGATCATGGCTGTCAAATCATTCCGCAGGGCCAAATTTTTCGGCTTCTTGGGATCCCCTTGGGGTTTGGCATCTCTATGGAACAACGGTGGAACTAGGTGCTGGCCAAACTTGAAAACAAGCTTAACTATTGGAGAGGTATGCAAATCAATCTTGCTGGTCGTGCTATAGTTATCAACACGTTCCTCCTTTCTTCTACCATTTATTTTCTTTCTTTCTGGAGACCGAAAGAGCAAGATCTGTCCAAACTGGATAGTATTTGTAGAAACATCCTTTGGACGGGCAAACACAATAGAAGGTGGGTGCCTAAAATCAAATGGTCCATTTGCACCAGCCATAGAGATAGTGGGGGACTTGGTATCCTGGACATTGGGTGCATGGCTAACAAACTGGCAGCCAAATGGATGATTAAGGCTTGGTGCAATGGGGAGGCCTCGTGGGCCAAGCTGATCTTCAGAAACAAGAACGAGTTGGTGCTCTTGGGTTTCCCTAATTGGAAGAATCTCAACATCTTGACCTTGCTGTTTTCCCTGATCCCCGTCTTCCTGAAAGGCTCTAATCTCGTGTGCTCCCTATGGAAGAGTTGGAATAAAGTCAAAAGCTATGCAAGAATTAGTGAAGACTGGAAGTGGGCTGCCGGTATTAGACAAAACAACTCTATCTGGTTTCCGATCCATGGCATCCAGAGTGTGGAATCTTGGAACATTCAAAATGCCAAGAAGTTATGGAACAAAGGCTTCAAAAAATGGAAACATCTCTGGAAACAAGCCACCAACCGCTGGATCAACTTCGAGGATATTGACCCTTGTGTCAACATTTTGTATGAAGAATGGAACACTTTGCAAAGCAGATGTCTCACCTGGGATCGTCACAAAACTCGCCTTCTCATGGGACACGAGACAACGAGCTCGCTTGGTGTCGAATGGCAGAATGGGAATAGCCTATCAAAAATCCCGAGCATCAAAGAAACGATTGACTATCAGGTTAAACTCAACAAGAAGTGGTGCCTGTCATGGACGCGACTTGAGTGGGACATGAAGTTCATGGCTATCTGGCACGCTCATTGAAATCAAAAAGTCTGTCCTCTTATGGCAAATTCTTCATCATGGAATTTGGACCAACCTTAAGGCTAGCAAACTTTATGGGATCCCTCCCTGGTGCAAACGCTGCTACCGGTCCATCGAAGATGTTCCACACATCTTCTTTACCTGCCCAAACTCCAACAGACTCAGGCGGACGGTTGGAAAGAAAATTAGACTTCAGAGACATCTCAGTTGGTAGCAGGCCCTGCTGGGAGAAGCGATCGGCTGCTCCACGACTCTCTGGAACGTCATCAGAGGGGAGGTCCTTTGGAAAATCTGGCGAGAAAGATGTGCTCTCAACTTCGGAGATTCCCCCAAGGAGTGGTCAATCGAGAAATCGTTGTTCCTCCTTGGCAAAAGGATTGTTAACTGTAAGAAATCCCCCCCTTTAGGCACCATCAAGTTCTCCTTTTGATCAATAACAAGCTTAAACCCAAGTGGGCCCCTCATGAGGGTGATGAGAGGGTGATTAACCTTCTTTGTAATGCCATCTAAGCTCTGTAAAAGCTTCCCCTGCTTTGTGGGATTTGGGGGGTCTCGTGGGCACTAGTCCCCTTCTCTTGTACTTTTCTCTCTTTATTTAATTCAAGTCCGGGAGAGTAGGCTAATGCCGAACTTCCTTTATATAAGAGAAAAACTATTTACGATGTGCTCCATGTGTAAGGGTGGGGATTATATGATTTGACGATTTAGGAACCACCTCTAGATTGAACAAATATGAGTTGGGTAGATCATCAGGTGCTCCTACAAAGGGTTAGTGATTGATTGTGACAAATGGTCACCTCTAATGAGTGTCTTATGTTGTTTAACTACAAGAAAGTTGAATTCTTCTTGGAGTTGAAGGTCTACAAAAGCACACAAACAACACAAGGAAGAAGAAGAAGATTGGTGAAAAACACAATACAAAATGTATTATGAAGTGAATGAACAGAAGATGAGTTACCTATTAGGGTTATATGCATATATAAAAACTAAGAAAGAAAACCTCCTAAATATTGAAAAAAGTGCATCGGTGGTCTTAAGTGTCTTCACACACATGACTACCAAAATATAGCAAAAACATCCCACTAGGGAGTGGTGCGACAAGGAGTTGGCACCATGTATAAGGAAGCGCCAAGATATGTGGAAAGGGATCAATCCAAAAAAGGAGGTAATCCCAAAGATTTGCAAAAAGATTCAAATTTCTCCTTGGGTAGAGCCTTTGTAAAAAGCTCTATGACATTATCCTATGTGGGAACATTAGCAAAAATAACATCTCTAGTAGAGAACCTCTCCTTTACATAATGATAGTGCACCTCAATGTGCTTTGTGTTAACATGGAACATAGGGTTCTTTGCAACTGTCCATGTGCTCATTCAATGATCATGGTGGTGGTTGATGACTTACCAACACCCAAATTAGCTAAAAGGAATCTCAACCATACACACCCAATAGTCAATGTGAAAGCTATCATATACCGAGCCTCAAAACTAGAAGTAGCCCTAGTAGGTTGTTTCTTGCTCAACCAAGATATGCATGAGCTACCAAGCATGAAGCAAAAACCATTGATGGACACATGAGTTTCATAGCAACCAGCCCAATTTGAGGTAGAAAAAACATGTAAATCTAGTAGTGCATGTGTTCTCAAATAGATCAACAAATGGATTGCAACCATCCTAAGCCTCAAATGGAGTATCATAGATTGTAGTGCTCTAGTGAGACACCTGTTAACTACATATGCTACACACATAACAACATCAAACGAGATGTTGTGTGGTAAAGCCTAACTTTTGACAATACACCTAGCCATTTCCATGTGAGAATTGTTCTTTCTTTTATCAACATCATCTTTTTGAGGTGTGTATGGCATTGTACATTGATGTTTTATCCCATGCTTAGCTAGAAATGCATTAGAATTTAAGACATGTATCCCCTCGATTAGGAAAAAGGGTGCCCAGTTTACATGCTGATAAATTTTTATCCATAACTAAGAATTGTTTGAAGCACATAAACACTTTGGACTTTACTTTCAATGGATAAACTTTGCATGCCTAGATAATTCAACAGTAAAAGTCACAAAGTAAAGGTAGTTCTCAAATGAAGATGTCTACATATGACCATAAACATCACTATGAATAAGTTTTACTTTATGAGCAGCTCAAACTGAGCCATCTTTTGGGAAGGAGGAACACTACATTTTGCCCAAAATAAAGCCTTCACAGACATGTTTACAAGGTGCCTCAATTTTGGTATGAGAGGATGTCATTTCAGATTTCTACAAGTGAAGCAAACTAGCAAAATTCAAATGAACAAAGTGTGCATGCCAAAGTTTTGCATTTGAGATAGCTGAAGAATCTTGAACATCACATGCTGAATTATTCATAGAGTATAGTTTATTGGATTATACATCCCATAATATAAAATTTCAACAGAAATTATAACATCACCATTTTAGAGATCATGAAGTGTGCATCTATCATCAAAACATTTGACAACCAAGAATCTTAACTAATGTTGAAACTGGAAAAAAAATTCTCAACTCCTAGCACATATAAAGCATATGAAAGTGTGAAAGACCTGCTATCATTAGTCTTCAACAAGATTAAAAAGATAACACGTGATAGTATTCTATGTAGGGGTAGGCTCAAGTGAGTTGAAGAAACTTAAGGTAATATAATTGGTTACCCCACTATCAAATTAACAAACATATGAGCCTACTATAGACATACATTGGTCATGAGAAGATGTTTTATAGCTATAGATAGTGTTGGAGGAGATGGTGGATAATCACAAGAGATGAATTGGTGTAGCTAAAACCTGCTTCACACCTGCTAGAAGTGTTGGCTGGAGAGTGTTGTGGGCCTCTTTAGCTTGCTAATAAGCATAAATAATCACATATATTGCTTGGAAGATGATGCACTAATGATAGGATCAAAACAGATAGGTAGGCACATGATCCAAGGTCCAAAACTTGCTATTTTCACTTACTCAAAGTTTTCAAGCATTATCTGAGTACAACAACAATCGATAAAATTCCTTTCGGGGAACTTTAATTAGCTTAACAAGCTACCAATCATGAGTGATATCATTTAAGATGATGGACTATATGCAAAGAAATATGTTTAGCAAATTGATCATGCATCCGGACATTTTTAGCCTTGACAGTCCTAGATGAGTGAGCAGAGATTGATTAATATCTGACAACTCCAAGAACCATTACTAATGACATTTTATAGGATTAAAATAGACAATACTTTGAAGCTATCATGCTTTGAATCATAGCAAATGATCAACTATAGAGTGCGAACAAGCTCTAACAAGTTCACTGTTTTGATGGAGTATGACAAAGATATGAGAGTTAGAAGTAATGATCATCTATGTATTAAATCATGTAAAAGTACAATATCATTGGCAATAAATCATTGCTCAATGAGTGAGGAAAGAGTGGGCTATGAGGTGAGATCCTCTTTGCAATGCAAGTACATGAAAATGATCTCTAAACCTCGAGATACACGTAGGCCTTTCATAACCTCTTTTTATAGTTTTTGTTGGAGCTAAAGATTTGAGTTCGAATTCAAATCTCCACCTAAAAGTGAATCCTAAAGTATAGGACTGATTCTCTTGACTTAACTACCAAGTGATACGAGATTATATGCTTCCTAAATCCTCATGGGTTTAGTCCACTTTTACAAGGGGTAATTGTGAAGCAAAGTTACAAGAGGTTGTACATATGAAGCGTTCCAAGTGTAATGTCAATACATCAAGCTTATGTGAGGTGATCAAGTATGTAGGCTGGGGCTTAATTGCACCAACAAATAGTACAAAAATCCCATTCCTCATTTTGACTAAAATTAGCAAGATCTCTTTTAGGTGTAAAGGCCTCTACAATGGCCATCCTAGCCTCATTTGTTTTGCCTCTTTTTCATCTAGTTTAGGAAAACTCTTATAACATGATCATTTTCCTTACAATATTTTCAAAATTATTTCTACTTTTCTATTTTTTTCTCACCTCTGTCTTCCATCTTTGATAGCAACATTACTAGATTTGTGCTTAGTAGTAGATGAGCTCCATTTATCATTGCCCTTCTAAGTAGCTAAGAAATATTTATCTACGACACACATAATTAACTTGTTCTACCTGGACTGATCTTATTGCAACAAAATAGAGAGTAACATCTCAAATTTTAAGGCATCACAAATTTCCTTTGATCATCATCAATTAAAAATGAGAAGCAAAACTGTAATATGAATCTAGAAGACTGTTAAGAATAGTATGCATAAGTGATCTATCTAGAAAGACTTCGTCAACGAAAATGAACTGCTCTTACAAATCTATGATCTCTGTTTTAAATTTCCCCATATAATCTTTGTAATAAAGGGATAGGTAGGAGATGGTTGAACCACACCCTAAGAGGAAGGATTAGGAAGTAATCTTCAACTATGGATTTTGGGACCACTAGTTATCCCATCACACTCCTAACAAAGAGGTTGTGAGTTCAAATCTTCTATATTTCATTGTATTTGTATCAAAGTGCAAGGATAAACTTCTATCGAGACCTTGACGGGATGTCATCATCTTCATACTCTCCCATTTAGGGTACTTATTTTTTCTGCTCCTTGCATGCGTTTCTCTTGGGGGAAATTCAGATATGCTTCTCGTTCTTTTCTTGAGTCCACTTGGTGCCTTTGTCTGCCTCTTGCAAATATCATGAAGTAAAAACAAAATAATCCTCAATGTGGGGCTTCCACATGAACACTACTAATGGGTGTTGAAATCATCATCTAAAGGTCAAGCACCATATGCTATAGACAAGACATCAAACCAGTTGTATAGTATTTGCTAGATGAGCTCTAACTAACAAGAAGAAATTTGGCTTCACTTCTATTACCCAAAAAAAGGCTAGGAAGTAAAACTCATTCTGATAATTTACCTCGTTTTTGGATAGGATGGGGATTGAAACCCGGAACCTTTGAGCTTAGGGCGCATGAGCTAAACCAAGGCCCTTTCTACATCTAGCAAGAGTGCATCCCATTCATTTTAGAAATATGATCTAATTTCAGCTAAAGATACTCATCTATGTTTTTCCAATACCTGTGCGAAAGCAACACTTGAAGTGTGCAAAAACTTTCTATATCTCTATGAGGAGGTTTGAAGCTTAATCTCAGAGTTATTGTGAATGATGTATCCAATCCGATTAATCCTGATAGAAGTTATAATTTGAAGAAGAAAAATCCATCATGATCAAAAGGGATTTGTTATGGGACGGATGATATTGCAGAATGAAAGGAAATTCATTGGGCCCTCTTCATTCAACAAGCTTAGAACCCATGCTAGCTCACACAAGTCTTTCTAGTGTAGCCAATTGTGCCAGAACGTTTTGAAGGAAAGAAATATATGCATATCTTGCACACATGGGGTATTCGAGTATCAAATAATAATCATGAAGCATGTTCAAGACTCCTTTAATACGAGACATATGAATCATAACAAGAAGGAAGGAATTTATATAATTCCAATCAAAGATGCAAGAGCACTGATATGGAGCTGATTATTTTCCAAGTTGATGTTATCATTTCAATAATTGCTTTGCTCTTTGTTTTCATGTGGATTTCATTTAATTATCATTGAGCATGGTATGCGTTTTCACTTTTGATAATGTTTATGCAAATTTAATGAACATTAATGAAAGCTTAAAAGGCGAGCATAGATGCATTGGAAAACGCATCAAGCACCAAGAAAACCAGCATGCATCCAGAAGCTCATGCATTGAAATGAATGATTGTTTGTGCATTTTTTGTGAAAAAAATGCTTTCAATGCACAACACAGTCTTCCTTATTGTTAAAAAAGTTTGTCAATGCACTCAAGCATATGCACTAGAATGCTCTTTTTTTTTTAGGAAGCAAAGTTAGTATTTTGTTTGTGTATACATGCATAAAGTGCATGCATTGCAAGCTCGAGAATTGCTTGAGTTAGTTTAGAACATGAAAATATGCATTTGTATGCAAACATATGCCTTTTCATGTGTAAGGAGCATGATTGTTTTCTAAGTAGATAAATGAATGTACTTTCATAGACGTTAGATTACTTTTAAAGCTCAAGTTTGACATTTGGGAATGCAAGAAACTAGTTAGTTGTAGAGTTATGCTAGCTATATCCTTGGAACTCAAGTAAGTAGTAGATTCTTTCCCAAGGTAACACTTAGGTATCACATACTTAATGAAGAATTACATTAATTATGCTTGATATCTTGCTTAGTAAAAGTAGGCACAAAAAGAAAGTCAAAGTATTATGTTGTATATCCATCTTCATATGCAAGAATACCTAACTACATGCAAAACTATAAAGATTTATGATGACTCTAAGCTTAGATGATACTTAAAGAATCATATAGAAAAGTTAAAAGTAAGATTTTACACAAGAATTAACTTAGTTTCAAGTAAAGCATTATATTGAGCTGAGAGAGAGAGAAAGAATATGAGGAGAGATTAGAAAAGAGAGAGATTCAGGAAGACATTGCTAGAGCTCATAAGTGTAGTGCAGATCTGAATGTTGGAGATCTCTTTGATCAGTTGCATGTAAAATCATGATGGAAGAGCGATCTGATGTTTTGTTTTTACTTTTATCAAGCTTGACTATCATACAAGCGATGTACAAGCATCGTATATGCGATTATGCAATTGGTGGATAATCGATGCCCAGTAGCATCGCCTAAGCGATGCAAACAAGCCTTGCATATATGATGCTTACTTTTTAATTGCATAAGTGATGCTTTGAGGAATGTTGCTAGAAGCATTAGGAATGACATCGAGAATAGCATCATGTATACGATGGTGCACGCTTGATGCTTGGTCCGATGAAATTCACAATCATGTAGCCACGAAAATGTGTCGTGTTAATCGTTGCTATGCCCTTGTGACGCAAAAGTCTTGGATCTAGCAAATGGATTTGGTTTAGTTTCTTCAAACAAATAGGAAGTGTAAAAAAAAGTAAAAGGTGGAAAACTTTTGATAAGTTCATCTTTTCAAAGATACTTGTTGCTTTAGAACCACAAAAACATTACCAAGCAAGGGTTTACAGGTGTGAAGTGATGTGGATCACACTTGATTTATAAAAGTACCCAATCCAATAGTGTATGAAGACATGTCATGAAGGAGGTATGAAGTACAAAAGAAGCTCAAGAGGTGAAGAGGTCCCACAAACATGCACAAGTGTATGAGCAAGAGGCACAGAAAGCATGCAAACAAGTTTTTCTTGACTGCATATGGGATTAAGACACCATAAAGACACCATAGAAGCTTCAAATGGAGAAGAATATGAAAGAAACGTGCATAAGGAGAGAGGCATAAATTTCTTGAGAGCGCACTTAAAAAAATGAACCAAAAGGCCTTTACAAGTTGGGGATTTTATCTTTTATACTTAAAAGATAGACCATGTCAACACCAAATTGTCTTTAAAAACATACATAGTCATCTAA
The DNA here is from genome assembly GCA_020310875.1 of Ceratopteris richardii. Lineage (NCBI taxonomy): Eukaryota > Viridiplantae > Streptophyta > Polypodiopsida > Polypodiales > Pteridaceae > Ceratopteris > Ceratopteris richardii. The sequence continues at coordinate 154,145,256 of CM035418.1, read as the reverse complement.
CTTATTTGATGACTAATTTAAGCTTTGAAAGAGATGATCTAAATGATAAAAGGCTAGGATAATTTTCTAAAAGCTCAAGGATTCGTTGGCCTTTAAAAAGGTAGAGTAAAATATAAAAAATGAGCTTTCTAATTATAGTAAATTACTTGAAAATCTTAATAATTAGGCGTTTTTTACACACTTGATACCTCTAATGCCTTCTCAACCTTCCTGTGGACTACCTTACTTCTTAGCTTGAATCCAAGGGATCTTCTATAAATTCCATATCTTATTTGATGTTCTAGACACTATTATTTTTCAATACTTGAGTTATGAAATGAGAAAGACATTAGCATGTTCTTTTCCTAGACTCTATCATCCTTGACATGCATGTGAATAGGGATATCACAATAGTTGTAATATGAATTTTTTTCCTTCTACATCCCTCTAGCATAGTTTTTTTAATATAAAGGAAGTTCGGCAATAGCCTACTCTCCCGGACTTGAATTAAAATAAGAAACAAAGGTACAAAAGAAGGGGACTAGCGCCCACGGGACCCCCCAAATCCCACAAAGCAGGGGAAACCTGTATGAGTTCTAGGTTGCATTACATAGAAGGTTGATCACCCTCTCATCGCCCTCATGCGGGGCCCACTTGGGTTTGAGCTTGTTGTTGATCAAAATGAGGACTTTATGGTGCCTGAAGGGGGGGGATTTCTTACAGTTAACAATCCTTTTGCCAAGGAGGAATAGTGATTTCTCAATCGACCATTCCTTGGGGGTATCGCCGAAGTTGAGAGCACACCGCTCCCGCCAGATTTTCCACAAGACTTCCCCTCTGATGGCGTTCCAGAGTGTCGCGGAGCAGCCGATCGCTTCTCCCAAAAGGACTTGTTTCCAGCTAAGCTGTTTCAGAAGTCTGAGTTTCTTTCCCACCATCTGCCATATTTTGAGGGAGCTGGGGCAGGAGAGGAAGATATGTGGGACATCTTCAATAGCCCGGTGACAGCGTTTGCACCAAGGAGGGACCCCGCAAATTTTACAAGCCTTGTGGTTAGTCCAAATGCCACGATGCAGAATTTGCCAAAGGAGGACAGACTTCTTAATCTCGATCAGGGGGTGCCAAATACTCATGAATTTCATGTCCCATCGAAGTCGCGTCCAAGCCAGGCACCACTTCTTGTTGAGACTGATCTGGAGGTCAGTCGTTTCTTTGATGTTCGGGATTTTGAGTATGTTATTTCCATTGTGCCATTTGAGACCAAGCGAGTTCGGAGCATCGTGTCCCATGAGAAGGCGAATCTTGTTCCGATCCCATGCGAGGCATCTGCTTTGCAAAGTGTTCCATTCTTCGTAGGAGATGTTTTTGGAAGGATCAATGTCCTCGAAATTGATCCAGCCGTTGGAGTCATGTTTCCAGAGGTGTTTCCATTTTTTGAATCCTTTGTGCCATAGTCTCTTGGCATTTCGAATGTTCCACGACTCCACACTCCGGATGCCATGTACCGGGAACCAGATAGAGTCGTTTTGTCTGATTCCGGCCGCCCACTTCCAGTCCTCACTAATTCTTGTGAAGCTTTTGACTTTGTTCCAGCCCTTCCAAAGGGAGCACACCAGATTGGAGCCTTTCGGGAAGACAGGGATCGGGGAGAATAGCAGGGTCATGATGTCGAGATTCTTCCAGCTTGGGAACCCCATGAGGGCCAACTCATTCTTGTTTCTGAAGATCAGCTTGGCCCACGAGGCCTCCCTGTTGCACCAAGCCTTAATCATCCATTTGGCAGCCAGTTTGTTGGCCATACACCCAATGTCCAGGATACCAAGCCCCCCGCTATCTCTGTGGCTGGTGCAGATGGCCCATTTGATCTTAGGCACCCCCCTTCTGTTATGATCACCCGTCCACAGAAAGTTCCTGCAGATGCTATTCAGCTTGGACAGGCCTTGCTCATTCGGTCTCCAACAAGAAAGGAAATAGATGGTGGACGAGAGGAGGAACGTGTTGATGACCATAGCGCGTCCAGCGAGATTGATTTGCATGCCTCTCCAGTAGTTGAGCTTGTTTTCAAGTTTGGCCAGCACCCAGTTCCAACGCTGTTCCATAGGGACGTCAAACCCCAAGGGGATGCCAAGCAGCCGAAAGATTTGGCCCTGCGGAATGATTTGGCAACCATGGTCAATGAGGAGGCCAGGTTGTTGTCCCACAATAGCCCTAAAGGCGGTCTTATTATGGTTGATTTTGGATCCAGAGGCCACACAAAAGGTATCAAGGCACCTCCAGAACGTCTCCAGACTGGTGTTATCATTGTGAACAAACGCGTTCATATCATCGGCAAATAGTCTCATGATGATTTGGCTGTGGCCGTGAGGCAGTCGGAGGCCTTTGATATTGCCAGCCTCCACATGATGTGCCACCAGTCTGCTCAGCCCCTCAGTGGCGATGGCAAAGAGGAGAGGGGCCAGAGGGCACCCTTGTCTAATAGATCTTTTAAGGTGGATCGCCTTCGAAAGTTTGCCGTTTACGTTAATTTGAGTCGTTGCGTTTCCGAGAAGGGTCGCGATCATCCTGGTGAATTCCCGACTACATCCGAGGTCTTGGAGCGACTGTAGAGTATAGTCCCATTCAAGCCTATCGTAGGCTTTGTCAAAGTCGATCTTGAGGAAAACCACGTCTTGGTTGGACTCCTTTGCATATTGCATACCTTCCCAAATGTCCATAATGGTTTCCAGGATGGACCTGCCTTTGATGAAACCTTTTTGGTCCTCACTAAGCCAAGATCTCAGGTGGCACGAAAGCCTGTTGGCGATGACTTTGGCGATGACTTTGGCGATGATCTTATATCCTGTTTGGAGCATCGTAATCGGCCGCCAGTTCTCGATTCTGTTCTTTTCCCCCTTCTTGTGAATCAACTTGATAATTCCATTATTTAGACAAGAAGGAAGAGCACCAAACTTTAGCGCTTCTTGCCAGACCATCCGAAGAGGGGTGGCAACCACCAGCTTGAAGGATTTAAAGAACTCGTTAGTGAGTCCGTCGGGTCCCGGGCTTTTACCGCGGGGGAGGGCATCAATAACCTCGATGATTTCTGATTCCGAGATAGGGGCATGGAGCAGGGAGTGAAGGTTGGGTGGAATTCTCCGTGGGGAAACCCAAGAAATGGCAGCCATGCAGTCCCTTCTATGGTGGGAGAGGGGGTTCGAGGTTCCAAGGAGTCTCGTGAAGTGCCCTTCGATGACGCCAAAATTATCTTCTTCCGAATTGCATACATTGCCATGTGGATCAAGCAGTAGGGGGATCGACTCTCTGTTGTGTTTCCTTTTAAGGATACGGCACATCTCCTTAGTGGGTTTGTCGGCTTTGCCGGCCCACCACTCCTTGAAGAAGAATTGCAAGTTTTTCCTTTGTATTTCTTCCTCGTATCTCAACACTGCTCTGACTTTTCGGAGACCTTTCTGGGCTTGGAGTTTTCCTTTGTTCACTTCCTCCTCGAGCCGCCAGAGTCTGTGGTAAAGAGCTTCCCTACGATCCCGTCTCACAGTCTCGATCATTTTCTTAGTTCTAATCATGATCTTACGAGACTTGTCGACCGCACTTCTCCAACACTTGGCAGGGGCCAAGCCAGAAGCGAACGCCGCCTTCCACACATCCGCAATCTCTTGGTGGGCGGAGGGGAGAGAGAAGGAGGACGCGTTGGCATGGAACCACGGGGCCTTGCGGATCTTGATTGAAGGTTGAAAAGTGATAATGATCGGGTAGTGGTCAGAGATGGTGAGGTCAGTGCGTTGCGTGATGGTAGGGTGGCCCCACTGATGAGTAAAGCCCTGAGAGATGTAGCATCTATCGAGCCTAGCTTTCCTCAGGTCCTCGCCCGCCTGGAGATTCGACCAAGAGAAGCCATTCAAGTCTTTGAATTCAACCAAGTCCAAGTGGAGTTTGGTCATGTCCCACGTTTCCTTCTCCCGGCCGTCAATGATCCTACCCTTGCCCATCCATCTGTCCCTAGGGTCCTCCACCATGTTGAAGTCTCCCTCTAGCATAGTTTTTGGGTTAAATGAATCATGCATTGAATCCATTTTGTTGCCATTGGTGTAGTGATAAAGGGTAATGCAGAGAGATCTTGTAGGCATACCCTGATGGCAATCAACCATGCTGTGAGGGATGAGCTAATTTTATCAAAGATCGCAATGTATCTCCTCACAAACCTGAAAAAAGCCTCTTCAAATATCTATAGATAGTTTCTAGGAAGATACTATAGTTGGTTAAAGTATGCCAAGAGTGTATTGAAATTAGGTGTTTCACTCAAGTCAAACATCATGGGTTTATTGGAATCCTAGTTGATTAAGATGAGAAACCTCACGGGTGTTAAAGGTCATGAGGCATACATTGATCATTTACAGAATCTTAATGAGCATTTGAAAAGCCATATAAAACATGTCCTTCTTAGTTTCTTGTTATTATTCTATGGTATTCAACATGTACTCTATGATGGGATTTTCCATGCAGATGGAGCGATCAACTCATTGGATGAGGTGTGTGATGTCAAGATGTCATAGGTCAATCCTCTCGAATGATAAGTGATAGGGCAATAATCAGGATTGCACTTGACATATTTAGAGGCCTCCTACCATAGATTATAAAATAAACATTTTTTTTAATGAGTTTTCTCCAATATTTTGGTGTTTCTTCTTCCACCTGTTATAAAGAGATATCATTCACTTATTTTTGCATTAGGTGATAGGAAGCATTGGCTTGAGTTTCAATCTTTTTCTTGGAAAATTGAAGTGCCTTCATCTTGATAAAGCAAAATGAAGGTGGATATGGAGCTAAGAGGTATTTGATCTTCAATTAGGATACCTTCATGAAGACTCATGAATTGTGTCATTCTCAATTGCATTTCATATCTCTTGAATTATCAGATAGTGGTTTTATTGTAGACTATCCACCATGGGATGCCCTAGTGCCCATGAAGGCAACTATTCTCCTATGTCTACTACCATCAATTCTTCTTCTTTCTCCACATGCATCTTGGAGCTGGTGAGTGAGATTTTGATTCTTCTTTTGAGGCCAATATTTTTGAGCTCTATTATGATATCATCTTTCTCTTCGAGTTGTTTCCTTAGAGCTTTGTTCTCTTCTTGTAATTTTGCATACCTATCATCATTTGTGATTTCTTGTCCTAGCATAAGGGGCATATCATAAAACTCCAATGATTGCCTAAGGTTGTCTTAATCTTTGATGCACTTATTGTAATCTTTGTTGAGATTGTCCACTTCATCACAAAAAACTATAGTTTTGTATCTTTCATTTATGCGTACTTGATTACGGCATCTATTGAATCCTTAAGGTCTAGGATGGACCATTATAATTCAGCTTGAGTAGCTTAAGAAACTCCTCCCTTAGCTTGATACCATGATACTACTTTTTCTAGCTCTTTGATCTATTGTTTTATTCCTTTCCTCACTCTTTGATATTTGCATTCTTGAGCTCATGATTTCTTGAATGACTTGTTAACTATCATGAGGCTTTCAAACCACCCTTGAGACTCAGACTCTAACTCATGGGTCTCCTCCTCAAGATTTTCTATTGTGCTTAGGTCTACGTTTATGGTGACTAAAACGTCTTGGTGTTTTTGTTTTGATTTGTTCTACTTGTTTTTCCTTTAAGAAGTGACTTAAGGACTTATACTAGATAGTAGGCCTCCAATCATGGGTATCAAAAACTAGGATAAGTTCCTCCACTCATGCTAAAAGTATTGCATAGCCTACCTCTTGTTCTCCCTAGATGTCTATTGTATCTTGTAAAGTTGTGGCAATTGTTGAGATGCTTGTGAATCCATGTTTAGTAGTTCATGTTGAGATTGTTGCTTTGGTTTAAATGCTATATCGTATGAAGCGTCTTGTAGTATTTCACCTTATGTGGTGATTAAAACTAATCTAGTGACTATGAAATTTATAATACAGATCGCGAAAAAGTAGATGAAGCTAAATGAAGTATGAGCAAGATTGAATGAAATAGATGGAGAATGAGAGATACATGGAACAAATGGAAAACAATTATGAATGTGTAACACTGGTGAACATAGTGCAAGTGCAAGTGTATGGAACATGTGCTCATAAGGGTGCAATTACGTGTTCCATGGAAGTACTTGTTGAAGATAAACTTAGTAGCTTAAAGAAATCCCCAAGAAGATTGAAAAAGCCTTGAGCCAAGCCATGTAGGAAATAGTGGGTGTAAGAGATGGTGGGATTAAGTGGGTGTAGTGGAAGGGACAAGATCCACTCTAGATTTGGAAAATGATAGGTTCTTGGTTAGTTGAGGTTACTATGAAAGGTGATTTGGTGGTGGGGGTTATAGTGATGGACATAATAGCATCATGTTTAGAGAGTTTGGTGATGGTGGGTGGTGTGGGAGAGACTTTGATAGTAATGATGGTGGTGAAGGACATTGATGAAGGGGCTTATTCCTGGAGCTCAATAAGAAGTGTCTTAGTTTGTGAAATTTCTTCTTCATAAGCCTTGAGGAGAATGTGATAGTAATTTTAAGAAATGTGTCGAGGTGATGGGCTCATAGAAGGTGTGAAATATATCTTATGTCTTTGTAGGATTGAGTCCTCTTCTTTAGTGTATGAATCATATATTTCTTCATCCTTTCTCTCTAGTCATGTGGTAGTCTGTGAAAGATCTCTTAATCTTTTTGTGAAAGATCTCTTAATCTTTTTGTTTTGTTTGTTTTTTAAACTTTTTTTGCATGGGTAGCCCATTGAATATTTTCCCCCATGTTAGGGTATTCTTGTGTGTATTGACATTTTATTCTAGCTTGAGAATGAAAGGTATGATATTTTTTTGTTCGCTCTCATTCCATGATGTTCTATGTTCTTATTTGTCTGTTGCATGCTCTTGGGATTCCATCATAGTAATATATTTGTGAGTGCTCATGGCTACCCATCTGATATCTACCTCTTGTCTAGAAGATTCTAACCTTCTCTTTGTTTCGCATTGGTTAATTAGTGATCCTTCTTGTGCTTTGCTTCTTGTGCCCAATTGTGAACCACACATCACTAGGTTACTCATTCCATGCTTTCACTAGGTCGTACTTTACTTGGTGTCAAAAATATCTTTTTGATAGATACTTGCATATCATCAATAGAAAAGTATGGGGAAAAAGGTACATTAATGCTCCTAAATCTAAAACTATTACATTGTTACGACCTTGAGTGTAATCAAGGATATGATATTTCTTCCTTTCTTTTCCTTGTTAAATAGAAAGTGATCCAACACTCACTCACTCATGTCAACTATTATATTATTCTCTAGGCTATACTATATACAATTCAAGACATCCTTGGAAGGAATTACGTTTCTATGGGCCTTCAAGAAGCCAAAATGTTGATGCTAGGGTGCTAATGCTAACATCATGACAGGGTTGATTCAAAAGTTCTCCACCAACTTTAACCAACTCTACCTATTTTTACACTCCTTATATGTACTTATGAACTTATGATCTATGGCCACATCTCCCAAATATACATGGAGGTCCTCTTTGAACATTGGTGTGTGATCTTGCTATAAACAAAATCCTCTTTGGATTCATGATCTTGGAAAGTACATCGCAATTTTCCAGCAAGAGAGAATTCATAAATCGTGCACATTTCTAGACCTTGTATGATGAGTGATAAATGTACATATGGTGCACATCCAAATTTGATCTATAGATAGAGATAAACCTTTTACTTGATAGCTAGAGAACACAAAGTTCTTGCAAGAAAAACAACATTTTGTGGGAATCAACTCCCTAAGTGGTAAAAAGAATGTACTCTCCGTTTTTCCACAAATTATCCATGCGATCTTTGAACTAATTCAAAATGTACGACTTAGTGGATTTGAGCGGTGGGGTGAGTCCACTAGAACACTTTGCGTCAAGCTACTGGTCATGAAAAATACTATTTACTAAAGAGAAAAAGGAACGTCATATTCATTCAGCCACGCCGATACATATTCCTTGCCTCAAAACTAGATCTATGTGGAAATAAAATGAATAAAAATATGGAAAAAGAAAAAATAAAACTCCTTGATAGATCTAGAAACACTTCAAGGGGTCTGAATATTTGAATGGAGGCATGAATGGGTCTGATAAATTAATTCCATGTACTCCTCATTGATACAATATTACTACACTCTTTCGTTTTGTATAAAGTCTTTATTCGTTATATTCAAGGCCATGGAATATGTCACTATCTAGATACTTGAGAATTATGCTAGTGGGAAGACCTATTAGCTTTTGAGGTTCGGTCTCATTCTTTCTCTTATTACTTTTGTGTAAATCCTAGTACAAGTCATCACCATGGGTTGATGCAATGTGTCTTCATTTTTTCAAGCTTTGACTCTCCAAATCTTTTAAGTTTATGCTTTTCTCTATATGGTCTCTTAGGATTTACACTAGTAAGCTTTGAATCTCCAAATTTTTTAAGTTTATGCTTTTCTCTATATGGTCTCTTAGGATTTACACTAGTATAATCTTATTGCTCATTGAGTGAATTTTACTTTGATGTGTATTGCTTATCATGAAGTTGGGTAGTGATAACAACATTAATTTGGATTTTGGAGTCAAAAATTGACTCCTAGGTGATTATGGTTAATCATATTTTTGGGTACCTATATTTGGGTTATCATTGATTGCTTTCTGCGTGGTCATCTTTGTTGCATTCATGTTGAGTTCTATCGAATGTGGTTGTGAAAATGTGCACAAGTAACTTTTTATAGTCTCTAGATAGATGGTCTAGGGCATTTGATAATCCTAATTTTTTGTATCTTATTTTTACAATGCCTCAAGTGAAAAGGATTACTTTTGTAGTTTCATCGGAACATTTCATGACCATGAATATCTAAGCTAACATTAATCCACTTATGAACTATTTTCATAGTCTAAAAATTGGTTGATAAATTTAAGTGAGTGATCTAATAGTCAATGTTCTTCTAAAACAAAACCTTGTTTAACTCTTGATCATCACATAAAAGAAAGTTGACTTGCACTATCGTTTTGCCTATGTAGAGAGCTAAGGATGCTTCTCACAAATACGATCCACCAATTCATATAAGGGTTGCGTTAGCTATGTCTATTTCTATTTCAAGCTTTCCAACATGAGATAGATGTATAATATTACTTATTGCCTCCGTGGGTAAGGTTTTTAAGATCTCAAAGGACTTAGGTACTATAGAAGGAAATAAATGTAGTCTAGGATCAAGACGATTTTGATGGGGCTTATTGATCTCACATGAGTTCTCTTATTTGGTGTAAGTTTGCACTAGCTTTTTTCATAATAGCTTACTCGTTTTGAATTTGTATTAGTTCTTTTCTTTGAGCTTCTTCTTTATAAATTTCTCTTGAGCCTTACGATCCTTGGATTTTTGCACTTGCAATAAAATCACTTGGATGAGAGGCTCCTTGTAAAGTTTGAATATATATCCATTGATGTTATTGGGAACTATTTCATCATCCAATGTGTTTGATTGTACCACACCATTATATTCTGTTTATCACTAATTGACCATATTCTCTTTTCTTAGTTTCTTTGTGTGTTTCTTGAAGGTGTAAACTAGGAATAAATCTCCTTCTTCAACTGGTTGTTTTCTTATATGTGCATCAAAGTAAGTCTTTTGATGTTTCTTGGTAGCATAGATGCATGCAACAAATCCAATATTCATCTTTTGTAGTTTTTTCATGTTTTTCGATGTCCTCGTGATAAGATGTTCTGATGTGTTTTGGTGTTCCATTCTAGTGTACTAATATTCTTATATTTGCCTTAAATCTTAGCTAAAGTCTTCAAGGCATGGATGAAAAGTGGAATTATCATCTAAAGGGTTCATATGAAAAATTTTATGTACGAAGAAGTTTCCACAACTTTCCTAAATCATATCTTACCAAGGATGATTGAGAGATTCTTGCAAAATTGTAGGAGCACTTTTTGACAGCCTATTTATGTATGAATCAAAGTAGTGAGTGTAGGTCCATGAGCTCTATTGTCTTCCTAAGATTTCTTAGGGTGCAAAGAAGTTGCTACATGCAGATCCCTTTCTCAATTGGTCATTTTGTTAGCTTATACTTCTCTATAGTTAGCCATTGGTCACTGCCTCTATGTGTAGTAAAATATTTCTATCATGATTGTGTTTGGTTGTAACCCCTTCTTACGATATTAATTTAATGTTATTTCACTTGTGTTTGATTTTTCATAGATTCTATTATTTGTGATATACATTCATGATTATTCTTTGAGTGAGCTTAAAGTGTGGTTGCAAATAGTGAAGGTTTGTCTCTCCACATAGGTAGACAATAACAAGGATAGATAGTCTATTTTGCAAAGGATGTTTCTCCGTTCTTGAGTATTAAAATCAAGTGTTTTAAGGTTCTATGGATAGCTAATTGTTTATAATGTTATGTGAGAAGTCTCATTATTTTTCCACACCTAGCATTTTTGAGGTAGAGTCAAAATAGTGACTCTCATTGACCATGGAAAACAACGTGTAAGGACCTACAACTTTCCAAAGCTGCAAGGTGTGCTGATTCATCCCCCAATATTGGTATTGAAAACTTTCTATGCATTTGGGACTCTTGATGGAAGCCAAAGAAACCATTTTAAGCTTGTAAATATCTCGAGAAAGGACCTGGAGAATGCGTATAAGCTACATCAATATTTAGATGTAGATTAATAAGTTTAGAGCAAGCACCTTAATATATGTCAAGGGAACAAGCTATACGATGATAATAATTTCGAACTTTGTCTATTCCATCACACTCAAGGGAAGCTTAGGAAGCATAAAAGATTAAGCAATGATTGACTATGCTACCAAAATACTGAAGTTGGATAAAGGAAACTACCAACCTTAGAGATTTGAGGTTAGCAATTTCCTAATGGCAAGGGAATATGGGGATTAGTTAGTGGAGCTGAGCCTAGGCCACAATATGTAGATCCATTCACTTGTAATAGCATGATGGGTCATATTCAAAACTTGGACTCATCGAAGAGGGTGTGGGAGGCTTTTGAGAGATTGTACTCCATCACCATGAAGGGACGAAAGATTCAACTCAAGAAGGAGTTGAGAAACTTAAGAAAGGCTTCAAATATCAACATCAAGTTTATATCCTCAAGGTAAAAGAGAATGAAGATGCCTTATGATCATTAGGAAGCTCCATCGAGGATGCGAATTCGGTATCTCATACACTAAATAGGTTGAGGGATGATGAAAAATGGAGGTCATTCACTACTTTAGTATGTATGAGGGAATCACTATCAAATTTTTATCAATTAGTCACACTCATGGTGACTATGGGGATGGGAGATTTTCGGTTTTGTATGTTATGTGCATGTGCCTTATAAATTCAGGCATAAACTTGAGAGAAAAGCTAAAAGATGTATATTTATTGGGTTTTCAAGTGAGAAAAAGGGTTTTAGGTGCTACGATCCTAAAACCAAAGAGTTGAAGGTATCTAGAGATGTTATTTTTTATGATGCCGAGAGGAGACATGTAGAAGACCAAGAAAGTTTTCAGATTTTTGGTCCTTCGACTTCAAGGGAAACATTAGAGGGTATCCAAAAATCTACTTGGAAAGAGAGATTGAGAAGGAATCCTATCACAAGTGAATAAATTTCTACAAGAAGCAAAGGCAAGGATAAAGAACATGATGGAGACAATCCATTACTAGAGATAGATAGGACCAATGAAGGAGAATTTGAAAATATAGAACCTCGAGTTGTAAAGACATCAAAAGCAAGAAAAAAAAGTTTAATTCCATCGTTTCAAGAGAGAAGAAGTTCAACAAGAGAAAGGTATCCAGTAAGGGTTGGAACTAAGTCAAAGTAGTTAAGGTAAATGTAATTCCAAAAAGTTCATATTGAATAAACGAAACATCTACTTGTTCTACATGCCACACTTGTTTGGACTCTTCCATATGATCATAAGGATCTCTAGAACCATCATAGTGATTCCTTATGCATTTGGCTACTTGAATAGTTCTTAGACTTCTCCCACTTCAGAAGGTGGAGGAAATACTTGAACAACAGGATGCACACCTTCTCCTCTTTCTAGTGGGGGTCCTAATGGAAAGGGTGGTATATTCATTATCTCCCTCCCCAAATGGGTATTTGGTATGGTGCTGGTACTTTGTGTAGTAAAGTGAACGTGTGGTCTCATTGGGACACTCTACTGGGTAGTTTGACATATGAATGGGTTCTCTTGACTTTCTTGCTACCCTTGAGTGTTTTGGGAATTGTTGTGTGATCTCTAGGTTGAAATGTTGACAAACCCAAGTAGTGTAGTCTATATCTCTCTAGATCATTGACTTCCCAATACTTTCTCTTATTTTGATCTAGATATGTGACTTTGGAAAAGTCTTCAAGATCATGCAACTCACCAATGGTGGCAAGGTTGGTGCCTTCTCCCCCTTAAGGGTGAGGTGGCTTGCAACAATCTTTTAGTTCTAGCTCTCAAGTAGAATTCCATCAAGTAATCATCTTGAGGGATTTTATTCCCTCTCCGAATGTTTACTACTATCGATCTTCCTCTTGGTTTAGATAGTGCTTCTCTATTATCTATCTTGGTAGGGTTACTAGGTTCTTCAATTTCTCCTCTTTCATTGGTTCTCTAGCAATGGTCAACCACCAGATATAGTTATGCTGGCTTGTCCATGTAAAACCCTCCCTCAAATTTCACAATTGGCTTGGGTAAAACTTCAGATTTTATGGAATTTCTAAGTCTTGCTATCGACCTATTGAGTCCAAGTAAATATGAACTCCATGCAAATTTGTAGAGACATACTATAAGGAAGTCCTTTGCTCTGCATGTATTGTTGACATGAGCTTTGCTAAATGGATAGATCTATGCATATAGATTCTTCTTCAGAGTCACTAGAGGTGTTATAGTAGATGGATTGTATAATCTTTTGAGTTATATTTCGTACTAAGGATTTTCACTTATTTGACTCCCTAGGAAACATCCGGAACTAAGGTTCATTCATAGCTTGGGGTCTTAATTAGTCTTATCTTCTCTTATCTACTATTGTGTTATTTTGATCAAGAATTGGAGATGACTGGAATAATTTTTGAGTACTAATATTCCTAAAAAAAATTTAGTTCAGGGCTAATTAGAGTTTGATTCTAGTTTTCATTGATACACGATACTTGAGACTCTCATGACACATGATACACGATGCTAAGGAACATGATACATGAATATGGATATTAGATTATCCATGATAACACATTTAGATGATACAATACTTGGGTACTCTCATGATGCACGACATTTGGTCTCCATTATACTATACCTGAGTTCAAGTGATACAAGATATTCAACACCTTAAGATACATGATATAATATCAATCAATACATGATGCATGACACCTCAACTCCACGATACATGATAGTTATGAGTATTAGTGATACATTATACAAGGATAGACAATATGCAATACTTCAATCCTTCATGATACATGATACTTAATACGTATTAGTGATACACAATATTGGGCAATTCCGATACTCGACCAAGTGATAAAAAATGCTTGCATATCGCAATATACATAGGAGTAACATATCAACAATACACGATACCTACCAAGTGCCATGAAACAGGAGAATATGGTATCATAATACCAAACTCAATTGGTCATGATATTTGGACTTTCTTAAGTCAAAATTAGAAAATTTTTATATGTGTGTGTTCCTTCCGCTCTCCTTGTCATCCATGTGTGCGATCTCGATACAAAATCCTTCCCGAATCTCTTGATATGAACCTCACAATACTGAGCAAGTGTCATGTCAGCCCATGTGAGTGTTCAATCAACAATTTGATTTATGCACTTTAAAGTGCTCACCTCAAGGAGTAATCTCTCAATTTTTGGCACTTGAACCTTGCTCTACACCAAGTTCTATGCAATACACATTCTACAATATAGATCGTTTTTGAGATCCTCCATACTTGCATAGACAAATGAAGTGAAATGTGTTGAAATTTGGTTTTTAGTCTGTGGTTGAATCCAAGGACTCAAGAAAAAGTGACAAAACAAATTTTTGGTTTTTAGGAATTAAATGATCTACCCTTCTTCCAAGCTCTCTTTCCTGATTCCTAACCCCGGTTCCTCCACTCCTAACCTAATCCTAAAAACTTGTCACACACACAATAGGTGTATGAAGCAACAAGTGCAAAAGAATGGTGAGTTGCCAAGCTCGTGAAGTTTACCTCCTCATGCTCACTACCTTCACAACAACACTTTAAGCATCATGTAGGAACCTTGATGAAAGGTTGATTCCCTAGAAATGTAACCAAAGATGTGTGCACCTAAGCTCACAATGTCTTAGGGATTTGCAGTGAAAGAAACTAAATGTCAATCATCAAACAAATGCGTATAGTGGTGGCATTGATACACGCATTAAATTATCAATCCGAGAGTCTAACCTAATCAAGTGTATGAAGACATGTACATAAATGATGGTCAATGCATGAAAGGATCAAGTAATGCATGCAAATAGTGAACATCCACCTCACATGAAACCTCTTACAAAAAGGTGTGTATCACAATACTTGGTGTAGCAACCCAAACAAATAAAGTGATATCTCTTAGCTCTGAAACCCAATATAGATGATACTAGGTTTATTTCAAAGCTCTCAAAAAGCCACATCCAATCATGGTATTTCCAACTCAATCAGACCTCTGCACTACATCCTCAAGTAAATCTTCTACCGAAAACAATGATATACATAGTTCATTTATTTTAGAGACTCTTTTACCTACACCTATTGAAAATACAACTAGTCAAATCAACGAGAACAAGACTAATGTCGAATTAGAAGCAGAAGTAGTAGTTAAAGATTGTGTTGTAGATGAAACCTTACACTCCCTAGAATATGATCATAACTTTTCTAGACGTTTACCTTGGATTTCAATCGTATTACCTGAACCAGAAAATAGTGAAGATTTGTTTCCTCCAACCTTAAAAAGAAATACTCATCCTCAACAAACAGAAAACGTCGTAGTTGAATTTATTAAAGATAGAATAGCTAATGACGAATTAATGTTACCATCATATTTAGATTTTGTTTCTAGGGATAGAGATGCACTTCCATATGGACCATAGACTCATTGGCTAACCTTCAATAGAGCACTAAACTTTAGCTAATAACTCCCTGCACACTGAAAACACATCCTAATTCCTGAAGCACACAACATAACACCCAGCATGTAGTCACTTAGGGAGGCTAATGCAAGTCAGTTCTGATTAGCGGCTGCCTCCTTTCACACCTCTCGATAGATTTGGTGAACCTGATGTGAAACATGATGCTAATGTGCTTAGGATTTTGGTTGTATTTTCAGTATTTATTGAAAATAATTAACCTTTATTTTGTTCTTGTATGCAGGAAAGTGAAGGAAGAAGCTGCCAAGAAAAGTGAAGATCCTGCTCCTACCTACTCTTTTCCCTGGCTCTTAAGGGTTGTTCCTTAGGGAAGTGAGTGCCTCCACAAGAAGAAGGGTATTCTAGACGGAGAAGCTTCGTCACTTCATTCTCCCCTCCCCCATCAACATACAAAAGACCAGAACTACACAATCACTTTTAGCTTTGTACTTAGGATTGCTTTATTCAAAAAGTTTGTAAAGAATTATCACAGTGCACATCAGAATCCTCTACATCGAGCAATTTCAGGTAAGATGTTTATTCAAGTTCCTTTATTTTCGTACAATCACATCATTGAAAAAGAAGGATTGTTTTCATTTGCACTAGAAAATAGTCACCTTACATTTGCATTTGCAATACATTGAAACATCATTGCAATAAGAAGGATATGTCTTTAGAATTGTAAGCAATTACATATTAGATCATAGGATTGTTTATTTGAAAACAAAGGATAGGCTTCTAAAGTACTTGAAAAGATTTACTTTATTGCACAAAAAGAAAGGCTTTATTCTAAACTGAAAGACTATTTGTTTACTTAACACTTACTTTATTGCACAAAAAGAGTTTTAGTCTTAGGTTTTTTTATTTAAGTAGTTGTTATTATTTCTTCCCTACTCCATTAAAATCCAAAATCAACTTTAAAAAATTTTAGTAGTATTACATTTAAAATTCAAAACATTCAAATTAAGAAAACATATTTAAAACTTATAAAAACTATCTAAACATAAATTTTTCATTAGAGTAACCTTTGGAATTAAAAATTCAAAGGATTGAAAATGAAAAGTAAATTTTGAAATTAAAAATTCTCAAAGTAAAAAGATAAAAGAAAATATAAAACCAAAATATCAAGTTTAGAAATATTACAAGTTTAGATTAAGCCGAGGTTAAAGTAAAAAAGTTGAAACATATTTGAGACAAGAAAGTATTAAGAGTAAAAGCTTAGGATTTGCTAAAGTCATTATTCTTGGCTTTAACATCTAGGGATAGGTTTATACAATTTAGAGAGAGATTAGAGCCTGCCACTAGAGATTTATTACTCATTCGAAGCGCTATCAAGAATGCAAAATGGAGGAGATGTTTAAGAATATGATAATAGAGAAACAAGGAACACACACTGTACAAGACATCTTAAGAGAAAAGGGTAGATTTACTGGCTTAAATATCACAGAGTACCTGGATGCATTCGAAGAGCAAGTGCAAATCAAAGGTTTACTTGATGATGTTTTAGTAAAGTATTTTGGTCATGTAGTTTCTAGTTCTATCCTAGAAAGCATTCAAGTTCATGCGAATAAACCCTAGGAGGAATTTAGGAAAGAAGTACACAATATGTTTTATCTTGAGGATTTTAGCCAGCATAGCCGTGATGGATTTTTGCAATGGGTAAACTCTTTAAAGAGTAATGAGTCTTTAACTCATCTTCATGGTGAGTGCATGAGATGATTTGCTCAACCCCCTCAAGAGGATAGAAACACATTAAATCGGAACCTAATTATTCATTTCCTCAAGATATTAAGTCCTGAGAATAGAGCTAAGGTAGAGAGATGAATAGAAGAGCCATGCAAAAGATATGGTCTTATCGATGACTAGGAAAACGTGAAATGAGAAATAGAGGCTATAGCCCAAAGCAACACCAATATGTTTTGTATGCAAAACCAAATGCTTCTCAGCCTAGGGAAATACCTATTGTAGGGCAAACAGATATGCCAATGCCTGCGGCTACGGCTATGGCTAACAATGCAGTTGCCCCTAAAGCTCCGATCAAATTTCAACTAGACATTTTATGAAAACAGATGGAGAATGTTATAAATATGCATGCAAAGAGGTTTTCCAATTAAATAATAAGGTATATTCCATGAGTTTTAATGAGCCTAGAGCTAGGTGTAGTGGCCTAGGGCAAGCAACACCTATACAGCCAGTGATGCCATAATATATTCCTCCTGAGCCAGTTTTTCAGCCAGCTCCACCTACTTAGTTTGCTACACATCCAGTTTTCAAAGGAACACTGAAAGAAAAGGGACTGGCAAAAAATGGTGTGTGTGGTGTGATAGCAAGGAAAATGCAACTTATGCTTGTGAAGAATTAAAGAGTGCAAAGGAAAATCAGTTAGTTGTAGAGATTGATAAGAAATTATGTGACTTTGGGTCATGACTTCCTTTAGTTGTTAACTAGGGCAAAGGAGGAATGAAAAAGTTGTATGAAAATTTAACAATCTCAAATGCAACTGCCTTTACCTCGGCTGCTAGATTAGAGCTAGCAAATGATAGGCCTCTTTCTACGGCAAGCCAAAATCCTTATTCGATTGAGGTGCTGGTAAGGGCTCGAGATGAAATAATGTGTAAAACAGCATGTCAATCTCCTGTTGATCAAGCCTCTATTTATTCTCCCATTGCCAATGTTGAGGAAAAACGGAGACGAGATGATATGCAGGATGATATAGACGAAGGAGATAGGAGGGTGACCAGGAGACAAACGAGAGAGAATGAAAAGAAAAATGATAAAAAAGGTACAATTTGAAGATACAAATTAATCTCAAGAAGAGAAAAGAAGGATAATTAAAGAAGCAAAAAAACCAATAGAGGAAAATGTGCAATCATAGGAAAATCAGAATACTCCAAGCAAGGATGAACATAAGAAATGTAAAAATCAAAATAGAGGTGGATCGCCTCACACTAGTACTTTCCATTGTGCTAGAGTGACAAGGGGGCTAACTTAGCTCATGCGTCTACTAACATGATCCCAAAAGTATTTAAGAGCAAACACATATGTGGGACTCAAATTGGAATCTAAGTGTGTAGATATAGAGATGAGAAGATTCCCTATAAGTTAGGAATTATTTTTCCTAGATTATAGGCAATTACTCACACCTAACTGTGATTCAAATTTTGGCTATTGACGGGAGGATTTAAATTCCAATTTGATTCATGATTTCTCGTGCTTGAATGCTTACTTTATGAGGCTCCAAGTGCCATCCATCTGATGATCCAAAGTTAACTAAGGTTGATGCTTGTATATCATTATATTTGGCAAATATGTGGTACTAGATACTGCCTTTGCCCACAAGTACCTAGGAAGTTTCATTTCATTGAGCATGGACCTTGCAACCTACAAAAATGTCCTATTCCTTGACTCAACCATGAATTTTGATAATGGATCTATCCTTAGTCTTTTTCAGTTTTTACTTGTTTGATTCTCCGTAAGAGTCAAGTATTTTTCAAAGCATGAAAATAATTCATCTCAATGCTTCATGAAATACAAGATAATCCATCTCCTACAATCATCTATGAATGAGACATAGTGCCTTGATCCAAAAATTCAAGGTTCCTTTCTTGGTCCCCAATCATCTGCATAGATAAGATCCAATAGATCTCCATGTATGTAGCCATTCTTGGTGAATGGTTTCCTATGTGACTTACCAGACTAACATGCACTACACTTGTATATGATGTGTTGTTTTGATATGTTGGGTAGACCAAGTATGAACTAATCTCTATTGATTTTTTTGAGGGCTCTTTCTCGAATTTGAACTAGCCTCTTGTGCCAAACCGCTAACTCTGATTGGGTTTGAGTTCCATAATTGAACTAGGAAATGTTTTCAATTCCTTGGAGTTCAAAAGTGAATAAACTTCCTGTATTCTCTCCCTTGACTTTCTTCTTGAATCCATGATATGGTTCTTAGAAATATGCTCCATGCTTAGTAGATCTCACTAGCTAACCTTTGTCAACAATCTGACGTATGCTGATAAGGTTCTTTGTGATGGTAGGCACATAAAGAACTTTGCATAGTAACTTCATGTTACCATTTGATGTCTCTACATTACCTATCTTCTCAACTAGATGTCTTGTGTCATCTCCTATATGGAATTCATGTTTATTCTTTGGATCTTCCAAGTTTGAGAGTAGAGCCCTATTTTGTGCCACATGATTTGAGCATACTAAGTCTATGTAAAGCACATGCTTATCAGACTTAACATCCTTCATTGTCATGTTGATGAGTAGAAGTGAAGCATCTTGAGCTTGATCATGAGTAAAGTTTCTGTAGTCTCTTCTTCCTTTGTATCCAGCTTGATAATTTTTGTTCTATGAGTTGTTTTTATATCCATAAGACTTGTTGAATCTATCTCTTGAATTCGCATAGAATTCTCTGTTGTATCCGCTTCCTCTTTGATTCATTGGATTCATGAAACAAATCTCTATGATGTGAATTTTTAGACCACATATAGCATCGTGTGATGAGCTTTGAGCTGTCCCCCTACATTTTTTATTTGCTCTGCCTCTTCCTCTTGAGCTTCTACCTCTACTTGCAAAATTAGCTTTGAGAGGTACTTCCTTCATCATCAGATTTCTTATTATTCCCCTTACGTTCCTTGATTTTATTCTTTTATGTATAGAGGGGAGAGGATTGGTTACATTTTTTTTCTCACCATTCTTCATAATCTTTTCTTCATTTGTGAAAAGTCTCCGCATGAGTGTGTTGAAGTTAGATACTTGCAGGTCTGTGTAGAGGTCCATAGCTATTGTAAAGGTTTCCTATTTTTCATCAACTTTAATCCCATTGATGACTTGACTCAAACTTTTCTCCTCATCAATGATCCTCCACTGCTCCTAAGTTTGTTTGCAATATGCTTCATCTTGGTGACAAAGTCATTCACACTTTTTTGGCTCATTTTCTTGAGCGTTGTAAACTCCATCCATAGTTGATTCTTCGTGGCTTTTGTAATTGAGAAGAAGAATGCTTCCAAAGTATTTTGTATATCTTGAGATGTATTACAATTCCTAACGTTGTGAAGCAAAAAGTCAAAGAAGTTCAAAACATATGACATTGACAAACAATCCTTTGAGCACCATGCATTCAACCTTTCTTCCTCCTCTTGTGTTGGTTCGCCCTTGCTGCTAAGTATTGGCATCATTTCATCTCTAGAAATGTATCCATATAAGTTCCTTCCTTGTAGTTAAGCCTCCACTATGAGATAATAAGTTGAGTAATTACCTCAATTTAGCTTATGAATGGATGAGGGGAATCCTTCACCCACAATGACTAGTCTTAATCTTTGCTTTGATACAATTCTGTAGAAGAAGTGATGGATGAATTACAAACATGAGGGTATGCTGGCAAAATCCTCCTCAACACTAGACAAATTAACTTTAAGGATACTTAGTACACTCCCAATCTTTTCAAAGTCTGTATTGATCACACCTAAGTCCTTTGGAACATCATTTACAAAACTCTACCACAAGATAGAGGATTTTGAAGATCACAAATCTTTAGAAACCTTCTATTTTTGGATGCAAAGCTCCCAAAGATTTATTTAATGATCACAACTAGTAAAAATTAGTAAGAGATCTGAAGGAGGTGTTCTTAGAGGGATTCCAGACTGCCAAGAGCATTTTGGAGCTCTATTCTTCACTCTAGTATATGATGCGAAAAGAAATGATAGAACAATATGCATCAAATTTTAGATTGACGATGTGGTAGTTTTCGACAGACAAATGTACTTTCGAAGAAATGTTAACTTTGCTAACTTGGGCTCTAAGAAGACCAACCTCATGCTCAAGAAAGGTACGACTCTAGAGAATCGATTGTTTCGTTTACGATGCAGGAATGTGGGACATATCATGGCCGACTCTGTGTTGAACTAGGTATTTTGTCCAATCTATAATAAGATTAACCATAGCTAGGAGGAATGCTGATTTAATGTGAGGAACACACTAGTGGCTACTGCACAAGTGAATGTTCCTTTTTGGAAAGCAAATGCACCCCGATATAAGCAACCAGCGTCCTCCGGACAATGGCAACAGAGTCAAGATGCTAGATTTTCAGGACCATTGGAGTATTCCAGTCCCCTACAATTTCTAGAGTAATGGCGTGGGTTCAACCAAATCATACTAGAATTTTGCTAAGGTTGAAGGTTATGACAACTTGGACCAGGTACTTCAGGGAATCGACCGATTCAATGCCATATCTATTTACAATATGGCCACAAACAATGGGAATGCAAGGAGGCCAAAGAGTATGATCAGAGAAAATACGAAGCAAAGCTTAAGGCACCCATGGCCAATGTGGTGACCTTGGAGTATCTAGATCCTTTAGCATCAGTAGTCACTAGGTCGCAAAAGGAGTATCAGAGTGGTCTGACATTAGATTATCCACCACCTGTGGAGTAGGAACACAAACTCAAGAAAGTAGTTCAGTGGGATATGGAGCATCCACTGCATTCTATAGATCCTCTGTTAGTTTTGATGGAACCTTCCAAAAGAAGTGCCATAACAAATTAGGTATGAAGGCCGTTGAATCTATTCAGGAGACAAAGGAGAATGCTCGGCCACCAACGGCTTCAGCATTATTGGAAGTGCTACATCTAGAGTCTACTAAACAGGAGATTACTAGCAAGATTCTAAGTTAGAATGTCCTGACAAAATAGAAGCACAGGAATATGGAACTCTGAACATCAGTAGATGGTGCATACTATGAGATTTTGCAAGATTCACATATTAAACTATCATTGGGGGCTTTACTTGAGCTTGTCCTAGTGTTTCGAAAGTGGTTATTATGATAGTTACAAAAAAAATATTCACCACTTCTACGTTCGAAACCATCCATCTTGATGGTAAGACATGTACATGACGGAACAATAGATTATGCGGCTCCTACGATTATAGTAAGATATAAAAATAAAGCTATTCCCAAGGTTTTGATTGATAGTGGGTCTAGTATTAACATCACTTTGACTATCACATGTAAGAAAATGGGCTGTAATAGAATAGACCTAGTGCCCTTCTTTATCTGAATGTCAGATCAATCATAGGTACAACTAGTGGGGCTACTTAAGGACATCCCTATCCGTATTTTGTAGGTATTATTCAGTATTACATTTGTTGTGTTGGAACTTAAGGGGCAGAACCTGGATTATAATTTGCTGTTGGGGCGGCTTGGGTTATGAAATGCTAAAGTCCAAAAAAACTGGGATGAAAAGATGATCATATTCAGAAGAGGACATGCAAAATTTTCTGTCCCTTTAGAGGAAGAGCAACATTGCCTCCCTGAACATAAACCAATTTTAGCAAAGCCTCCACATATGTTGGATAGGCTCATGGACAATGAAGAACAATAGTTCTTAGAAGTGAATAGAGATTCGGTATCTTTCAGGATGGTAGATGTGAATTCAGTCATCAGCCTAGGCACAAAATGATGAAGATATTATTGACCTAGTGATAAAAGATCTCATGGAGATTGGGAAGATTTGGGTAGAAGAAGATTTTTTGGAACTTGTAAACCTTAGTTCTACGGAAGATGCAAAGCTAGTCTGAAACTGTTCGGAGCTTGCTCTAGAATTCCGGGTGGTGCTGATAACTCTCTTGCAACAATACAAACATGTTTTGGCTTGGATGTATGCAGATATGAAAGGCCTTGATCCAAAGTTGTATCATCATCGTATTTTTCTTAAGCCGGATGCTACTCCACTCATGCAACAACGATACAGGATGAACCCCAACTTTGTAGAGCAAGTAAAACACAAGGTGGATCGATTAATAAAAGTGGGATACATTGTACCTATTGAGAATCTGGAATGGGTCTTCCCTATTGTTATTGTTCTGAAGAAAAACAAGCAATTAGGGATCTATGTCGATTACAGAAAATTGAATGCAGCAATCATATCGAATCCTTTCCCATTGGCGTTCTTGGACAGTATGCTTGATGAGTTTGTAGGTCGGGAAATTTATTCGTCTCTTGATGGATTCAATGGATATAACCAAGTTCAGATGGTGGAAGCAAACATACCTAAAACAATATTTATTATGAATTGAGGAGTATTTTCCTACACAGTCATGTGGTTTGGGTTGCGGAATGCACCAAGCACTTTTTAGCGGTGTATGCAAAAAATATTTGCTCCTTACCTTACATCATTTATGCACATTTTTGTGGATGGATTTTGAATTTTTGACACAATGGATGTGCACCTGGAACATTTACACGCTTGCTTTGATTCTTGCAGACAGGTACACCTTTTTTTGAATCTGAATAGATCGAATTTCACTATCAAGTACAAAAAGTTGTTGGGCCATGTTAGTTCCGGAAAAGGTACTACAATACACCCAAATAAAGTTAACATGATACTAGAGACCCTAGGACCTCGGAATTCGAAGGAGGTCTTACGATTCTTGGGGCAGATTCGATGGCACGACAGACATCTACAAGGGCTCGTGCACATTGCTATTCCATTGAACAAGCTAGTACATGTTCAAATGGCCAAATTTGTATGGATGGATGATGCCTAGATTGCCTTTGAGCACCTACGAAAAATGTTAGCTACAACATCTATTTTGAAAGCCCCGAATTGGGAGCAGCCATTACATGTGTTTGTGGATGCTTCAGACAAAGTTATTGGAAGTCTCCTTATGCACAAGGAAGATCGTAACTAGTTCCGTGGTGTTTATTATGCTAGTTAGTGATTGAGAGTAGCAAAACAAAACTACTCGACGACGAAACAGGAATGCTTAGGTCTCATTTATTCAATAAAGAAGTTTCAACATTATTTGTTGGGATGAGTGTTCACCTTCCATTTAGATCATAGTGCTCTATTGTATTTGGTAAAGCACCAAAATTTGGTGGGATGTCTTGCTAGATGGGTCCTTTTGTTGCAGGAATTTGAGTACGCTATTGTTCATCGCCCTAGTGCCAGTCATGCTATAGTAGATTTTTTGCCTCACATTGAACATTGAGAATCTGGGGAAGGTGTTGATGATACTCTCCTGGATGCCAAAGTCTTTATGGTGGCCGAAATCGAGAATGCTCTAGAGGATTCTCCTACTTGGTACAAGAAAATGTTAAGTTTTTTAGAAAATGGCATCGGTCCCTCTTATTTGCAGTTAGCGACGAGGAAGAAACTTAGACTATGAAGTCCTAGGTTCATGGTTATTATGGGACAGTTGTACCATAAAGACCCTACTTGAATTTGGTTACAATGTGTACCTCCACATGAGGTGCCGGTAGTCATTTTGGAAGCTCATGCAGGAGAGGCCAGTGGGCACTTTAGCCATCTCATTACGGTCTAAATCCACAAAGCTTTGGGCTTACTTACTTTTGTGGATTGATTCCACATAACTTGGCACTTTCTTATACACGAGTGCTAGCTCCTTGTTCACCACATCACTCCCATAGGAGATTTGTTGATATATTTAGGTAGTAATGTGTGTCAACACACTAGGACCAACGGGGCACTTTTTTCCCTCTTTAGGAGGTTTTTCCCCTCGGCTTGTATATATGCCTATAACCCTAACTGGTCACTTCCCTTTGTACATTCTCTTGGTAATACATTTAGTATTGTGTGTTGTGCTCCAAGCTTTTTCTTCTTCCTTGTGCTCTTCGCATGCTTCTTCAGACCTCAAACTCCAACATATCAAACATGTCAATTTAGAATCACAACATACTTGCAAGGTAGAGGCTTGTATAGTTTGATTGATGGTACACATACCGTACCTATATTACCAAAGGATCCAAATAAAAAACAATTGAAGAAATTTAGAATTTGGAATGAAAGAGATAAAAGGGTTATATTAATTTTATTACAAAATATTCAAGATTCAATGGTAGGACAAATATAAGATCTAGATACAAGTAGGGATGTTTGGCTTGCATTGGAAAGGTTGTATGCTATAGGTACAAGAGCAAGGAAGATTCAACTAAAAAAAGAGTTGAACAACATAAAGAAAGATATGAGAACAGCATTCAATGATTACTTGTTGAGGGTCAGATTGTAGATCAACTAGGATCGGTTCAAGCTCATGTGGAGGACGACAACTTGGTTGCACATTCTCTCAATGGACTCAAGGATGATGAGAGATGGAAACCATTCATAAATTTTGTTTATGGTAGAGGAGATTTACTAGATTTTGATTTGCACATTGCTCTCATGGGCACAAGGGAGATGAATCTAAATGGCTCTACTTCAAATAAAAAAGGATCTCAAGGACAAGATCTTTATGGAGGATCATCAAGAGGAGGAAGTAGAGGTAGAAGAGGTTCAAATAGAGGTTGGGGAAGGAGTGATGATCAAGGCACTTCAAGTGGATCCTTCAAAGATAAGAGGAACAAGGAGATCGAGCACCAGAGGTATGAGAGCCTACTGCAACTACAATAAAGGAGTGAAGATAACAACAATTTCTACATATGTGGAAGGTGGACACTATGCCAAATATTTCTATCATAAAGAGAATAATCAAGGTAGTAATGAAAGAGGAGGCTATTCAAGAAGAGGTTAACAACAGGGAAATTATGCAGTGAATCTCTTCTTATGATGAATATAGAAACTAAGATGAATTTCAATAGCAATGTATGGTATGGAGATAATGGTTGCTCTAACCATATGTCTCATGATGCTTCATGGTTTTCAAATATGCATAATCCTTCGCGTAAAGTTCATTTTGAAACAAGAGATGATACAACACATAAGATTACCCAGGTTGGAGATGTTGTTATGCAGGATAAGTGCAAGACAAATTGCTTGAAGGATGTACTTTATGTGCTAATGATCAATAAGAATTTGATGTTTTTTGGTAAAATGGTAGAAAAATGTTTGCAAGTATGATTTAATCATGCAAGTTGATTCATTGAGGATTTAAAGAAAATGCGGTTAATTGCTAGAGGTAAAAAACAAGGTAGATTGTTTACATTCAAGGCAAACCAAATCATACAAACTATTTGTCTTAAGATATGCATAGAATAGCAGAGCTTGATGTATGGCACAAAAGGATTAGCCACATGAATGTACACAGATTAAAGGAGCTATCAAAGAAGAGGATTGTTCAAGGATTACTTGATCTTACCAAGAAAAATATGGTGCATCTTTGTGAAGCATGCCAAAAGGGAAAGCAGAGTAGACAATCTTTCAAGCATTAAAGCTACATAAGTGATAGTTTGCTAGATCTTATACATATGGATGTATGGGGTCCTACCAAAGAGGCATCTTGTTTGGAAATAACTACTATGTATCATTCATTGATGATCATAGTACAATGACATTTGTATATTTTATTAAACATAAGAGTGAAGTCTTTGATTGTTTTTAGAAGTTCAAATCAACTATCGAGAAGAAAATAGGAAGGTATGTTAAGAAGCTAAGATTAGATGGAGGGGGAGAGTATTTCTCTCAAGATTATACTGATTATTTGTATGATGAAGGTATAAAAAGAGAAGTTGCATGCAAATATACTCCACAACAAATTGGAGTTGTAAAAAACAGAAACAAAATCATAGCAAAAGAATCTAGAATCATGCTAAATGATACGTGTTTGCCTAATTTTCTTTTTGGGTTGAAGTTGCTAGAATAAGTGTGTACATTATGATATAGAGTTCTTAATGCTTGAGTTCATCATTTGACACCATGTGAGGTATGGCATGGAAGGAACCTATGTCTCCTTTGAATACTCATCATGCTTTTATGAAAAAGGTTGAGCATGAAAATGAAGCTATATCTTATGATGAGGCCAAAGGAGATGAAAAGTTGAAGAAAGCAATGAAAGAAGAAATGGATGCACTAAAAGATAACAAAACTTGGACTTTAGTTCCAAAGACACCAGAAAAAGGTAATCGGTTGCAAGTGGGTTTCTAAGATTAAAAGAAATTGTGATGGTAGTGTATCAAGATATAAGGCTAGACTTGTAGCAAAGGGATATGCTCAAATGCAACGATTAGACTATAAGGAAACATTTAGTCTAGTAGCAAACATTTCCACAGTGAGAGCTTTGTTGGGATTTAGGTGCAAGTAAAAGATGTAATATATATCAATTAGACATAAATAATGTCTTTCTTAATGGTGAGTTAAGTGAAGTATATATGTCACAACCAGATGGTTATGTGGATGAAAAACATCCTAATCATGTATGCACATTAAAGAAGGCATTGTATGGTCTTAGAAAAGCACCAAGGGCATGGAATACAAGGGTGGTAAATTTTCTTACGCTACAAAGATACACAATGAATCATGTTGATCCTTGACTTTATGGAAAACATGTAGATGATATGCGTGTCTATGTATGCATTTATGTGGATGACTTGTTGGTTACAAGGAGTGATGCAAAAGGAATTGAAGAGACCAAAGGTAATTTGGGAAAGGAATTCAAAATTTTAGATATTTGTTTGTTTATATACTTTCTTGGGATTGAGATTTTGTATGGTAATGAAGGTATGTGGTTGATACAGAGAAAGTATATATGTGATATGTTGAAAAGGGTTGGTGTGCACAAATGTAATCTTGTTTCTACTCCAATGAAATGTAATGTAAAGATTAGCGCAAAAGAAGGTGATGAGCTGCATGATATGAATGCTTATAGATCCATGGTATGATCTTTGATTTATGCAACAAAGACTAGACCTGATATATGATATGCACAATTTATTCATGAATCTAGAGTACCTCATATACATGTAGCAAAAAGAGTGCTTAGGTATTTTAAAGGAACCATAAACAAATAGTTATTTTATAGTCATGATGCTTATCTAACTCTTAAAGTTTTTAGTGATGCAGATTGAGTCTGATGTAAAGATGAGAGCAGATCCATAAAGTGGATATGTGGTAATATCAGGAAACAAGACATTAACATGGAGCTAAGAGAAACAACCTATAGTTGCTTTATATTCTATAAAGGCCGAATATAGAGGTTTAGCATTGGCTACTACTAAGATTATGTGGTTTAAAAAGATGTTTCCTAACTTGAATGTGTAGGTTGATGTACTGTTGATATATGGGATAACTTGAGCAACATTCATTTGACCTCAAATCCTATTTTTCATTCTAGAACAAAGCATATAGAGGTACACTATCATTGTGTTTGAGAGAAGGCCATAAACAATGAGGTGCACATTTCTTTGTTTGAACAAAGGATCAATTTGCAGATATCTTCACTAGATCCTTGGATGAACAAAAGCTTCAAAGATTCAATTATATTATTGGCATGAAGGAAGTACCCTTTAAAACTTGAGGGGAAGAATGGTGAGAACATTTATTTATATGTATGGGTGAACTTAAAAGTTCCAAAAGATGTGAATACCTTTGGGAGGTCCTCAAAAACATCAAGAATGCACAAATGATTGAGAAATTATAGCCAAATCACCACGTGATTTCTAGAACATAATGACTCAAATGTGTGAGTCACAAGGGAGCTACAAGGGTGTCCTAATGGAAATTCAATGTGCCTACCTCTCAAAGCCTATCCATATTTTGCTTATTTGAGCAATTGAGTCATGTAACATCTCAATCCAAGTGTCTACCACAAGTTTAGGTGGATTAAGAAGGTTTTGGACTAGTTTTCCATGCTATGATAAGAGGGGAGAACTTTTGATCTTTTTGGAAGTCCAAGAGAGTCCTATATGTATCTCTACACTAGTGTAATTTTTTAGATAGAGATTGTAGAGCTTGTATCTCCCTAATTATATATTCATGTTACATGTTTGAAGGTTTGTTGTGAACTTCTTAGTGTCATCATTTATCTTGTTAATTTTCATATTCATTGGAGTTGTGAATTTAGATAAGTCCTCTCTACAACTAGTGTGTATTCTAGGGTTTATGTTTGTTGAAGGTCTCCATTAAACCTCAAAGTTTCATGGGTCATATCCCCTTGTGTATCTTACCGATTTGAGTCTTCTTTAGCTCAATGGAAAGCTCTTGGGGTCGAGTATATGATTGAAAATATTTGTAAAAAATTCTAAGTGAGTAGATAATAGCAATCTTTGCAAGCATGAATCATTCTTTGCACCTAGGTTTGTGAGAAGTCAACTAGTTCCTAAAAGGTTCCACCTAATTCTAGCTATATGTTGGAGGTAGAAAGAATCTAACACTATGCAATTGTCTTTCTATCTCCTAATCCTTAGTCTAAATCGTTAGTCCAAGAATGAGAATGCCCCTTGGTTGTGTGTTAATTCCCCTTTTTGTACGCCACTTCCATTGCTAGTGTATCTTGGTGCTCACTTTGATGCCCCAAGAACCGCTTCTTGTGTAAGGCCAATGACTCCCTATTTTTCCCTATAGGGATTCTATGAGAAAAAAAATTTAGATGGGGGGGGGGCACTCATGAACATGACCTTTATTTTGCCAAATTGTGTGCTCAATGGAGGGTTCACCTTTAACTTCCATACTACTTAATTAACCTTGAAAAGCATCCAAAAAGACCATTTTGCAACATGCATTTAGCTTTTCTTATAAACCCATTTGGAAAAACTCTTTGTGCATTACCTATGCACCCATGTACTTGGCCACTTGTGCACCACTTTGCATTTTTATACCACCTCTGCATCACTTGAAAATTCATCACTTTGACAAACTCAACAAGAGCCATACATAAACATTCATATCTTGAGATCACATCCAATGTTGATGAGTCTCTGTACACAAGCTCAAAATATCTTAGATTCATGATCTGAATGGTATATTAGTACCTACACACTAAGAAAATGACTCAAAGAAAATCAATGTATAGCAACAGGTACTACAATAGTAAATAGAGAATAAAAAATCAGTAGATATGAATCATAATGTGTATTGATAGTGCACATATGATACAAAGACGTTGTGGAGGACTTCTCACAATTCAGGATAGTACAATGTATGCTCAAGAAATCAACTGTAATCACTATATAATGCTCAGCTTATTGCATGAGTAGAGAGGTAGTCTTTAGGTAAAATTTTGAGCTTCAAAGTGGTTGGATCTACCACCTAAAAAGGTAGTCCAAATTCATAAGATCAATTTAACTTTGACTTCAGAGTAAGTTCATGAATTTAGGCTCTCAATGAGGCCTCAAACTTCAGTTTTGTTGTTTTCTAATTATGTGCTTAGAGGTGTATAGTTAAGTTCAAACCTCTCTTAAGTTCGAGCCTCTCCCAATCAAAGGTCAATAGGCCCAGAGGTTAAGAGGATAAGAGGCTTAAGTCTGAGTCATTTGATTAGAGGATAAATTTAACTTGAAGCCACTACTATAATATATTAGAGAGGCTATGAAGATAAGAGGCTATGAAAGAACTTAATTCTCAAACTTCCGTTTGAGCCTCTCTCACCAAAAGGTTAATAGAGGCTCAAAATCAAACTCAAACATATTCCAATTATATTCAACTTAGTTCAAGCCTATCCTTCTTCTAATACATGAGAACATCAATATTATATACAAGCTTATTATATTGTTCTAGTTGTATGGGATCCATGGCTTGAACTTAAATTCAAGCCTCTCTTACTCATAAGATTATAAAGTCCGAGTTAAGTTTATGATTTTTCTACTCAAAAAAGAGTTTGAACTCAAGTTACAACTTCTTCTCACGCAAGGTTGCAAAGATGGCTTGCAATGGTCAAAATATGGAATATAAAAGATAAGGCTTGAAGTGTAGAATCTACATCAAGTTGGATTTCTTGATTTGGATATTCTATGAGCAAGTTCTAGCCAAAACAATGGAGCTAGGTGAGTGGGCAGCATACCTCTCTGAAGAAGTATGTAGAGAATTAAATACTCTCTACAGGTGCTTTTTAAGTATTGAACCATAGTTTCCAGCCATTCATTAGAAAGCCCTTGGAATCTACTTTCTATACCAAGTTGAATCATCCAATTTGGATATCATATGAGAGCATTACGACCATTTAAGTGGAGGTAGTATACTAACGGTGCTCTTTCTTTACTTTTCTCTCTTTTTCTATTCGTGTCCTTCTCTCTCTAATCTTCATTTTAATGTTCTCTCTTCCTCTTTGTTCATCCATTTCTTGCTCCTTTATATTCTTTTATCTCTTTCTCTCCACCTCTCTTTTTCTATCTCTTTCTCTCTACCTCTCTCTCTCTCTCTCCATTTTTTTTCTTTTCCTCTATCTCTCTTGGCTTCTCTCTTTCTATCTCTCTCTTTTATCATTCTTCTCTCTCTCTTTCTTTCCCTTCATCCTTCTTTCTCTTTCTTTATCTTTATTTCTATCTCTACTTCTTCTCTTTCTCTCTTCTCTTTCTTTCTTTCTTCTCTTTCTTTCTTTCTTCTCTTTCTTTCTTTCTTCTCTTTATTTCTTTCTTCTCTTTCTTTCTTTCTCTCTCTCTCTCTCTCCTTCTTTTCTTTCTCTCTCTACTTCTTGTCTTTCTCCTTCTCTCTTTCTTTCTTCCCCTTCTTCTCTTTCTACTTCTCTTTCTGCTTCTCTTTCTTTCTTTCTTTTTCTCTTTCCTTCCCTTTTCAACTTCTCTTTCTTTCCCTTTTTTTTGTCTCTCTCTCTCTCAACCTCTCTCTGAGAGGGGGTGACTTCATGCTATGTCTAAAACCATTAGTAGCTAATGTATCGAATATGTGTAGCTGAATTGGTAAAGCATTTGCGTCTATCAAAGGGGTCACAGGTTCAACTTTTGCGTGTTGCACTTTCTATATATTAGATACATATATGAAGTAAATATCCATACTCACCTGTAATTGTGGGAAGTGCCACCTCCTTTTGGTTCTTTGTGCCTCACTGGCGTGAGATGATGCATGCATAACCTTTTGCCTCACGAAGGATGGAAAAATCCGTTCTGGTTTCTCCATTTTTTACATGCATAACAGCCACCTGCCATGGATATGATGATGAAGCTCTACTCGAAAGAAGCCATCATAGAAGAAGATCATGACTCACGAATTCTCCATCTCAATCAAACTCTCCCCAACTCTCTCTCTCTCTCTCTTGCTCTGATACCAAATGTGAGAAGTGGAGAATGGCATGCCTGAGACTCACCTCCCAGCCTATTTATAGCCCTTGCCTAGTCACCACCTAGAGTTCTCTCTAAGGTTCCTCTACTTATCTGGCCATCATGTGTAGGTACCTCGTATGAACTCTATGGCTTTTGGCCTTGGCTATCCCTTGAGCAAGGAACTTCTCGTTCCAAGCATGTACATCTCAGGAATATAACATTAAATGGTTAGATAAGTGAAGATGTATACATGTCACAATCACCAGGTTTTGAAAGCCATAATCATCCATCTTATGTTTGTAGACTTAAGAAAGCATTATATGGATTGAAACAAGCTCCTAGAGCTTGGAATTACAGGTTGGTTACATATCTTCAAGATCAAGGGTTCAAAACCTAGCATCTCAAATCCTTCTCTATTCATCAAAAGGGATCATGATGAGGTTTTCTATCTATGTGTATATGTAGATGATATTATTGTGACAGGTGATGATCTAAATGGCATTCAAAAGATCAAGAGAAACATGCAAGAGAAGTTCAAACTTAGTGACCTAGGTGAGCTCACATATTTCCTAGGTATGCAGGTGATATACACAGATGAATGAATGTATTTGACTAAGAGAAGATACATTCAGGATTTACTTTTCAAGTTCAAAATGGAGAACACTAAACTTGTAGGTACACCTTTGGAGATGAATCATAAACTTAGTGTTTATGAAGGTGAGAAAATTGAAGACATTAAAGAGTATCAAAGCTTGGTAGGTAGCTTGGTATATGCTACCCATACAAGGGAAGACATCTCATATAGTGTGGGAGTGCTTAGTCAATTCATGCACTCACCAAGAAGACCACACATGGATGCGGCGAAGAGAGTACTTAAGTATCTCAAAGGTAGAATCAATGAAGGTATATTCTATCCTTATTCTTTAGATTTGGATATAAAATGTATTCAGATGCAGACTGGGCAGGAGCTAAGGGTGATAGAAGAAGTACTTCTGGTTACTTAGCATTTGTAGGTTCGAAGCTAGTGTCATGGAGTTCCAACAAGCAACCTACAATTGCTTTATTTTCAACTCAAGCAGAGTACAAAGGTTTGAACATAGCATCTCAAGAAGCAATATG
Source organism: Ceratopteris richardii (assembly GCA_020310875.1). Classification (NCBI taxonomy): domain Eukaryota; kingdom Viridiplantae; phylum Streptophyta; class Polypodiopsida; order Polypodiales; family Pteridaceae; genus Ceratopteris; species Ceratopteris richardii. Next base: position 154,112,049 of record CM035418.1, on the reverse strand, counting down.
GTTAAAAGCATTGTATACAAATTTGGGACTTGTAAGTTCCAAACCTCACATGTTTGGAGATAATCTAAGATCCATGCATCTAGTACCAAACCCTATTTTCCATGTAAGAACCAAACACATAGAGGTTTATTACCACTTCATTAGAGAGAAGCTCATGGCAAAGGAATTTGACATTTTGTTTGTTCCTACTGAAAAGCGAGTAGCAGATATGATGACGAAGGCACTTGATGGAATAAAGCTTTGTAGATTCAAAGCTATGGAGGGTATTCAACCTATCAGAGAATCAAGACTCAAGCATACTTTGGCTTGAGGGGGAGTTGTTGGAACATCAAGCTTACACTATGCTTGAGGTGGATTTGATCTACATCAAAGGCTATCACATCGAAAGAATATCCGTTAGAGAGTTCTTTTATTTATGCTCACTTATTGTATTTTTCAAAAATATTTTTCATGGATCTTTTACCATTGTAAAAGCTTTCAACTTTACACATGTAAAATTATAAAGAGAGATCCCAAATTCCACGAATTTGTGGTGGTTGATTTGCATTCAATCAAGCAATCAATCACCTAATAGTAGATCAAACTAGATCTTCACTTTTCCTAGATTATAGGAAAGTGAATTGATTCCCTCCAACAACCATTCCCACCTTCATTTGAATTCAAAATACACTTGTAGAAGTCATGGAGCACTTCTAGAGTCTATATAAAGACTTGAAATCACTTTTACAATACATGGAAGAAATATACATACACTTGTGACCATCATTGTCTTGCTCCAATTTTCTGCATCATCTTCTTTGTCAACATTAATCATGCAGAGGCTGCTATTCTCTCTGCAGAGTTCAAAAATTTTATGAAAAATGTCTCATTAGAAAGGCTTTCATATCTAGGTTATTCATGCAATTTTTTATAGCATTTGGTTTAGTAAATTGGGACAAATTACAGGTTTTCTATCTCACGGTCAATCTCTACGTATTCCTAAAAAATAGGAGGTACCACCGTTGAGTGTCTGATTCATTCCTATAGCATATTTTGCTTATTCTTTATACTTTTGTACACTATATACACTCAAAACTATGTATATCACTCCCATAAAATTATTTTTTCTACTTGTCATCATGACGGTCGCTATGAGCATTTGAAGTTCATTGTCTCTTCCATAGATAATAAGTTTTTTGAACTAGTTGACGTGCAAACCTATCTGTTTTGTATTCACTCTTTCTCCTTGATGCTCCAAAGTACATAGTGCATTTCTTTGCACTTATCGCATGCCTATAAGGTCTATTTGAGTCTCCATAAGCTCAAAGGCTGGTCTTGTGCCAATTAGCTGGACCAAACCTCGTCGCTTCGAAACTCACTTTTCTACCTCCTACAAGCTTCTCCAAGTTCTTTCAACACATATAGCACACACACACCCGCAACCTTAAACATATATTCACATGCGTATATACATTCATACACTCTCTTTGCACTTACACTCTCATTTCCTCTTTCCAATCTCCTTCTCTCTCTTTCTCCCACCCTCTTTTTCTCTCTTACTTCTTTACACCTATACAAGTACACTCACTTGTGCATATAACATCCATGATCCCATTCTCTCCACACACCCACATTGAGGTTTTGATTTACATCCCCAACCAAATGCTTCAGCAAACGGAAGATCCCCTTTGGCATAGTCTAATTTTTTGTATCATAGTTCTACCTCAATGCATCGCATGTTCGTTGCCTTTTGAAAATTGAATTTCGCAAAGCTGTAATAACCATGCGATATGTCCTTATGGAATAAATTTATGGTGTTGATGAAATAATATGCATCGCCATGGCTAATTGATCTGGAGGACAGGTATGCTGTTGTAGGAAATGAGCCACTCTTGACTGGACAAGTTTAACGCCATGATTCCCATAAACATCAATATCCTATTCAATCAATATTTCCAAATGAATAGCCAAACCCCCAATACCTATAATTTTAATGGCTTTGAATCCATTACTAAAGAAGACCCCTCTGTGGGAGATTGTAGGTTTATTGTGCAAATTGCAATCAGCTTTCTACCTCCATTGTTTTCCACCTTAGAAATTCTGGTTGTAGATCCTTATCAACAATTGAAAATTGATATAGAGACTAGTGCATTCCAAAATATGCAATATGTCCCTATCTTTGGGCATCCACTAGCATCCATTGCTCTTCCTTGAGACAAATGATAAAACTCATATGACACTACAAGATGAGTCGATGGATACATTTATGCTTTTTCTCCAAGGCATACTAGAAAATGAGATCTAGTACACAGTACAAACTTGTGAGTTGCCTTCAACCTTATCCCCTGCCAAAGGACTTCCCAGATTCCTCATTTACCCATATTATTTATTCTCCATGGACTTTACTAGCCTTTCTCTACCTGTTGTGCTGCACCAGGAAAATTAGGACATGTCGACTGCATGCATTAAGGTTTACTCCGAAGATAACCCTGGAGGTACTGCCAAGGAGCCAAGAATGAAGAAAAATGATCTTCCCTTCCCTTCTTAGATGCAAAGCACACACATCCCCTCCCACTAGCAAGCCCGTTTGGGAAGGACAAGCCAATCTTCCCCCTCTTATACTATGGCTCAGGTAAAGAACAATAGTGCCCCCTCCTTTGGTTGGTGACCTTTTGGGATAATCAACAAAACTATGAAAAGCCCCTCTCTATGGATGTCTCCACCAAAAATAAGGACCCCCCCTCCACCTGACAAGTCCCTTAGCTCCCACAATTGAATGCCTTCTTTTGCACTCCCTCTTTTTATACAAGCCACCGACCTCCTTTAGTTCTCTCCCTTTCTCACCCTCTGACCCCGACGATGAAGAAGAAGCACCTTCTTTCCTCTGAGTTCCCCATTGTATACCTGCACAGGAAATAAAAGACCTAGAAGCACTCCCTTGGTCCCGTCGTCACCTACACATAGAATAAACCCCCCCCCCCAAAAAAAAAAACCCACAAAGAACAGACACCTTCCCCCTCCCAGTGGACAAGAATCAGTGAAAAAACCAGATCCGAAGCTGTGTACACCCCCCATACCTGCATACGGCCCGAAAGTGTGTGCAATTAGGGAGCATAACCCCTCTAGCCTTCTGGCATCTCCTAGGGTGGCCACCCACCCCCAGTCCTTGTTGTCCTGCTGGATAGCCCTCCCCAAAACACAGCTTAGACTTTGAAACTAGTCACCCCTCGGGCTACCTCCTTTTCAAATGCACATGAAAGAAATGTTCTTTTGTTTGGCTTGACACCAGGATAAGGCACTCAAGCTAGCAATACAGGGGAAAATACAAGTTCCCAACAAATTTAATAGATAGTGGTGGATTTTCTTTATGCTCATTTCTCATGTCTCCAAAGGTGGCACATCTCAGTTCCATCCAAATTGGGGCCCTTTTTTTGAGTTTCATGAATTGAGCAGGGCATAAATTTGATGACCACTTCATCATCAATACTAAACATACCCAAACGAGTAGCATAATCAATATGCACTAGACTATAAGGTTTCAACTATTTTTTCAATTTCAGTCTATAATTAAGCTTCACTCACCCAAGTTTACAAGTCCTCAAAGGACCCTAGCGAATCCCTAAGTCCACACAATGAAACAAAAAACCTGGTTGTTTATGACTTGAAACATGTATCAAACAAAACCATATTCAAACTGTCATATGAGCAATCATAAAAAATCTAACACATTCTAGTTGTAGTCCACTCCTCTATCCGTGAGATCAATAATTGTGAAGAGAAGGATAGGTATGTGCTTGAAGATGAAGAGGTGTTGCAAAATCCTTGATCTACACTAGCCAATTGAACTCCAGGAGTATATGGTGGGCCCTTTTAGCTTGCCAATGGATGTATTAGACACCCTATGTACCTTGGAAGATCACTCTCAAAAAGATAGATCAAAACAGATAAGTTGGATTTAGCTCAGAGGTGAAAACTTGCTATTCTTGGTTCATACACCTGTCCAGTGTTTTACATAATTCTCTGAGCACAGCAGTAATTAGCATACTTCCTCTTGGGCAAGTCTAGGTAGCTTAAAGAGCTAACTTTCAAGAGTAATTGAATCAAAAATAACAAACCACACACTGAGAATGAGTTTTAACAAGTGATGACATCATCCCGATTTTCACGGGCTGCTACAGTTTGAGACCAGTGAGCAGAAAAATGAACATAACTCAAAATGTAGAAATCCAATGATTATGAAAATTTGTATGGTTATACTAGATAGTAAGGGGAATCCAACAAGATTTAAATCACTGAATTGGGATAAGTAACCACTGCGAAATGGCTCTAACAAGGTGAGTGAAAAAATCGGGTACCTGACAGAGAAGTGAAGATGAACAGACCCTGTTGACTTCAAATGAACATAACTAAAGATTGCAACATCCAAATTACATGAAAACTTGTGAGCATATAGTAGACGCATAGAGATAACTTTAGCAAGTTAAATTACTGAAAATGATGCACCAAGCTCAGAGAAAATATTTCTGCAATCTGACTAAGAAAACTGAGAGTAATGGCAGTGAGTAGTACACTTCACAAGAACATGGAAATATGAACCCAAATGATCATGAAAATGAAATTATATTGCTTGTACAATACAATGGACTTACTGATACATATGTGTGCCTTGTAATCACACTTTGATATGGCATAAAGTGCAGCTCTTGGAGGTCTTCACATAGGTCTCTCTAACCACGACTAAAACTCCCATCTATTTATAGTTGAGTTTGGGAGGCTAACTTCCCTCAATCACTCTCCAATCAATCAATGATTGATTTGATTCTCTACCTACCACAAATCACGAATTCGTGGCTCCTCTTTCCCTTTTTGATCATGTGGACTCAACCACTTAAGATTCTCTCACTTTTACATTAAGTAAACTCTTCAAAAGTTACAAGAGGTAGTTCACAAGTGAACTTTACATAGCCTTCATTTTAAAGCTTCTTTTATGACTTTGTGGGACTCAAGCCAATACTTAGGCTTCTCATACACTTGCTCCAACAGCTCCCCCTCAAGCCAAGTATGCTTGAGGTCTTCAATCTTCCAAGATTACCTGTAAACCAATCATAGCCTTGAATTTGCAAAGCTTTGTACCATCCAATGCTTTGGTTAGAATATCTGCACATTGTTGATGAGTGGACACATATGATATTTGAATCTCTTTGCTTAGAACCTTCTCTCGTACATAGTTATAATGAACTTCAATATGTTTAGTCCTTGCATGAAAAATAGGATTAGCAGCTAAGTGAATAGAACTCATATTGTCACCAAAAATAGTTGGAGTTCCAAACTCCAATCCAAGATCTTTGAATAATGTCTTCATCCACATAGCTTCTTGTGTAGCTATGGCAAGACCTCTATATTCAGCTTCAGTAGAAGAGAGAGCAATTGTGGGTTGCTTCTTGGATGACCATGAAATAAGCTTTGAACCTACAAAGGTAAGATAACCTGAAGTGCTCCTTCTATCTTCCTTGGAGCTAGCCCAATCTGCATCAGAAAATAGCTTCAAACCTAAATCAGATACATAAGGATAATAAAGTCCTTCATTTATGGTTCCTTTGAGATACTTGAGAATCCTTTTGGCAGCATCCATATGTGGTTTCCTTGGTGTGTGCATAAATTGGCTTAGCACACTCACACTGTAACATATATCTACTCTTGTCAATGTGGCATAGTTGAGACTACCCACTAGACTTTGATATGATGTGATGTCCTCTATGAGTTCACCTTCATGTGAGCTCAATTTGTGACTGACCTCCATTGGAGTACCATGATCTTTGTAGACAACTTCCAAACCTAGGAAGTAGGTAAGTGAACCCAAATTACTTATCTTGAACTCTTCTCTCATTTGATCTTTGATCTTCTTCATACCATCTGCATCATTTCCTGTCAATATAATATCATCTACATATACACATAAGTAGATGACCTCAAAATTACTCTTTTTGATAAAAAGTGAAGGATCTGCCTTGCTTTCTTGAAAGCCTTTGTCCTGCAAGAATGAAACAAGTCTGAAATTCCAAGCTCTTGGAGCTTTCTTGAGACCATACAATGCTTTGTTAAGTTTACACACATAATCAGGATAAACTTGATTCTCAAAACCAGGTGGTTGTGCCATATATACCTCTTCTGTTATCCAACCATTCAAGAATGCATTCTTTACATCTAGTTGAAGTATCTTCCAATTCTTGGAAGAGGCAATACTAAGCAAAACCCTAATAGTAGGCATCTTTGCCACAGGAGAGAAGGTCTCCTCATAATCAATTCCCTAAGTTTGTGCAAAGCCTTTTGCTACAAGCCTTGCCTTACACCTGTTAATGGAACCATCACAATTCTTCTTGAGTTTATAGATCCATCTTGAGCCTATTACCTTCATGGATGAAGTCTTGGGCACCAAATCCCAAGTGTTGTTTTCCTCAAGTGCTTCAATCTCTTCCTTCATTGCATGCTTCCATTCTGTTTTTTCTTTGGCCTCTTCAAATGATGATGGCTCCTCTCGGTTTATGTCCTCTGCTATGTAGATAGAATGTTTAGTTACTAATGAGGTGTCAAACCCATACCTTTCTGGTTTTTTCTTTTCCCTCATAGATCTTCTTAGGCCATGATGTGATGATTCTGCCTCATGTCCAAGTTCCTGCAATTTTGCTTTACCTTTAGACTTCCATGCTTTGATCTTTTCCATATGAGATTCTTCATCATCCTCTGAGGTGTCTTGTTCTTCAATCTTTGGTTGTTCTCTACCAAGCTTTGGAACATCTTCTTCAAGATCATATGGTAAATTGACCTTCCTGCATGAATCTTCATACCATGAATTGTTCTCATCAAAAACTACATCTCTGCTTACCAAGAATCCTTTGTTGGTAGGGTTGTATAACCTGTAGCCCTTTTGATTGTTGTCATATCCAATAAATACACACCTTTCTGCCTTTGGATCCATCTTTCCTCTAACCTGTGAAGGAACATGAGCAAAAGCAATACATCCAAAAATTTTACAATGATCTAAGCTTGGTCTTCTTCCATTCCAAGCCTCATATGGAGTCATCCCATCAAGGGATTTTGAAGGCAACCTATTAATCAAGTAAGTGGTTGTAGATACAGCCTCAGCCCATAAGTAATTAGGTAAATGCTTTTCATTTAACATAGACCTTGCAGCTTCAACAATTGTCCTATTCCTCCTTTCTGCCACTCCATTTTGCTCAGGAGTGTACCTTGTAGTTACCTCTCTGTTGATTCCTCTTTCTTGAAGAAAAGAATCAAAATCATGGGAGAAGTATTCTCCCCCTCCATCTGACCTTAGCCTTTTTAGTGATTTACCTGTTTGATTCTCCACAAGAGCCAAATATCTTTTGAAACATGAAAAAACTTCATCTTTGTGTTTCATAAAGAATAGGATAGTCCATCTACTGCAATCATCAATAAAGGAGACATAATACCTTGATCCAGATATTGAAGCTTCCTTGCTAGGTCCCAATACATCTGTATGAACCAACTCCAAGAGATCTCCATGCATATAACCTTTCTTCATGAATGGTAACCTGTGAGACTTTCCAAATTGACATGCACTACACTTATAAATCATATGTTGTTTTGACAAATAGGGAGTCCAAGTACACTTTGGTCCCTGCAGATTTGCTTTAATGACCTTTCACCAATATGTGCTAACCTTTTGTGCCATACTTCCAATTCTGTGAGTGTCTGACTACCATAATTAAAGAGAGCAATGTTTCTAGTGTCCTGTAATTCAAATGTGAACAATCTAACTGTCTTTTCACCTTTTGCAATTTTTCTGAATCCTTGACTTGGATCTTCAACAAATGCTCCTGCCTTTGGGAACTTGACTTGCAACCCTTTCTCTACTATCTGCCCAACACTTATCAAATTCTTTGTAATGGTAGGGACATAGAGTACCTTACTGAGTAGGTTGATGTTTCCATCAGGTGCTTTGACATTGCCTATTTTCTCCACAGGATGTTTTGTATCATCTCCTGTTTGTACCTCATGCTTATTCCTTGGATCTTCTAAATCTGATACGAGTGCCACATTTCCTGCCACATGATTTGAACAACCTGAATCTATGTAGAAAACATGCTCATCAGATTTACCTTGTGGCATAGCCATGTTCATGATCAATAATGAATCCTCTTTGTTTGAGTCTTCTGTGTAGTTATTGTAGTCTCTCCTTCCTTTGTAGCCTCCTTGATAGTTTGAATGATTGTAGTTGTTGTAGTTGCCATGGTAGCTGTTGAACCTTCCTCTTGAGTAGCCATAACTTCCTCTATTGTATCCTCTGCCTCTTTGATTCCTGGAATTCCTAAAGCAATTTTCAGTTGTATGATTAGTTAATCCACAAATAGAACATGAGTTGGAGTCTTGGGATCTCCCCCTGCCTTGTCTACCTCCTCTTCCTCTACCTCTGCCATGTCTTCCTCTACCTGCATAGTTAGCTTGATATGTACCTGCTTCATCATCCACTTTCTTTGCCTTTCCTTTGTTATCTTTTGACTTGCTTTTATCAGTGTATAAAGCTGAACATTGATTACCTTTAGAGCTTTCTCCATTTTTGATAAGCTTTGCCTCTTGAGTAAGTAGTTGTCCAATGAGTGTATTGAAATCAGGTACATGCATGTCCATGTACAAATCCATAGTTGTGGTGAATGCTTCCCACTTGTCATCTGCCTTCAAGCCATTGATGACCTGCCTTACAATTTGCTCTTCATCTATTACCTCTCCAATGCTTCCCAACTGATCTGCTATGTCCTTCAGCTTTGTGACAAAATCAGTCACATTTTGTTTGGGAGCCTTCTTGAGATTTGTGAAATCCAACCATAGTTGATGCTTCTTAGCTTTAGTACTTGAAGAGAAGAAGGCTTCAAGTGCATCCCACACTTCCTGAGATGTCTTACAACTTCTAATGTGAGGCAAAAAAAAATCTGAGATAGAGTTGAGGAGATAAGACCTTGCAAGTGCATCCTTGGAGCACCATGTGCTCAATCTTTCTTGCTCTTCTTGTGTTGGTTGACTTTTGTTCCTAAAACTTGGCATAACTTCATCTCCAACCACATAACCATAAAAAATTCTACCTTGGAGATAAGCTTCCATTCTTAATGACCAAGCTGAGTAGTTACCTCTGTCCAATTTGTCAATTGATGAAGGAAATCCATCTGCCATGTTGTCCAACCTTGCTCTGATACCACTGTGAAGAGAAGGATAGGTATGTGCTTGAAGATGAAGAGGTGTTGCAAAATCCTTGATCTACACCAGCCAATTGAACTCCAGGAGTATATGGTGGGCCCTTTTAGCTTGCCAATGGATGTATTAGACACCCTATGTACCTTGGAAGATCACTCTAAAAAAGATAGCTCAAAACAGATAAGTTGGAGTTAGCTCAGAGGTGAAAACTTGCTATTCTTGGTTCATACACCTGTCTAGTGTTTTACATAATTCTCTGAGCACAGCAGCAATTAGCTTAATTCCTCTTGGGGAAGTCTAGGTAGCTTAAAGAGCTAACTTTCAAGAGTAATCTCATCAAAAATAATAAACCACACACTGAGAATGAGTTTAACAATTGATGACATCATCCCGATTTTCACGGGCTGCTACAGTTTGAGACCAGTGAGCAGAAAAATGAACATACCACAAAATTTAGGAATCCAATGATTATGAAAATTTGTATGGTTATACTAAACAGTGAGGTGAATCCAACAAGCTTTAAATCACTGAATTTGAATAAGTAACCACTGCGAAATGGCTCTGATTATGTGAGTGAAAAAATCGGGTACCTGACAGAGAAGTGAAGATGAACAGATCCTGTTGACTTCAAATGAACATAACTGAAGATTGCAACATCCAAATGACATGAAAATTTGTGAGCATATAGAAGACTTATAGAGCTAACTTTACCAAGTTAAATTACTAAAAATGATGCACCAAGCTCAGAGAAAACATCTCTGCAATCTGACTGAGAAACGTGAGAGTAATGGCAGTGAGTAGTACACTTCACAAGAACATGGAAATATGAACCCAAATGATCATGAAAATGAAAGTATATTGCTTGTACAGTACAATAGACTTACTGATACATATGTGTGCCTTGTAATCACACTTTGATATGGCATAAAGCTCAGCTCTTGGAGGTCTTCACATAGGTCTCTCTAACCACAACTAACTCTGCCATCTATTTATAGTTGAGTTTGGGAGGCTAACTTCCCTCAATCACTCTCCAATCAATCAATGATTGATTTGATTCTCTACCTACCACAAATCACGAATTCGTGGCTCCTCTTTCCCTTTTTGACCATGTGGACTCAACCACTTAAGATTCTCTCACTTTTACATTAAGTAAACTCTTCAAAAGTTACAAGAGGTAGTTCACAAGTGAACTTTACATAGTCTTCATTTTAAAGCTTCTTTTATGACTTTGTGGGACTCAAGCCAATACTTAGGCTTGTCATACACTTGCTCAGACAATAATGACTTCCTCTATAGACTTCTCATGATGCTTTGGAGTTGCATCTCAAAAATCCCAAAAATCACATTAATAGACTGCCAAATTTACGTCAATTAATATGCAACATCCTTAAATGCTTAAACTTAACCTTGAAAATTTCTCAATCATAAAACATTAGAGTTTGAACATTATGTGTGAGCCTATTATGCTCTTTCAATTGTAAGATATTTGTGGCTTCTACTTACGTTTGAGATTCTTTCACTTAATCTAAAAACTCAAACTTAAGTTCAAATTCTCCACTCAAACATTACATGCTGGAAATTAAGTTAGAGTTTAATTTGGTTATCTAAAGCTTATTCTGACTATAAAAGAATACAAACCTGAACTTAAGTTTGAGGGTCTTTTCTTTTGGCTAAGGGCTTGAACTTAAGTTTGAGTCTTCTTCCACATAAAGGTTCAAACTTAAGTCCAAATACCTTCCATTTTGGTTATACGAGTTCTATACGTTGTCGGGGCCTGAGTGAAGACCACTGCGAAGATCAATTCTAGCTTTTCAATGGGTCATACTATGTGACTACATGCATGTGTTTTTTCAGTATGCTTTAGGACTTAAGATGTGAAAACAATGTTGTATGAAGTGATTGTCTATATTCTAATTTGTCTATGCTACGGAATGCATATGGTAAAGATTATTTGACTTCATGCAAAAAAAAAATCTTTTTAGATGAGATGGTAACATTCAAAATTGTAAAGATTAAATGAAAAATAATATAATAAAAAAACCTATACAAATTATGAAATTTTAAGTAAGAGTTCTAGGAAAATCTTCAATTTCTAAGGCAGTATTCTAAGAAAATTTGATTTAAATCTCATCTACTAGAGAAATCTAGATAGAAAAACTTGAGATACTACAGCTTCAATGAGCATCTACTACATCGCTTTTCATCTTTTCTTTCGTAATACTCATCAAGATTAGGTGCTCTTCAATGCTTCTTTTCCTTTCCTGCTTTGTTTCTCCGTCTCACAAAGATCCTTGAATGCCTTTTCACACAAACTCAACATCTCCATCCAAATACATCAATTTCGTTTTGTGAGACCTACATGCGGTCTCTCGTCCAAAATCATCATAGGAACCGCAATGGAGTGGACATAATTCCTCTATCTTATGTTCCCTTGATACCACATCGAGCTGAAGGTGTCTAATATCATCTCCATGCTTCAGAAAATCCCTTCCATTTGGAGATCCCTCTCTCCTCAATAAATCTGTAAGCACAAACACAATTTTTGTCTCTCCGCTCAGATGGCATTTTCCAGTGGCAACATAGCTAGGCCCATTTCTTTGCAGCCCGCTTCAATCTCTCTCTCTCTCTGTCTCTTTGATTGTGTGATGCACAATAGGATCCATCTCTCTCTCTTGTTGATGTATAAAACACCACAAGAAATGAATTAATGTGACACTAGAACACCTCTATGGTCACCATTAACTCATTGCCACTCCAAACTTTGAGAAATTATAGCTTAAAGTGAGAACTTTGCTTCTACAGAAATTCCTAGTCACCGAAATGACATACCTTCAGTATTTTGCTAATTTCTCCTAGCGCAAGTATGCTTTCTCCATGAAACTTTATAGGCTGAAACTAGAAGAGTAGAGCTTTCCAATAAGCTATCATATGCATCAAACGGAGCTCTAGAACTCAAGTTATGGCCCTCACAAGATGACCCTGTATGACCTTCCAAAACTGGAAATCTTGCCTGTTTTAGTATTCCTGATGTCCAAAAATAAAAAATTCGATGCCTAGCATCGAATTTCAGTCCAAGTCGATGCCAGGCATCGACTTTGGGCTTTTTTTGGCTATTTTTCTGCACCAGAAACACTCTATTTTACACACACATGAAGAAGATGACTTATATGATAGAAGTCGATGCCGGGCATCCATTTTATGTTGGAACTCGATGCCAGGCATCGAGTTGCTCCACAAACTTCATATTTTTAGAAGATTCAACAATAGTTAACACACAGAGAATGAAAAAATGACTTATCAGCCAAGATTCGATGCCAGGCATCGAATTGCTCAGAAAACATGAACTTTTGAATTCATCACACAGTAGGCAAGCATGGAGATGATGGAGAGAGACTCATACACAGAACTTTACTCAGTTCTTTCTCATAACTATAAAAAACTCAGAAGTTTTTACAGTTGCTTTCTCACTCAGAGAAGCACGACTATACACAGTCGTATAAAATGAACTTCTTCTTCTACTTCTTCTTTCTCTCTCTCTCTCACTCTCCGCGTCAGTTGATACAAACTAACTTATATAGATTTTTGTATTCTCGTGATTTTAAAAAACTTCTAGAACTAAAGTGAACTAACTTTACAAATATGATACATTTGTGAATTTGTCCCTTCACATAGGCATGGGGTTTTCTTCCTAAGGTTTGACCTTCAAATATATGTCTAATTAGTGAGTGTTTCTCCAACAGCTCCCCCTCAATCACTAATTGACATTCCTTGTTTCTTCATATCATCTTCTTTTCTTTTACTCCTGCCATGCTTTTGAATCTGCTGGTCTTCACACCATCCAAGCTCTTTGTCATTATGTCTGCTAACTGATCTTTAGTAGAAATGTACTCCACTTCAATCTCCTTCTCCATTACCTTTTCTCTGAGAAAATGATATTGTATCTCTATGTGCTTTGTCCTTGCATGAAATACTGGATTTGCTGCAAGATAAAGTGAACTCATATTATCTCCATGTATTGTAGGTATACCTTGATCAATGCCTAAGCTCTTGAACAATGTCTGCATCCATATGACTTCCTTAGCTGCTTCCACAAGTCCTTTGTACTCTGCTTCAGTTGATGATAATGCTACTGTATGTTGTTTCTTTGAACACCAACTTACAAGCTTATCACCAACATATATCATGTAACCATGAGTTGATCTTCTGTCATCTTGATTACCTGCCCAATCTGAATCACTATAGGCTCTCAACTTCAAATCTGATGTAAAAGGATAATATAATCCTTCCTTTATAGTTCCTTTGATATATCTGAGAACTCTTTGACCTGCAATCCAATGTGGGTCCTTTGGACAATGCATGAATTGTGACAAAACTCCCACTGCATAACTAAGATCAGGTCTTGTTAGTGTAGCATAAATCAAACTACCCACAAGAGATTGATACTTCCTCATATCTTTGTGGTCTGCACCATCATATTTACTGAGCTTGTGATTAACTTCAAGTGGAGTTGAAGCTTCTCTGCAATTTTCCATATCAAACTTCTTCAACAAGTTCAGAAGATACCTTTCTTGTGACACATATATGCCATGATCTGTATAAGTAACTTCCATTCCAAGAAAGCATGATAACTTTCCTAGGTCACTGATCTTGAATTCTTTTTCAAGTAATCTCTTTACCTCCTTGATTCCTTCATCTGAAGTACCTGTGATTATAATGTCATCTACATAAATACAAATGTAGATTGTACCTTCCTCTGTTCTTCTGATAAGTAGACTTGGGTCTGCTTTTGAACTTTGATATCCAAGATCATTGAGATACTTCACCAGTCTATAGTTCCAAGCTCTTGGAGCTTGCTTCAATCCATACAATGCTCTTCTCAACCTGCAAACAAAATTTGGATACCTGGAATCTATAAACCCTTGAGGTTGTTCCATGTATACCTCATCTGATATGTATCCATTCAAGAATGCATTTTTTATATCCAATTGACTTAGGGTCCATCCTTTTGAAGCTGCAATAGCAATGATTGTCCTTATAGTTGACATCTTAGCTACAGGACTGAATGTCTCATCATAATCTATGCCATAGGTCTGGGCATAGCCTTTCACCACCAATCTAGCTTTGTATCTGGCTATACTTCCATCTGCAAGCTTCTTCACTTTATAAACCCATTTATTTCCAATTACTTTCTTACCATTTGGTTTAGGAACAAGTTCCCATGTCTTGTTCTCCTCCAGTGCATTGAACTCTTCCTTCATTGCTTCTTCCCATTGCTTCTTACCTTTAGCTTCATCATAGTTCTGAGGTTCTTCATCATCTTTGACCATATATGCATAGTTCTTCTGAGTTATGTAAGAAGTATCATAAGAATACCTTTCTGGTTGTCTCCTTGTCCTGCTTGACCTTCTTGGTTCACATTCTTCATATGTGTCTGGATACACTTCTTCATCAAATATAGGAGCTTCTTCATTTCTTCTTGTTAATCCACTTCTGGATGTACTTGCTTGCATATAGTCTTCATCTCTATTCACCTGCACAATTGATTTTCCTTTCTCACATCTTCTTACCTCTTCTTCAAATTCTTCAGCTGTATGACTTTGATCTGCATACCAACTTTTCTGTTCATCAAATGTAACATCTCTAGAAACAAGAAATTGTTTGGTTAAAGGATTCCACAACCTGTAACCCATCTGCTTTTCATCATAACCAATGAGCACATATTTTTCTGCCTTTGGTTCAAGTTTATGCCTAAGCTGTGATGGCACATAAGCATATGCAATTGATCCAAACACTCTACAATGATCTAGTGTTGGTTTCTTACCCCACCAAGCTTCATATGGAGTCATACCATTGAGAGCTGCACATGGTAATCTATTCACAAGATATGTAGCTGTATTTACAGCTTCAGCCCAAAGATAATTTGGACAGTTCTTCTCCTTTAGCATAGCTCTAGCAAACTCAACCAAAGTCCTGTTCCTTCTTTCTGCTACACCATTTTGTTGTGGTGTATACCTGCAAGTTATTTCTCTCTTAATACCTGCATTCCAAAGATAATCATTGAACTCTTGGGAGAAATATTCTCCCCCTCCATCAGACCTCAGTCTCTTAAGCTTTTGACCTGTGACTCTCTCTGCATATGCATGAAAATGCTTGAAAGCTCCAAACACTTCTGATCTTTCCTTCAAAACATATAATGTTATCCATCTTGTAGCATCATCAATGAAAAGAACATAGTACCTTGAGCCACTGATAGATCCTTCTTTTGTTGGTCCCCATACATCTGTATGAATGAGCTCAAGTACTCCATCATGTTTGAAACCTTTCTTTTGAAATGGTAACCTGTGTGCTTTACCCATTTGACATGCTTCACATTTATAAACCATATGTTGACTTTGCACATTTGGTAATCCTAGTACAGACTGATTAGCAACCATAGCTTTAATTCCTCTTTCATTAAAGTGACCTAATCTCTTATGCCAGAGATCAAGTTCTGTAATCACTCCTTCACCATGTGTGAGCAAAGCTTGACCAATGTTCCCTTGCACTCTTAAAGTAAAGAGTCTACCTTCTTTCTTACCAGAGACAATCTGATTATATCCATTATCTGGATCTTCAACAAATACTCCTTCATTTGTAAACCTGACTTGAAAACCTTTTTCAACTATCTGTCCCACACTAATCAAGTTTTTAGGTATTGTAGGAACATACAAAACATTGGTTAGCAAATCTGCTCCACTCTTGCATTTCACTTTTCCAATTGAATGTACACTATGTCTTGTATTATCACCAGTTTGAACTGTGTGACTAGAAATGCCTTTTTCCAATTCTGACATCAATTCTATGTTTCCTGACAAATGATTAGAACATCCAGAGTCAATGTAAAATACCTTTAGATCTTCTTTATCTGATGTGTTGATTGAATTCATCATCAATGATGTATGACTTTCATTCTGTGTGTCATTTGCATAGTTGTAGTAGGTGGTGTTGTAGGATTGATTCTGTCCCCAACTTCTTCCTCCACCTCTACCATAGCCTCCTCTTTGACTTTGTCTACCTCTTTGAAAATTACTTTAATATCTTCCACCTCGACCTCTGCTATTGTTGTTTTGATTCTGGTTTGATCCTTGTTGGTTGTGCCAACAGTCATGAGCCAAATGATTACTCAATCCACAGATCCAGCAAGCCTTTTTGTTGTTATTTTGATTACCTCTTCCTCTTCCAAAACCTCTTGCTCTTCCTCTGCCAGTGCCTTTACCTCTTGCATAATAAGCTTGAGAATTAGACTCCTCTTCATCCTTTGCTTTACCTTTATCTCCTTTCTTCTTATTCTTCATGTACATTGCAGAACTTTGACCTTTATCTCCATCTCCCTTCAAGTCTTGCTCATATGTGAGCATCAAACCAAGCAACTGGTTCAAATCTGGAACATAATGATTTAATGAAAGTTCTGTTGATAAGACAAAAGGTTTCCACCTTTCATCCCCTCTCAAGCCTGCAAGTAGTTGAGCAATCAATCTGTGATCTTCAACATCTTCATCTATGGATCCAAGACTATCTGCTAGATCCTTCATCTTAGTGACATAATCACTAATGGTTTGACTTGGCTTCTTCTTGAATGTTGTAAACTCTGACCATAGACTTGCTTTCCGTGCTTTAGTAGTGCTTTGGAAATGATATTCCAATGCATTCCATATATCTTCTGATGATTCCAATCCTCTAATGTGTGGTAGCAAATGATCTAAGATTGTATTGTAGATGTAGGCTTTTGCACTTGCATCCTTCTTCTGCCAATGCTTTAAAGCATCAAGTTCTTCTTTCTTTGGTCGGCTTTCATCTTCAAATACTGGCTTCTCTTCTTCACCTGTTACATATACCATGAGATCCTTACTCATAAGTAAGGCTTCCATTCTCATTACCCATGCGGGGTAATTATCTCTGTCCAGTTTGTCAATGGAGATATGATCTGCCATAGTTCTTTCCTTCTGCTGCAACCTGTGAGCTTAAAGGATAAAGGATAATACCTTTTGAAGTTCTTTGTGTATGAGGATACTTCGAAAGTAATCTTTTGATGCCTTGTGTCTTCAAATGCTTCACCTTTCAAACTTTAATGGAAAACTTTACAAAACTTCTCGTACCTTTGTCGTCTTCTGCTCTCGAGAATCTTTCTGCTCTGATACCACTTGTTGATGTATAAAACACCACAAGAAATGAATTAATGTGACACTAGAACACCTCTATGGTCACCATTAACTCATTGCCACTCCAAACTTTGAGAAATGATAGCTTAAAGTGAGAACTTTGCTTCTACAGAAATTCCTAGTCACCGAAATGACATACCTTCAGTATTTTGCTAATTTCTCCTAGCTCAAGTATGCTTTCTCCATGAAACTTTATAGGCTGAAACTAGAAGAGTAGAGCTTTCCAACAAAGCTATCATATGCATCAAACGGAGCTCTAGAACTCAAGTTATGGCCCTCACAAGATGACCCTGTATGACCTTCCAAAACTGGAAATCTTGCCTGTTTTAGTATTCCTGATGTCCAAAAATAAAAAATTCGATGCCTAGCATCGAATTTCAGTCCAAGTCGATGCCAGGCATCGACTTTGGGCTTTTTTGGCTATTTTTCTGCACCAGAAACACTCTATTTTACACACACATGAAGAAGATGACTTATATGATAGAAGTCGATGCCGGGCATCCATTTTATGTTGGAACTCGATGCCAGGCATCGAGTTGCTCCACAAACTTCATATTTTTAGAAGATTCAACAATAGTTAACACACAGAGAATGAAAAAATGACTTATCAGCCAAGATTCGATGCCAGGCATCGAATTGCTCAGAAAACATGAACTTTTGAATTCATCACACAGTAGGCAAGCATGGAGATGATGGAGAGAGACTCATACACAGAACTTTACTCAGTTCTTTCTCATAACTATAAAAAACTCAGAAGTTTTTACAGTTGCTTTCTCACTCAGAGAAGCACGACTATACACAGTCGTATAAAATGAACTTCTTCTTCTACTTCTTCTTTCTCTCTCTCTCTCTCACTCTGCGCGTCAGTTGATACAAACTAACTTATATAGATTTTCGTATTCTCGTGATTTTAAAAAACTTCTAGAACTAAAGTGAACTAACTTTACAAATATGATACATTTGTGAATTTGTCCCTTCACATAGGCATGGGGTTTTCTTCCTAAGGTTTGACCTTCAAATATATGTCTAATTAGTGAGTGTTTCTCCAACATCTCTCTCTCTCTCTCTCTCTCTCTCTCTCTCTCTCTCTCTCTCTCTCTCTCTCTCTCTCTGATCGTGTGATGCGCAATAGGATCCATCTCTCTCTCTCTCTGTCATGTTTACCTATCTCCTTCTACGCAAATTTCAGTGAACACTCCCATGGAGACATTCTTCAAGGGATTTCTCAGTCCATCCTTCATGAGGCTATCAATTAACTCCTTATCACCAAGGTATTTTGCACATCGAATTCGACGAAGAAGGAAAGGAGCATTTGACATGCTCTCAATACCTCGAGCTACAATCACCTCACAGGTTCCTAGCATAATTACTTGTGGTGCAAGCACGCCTGAGAGAATGCTTCATTGATTTCAAATAGATTGATATCTTCAGGTGTAGGTGAAGTTGTTGTAATGCTAAGGGGATCGCTGGTGTTGGACTTGTGCGGATTCTTTTAGGTGCATGCTCAACATCACTAAAACCTCAAATATATGCTAATATTTGAAGTCCATGTGTCCCCACAAATTGAGTAGGCATCAGCATAAGTGTTGCTCCACCATCACTAATAGAAGAAGCATTTCTTGTAGTAATGGTGCCATCCTTTTTAAAAATTGGTCGTAGATTGTCTAGCTTATCTGGATCAAACTTAGAGCATTCCTCATTAGAGTCAATAATTAATTCTTACTTTCTCTCTCTTGTGAAAGGCATTGACAGAATCTCTAACTTGAAAAGTCTTTTTTCTTGGGTTGTGGATGCTTTCTCATAGCCTTATATTGCATGGGGATCCTGATCCTCTTTGGATATTCCCATCTCTTTTTCACATACAATCAGTATCACTCAGAAAATTCCTCTATCATGTGCATCTACTATCGATCCACGATACCCAAACGAGAAGAAAGAAGCACTTTTCTCAGATATTCTACCTCAATAAGATCCACTGCACATATCTCAGAGGCAAAAACAAATGGCTTCATTGGTGCATCTGTCCATTACAAATGGGATCCTAGATAGGCCCACTAAAAGGTCCATTGAATTGATCATCAGAGATTGATGTATGGCTTGTTGAAATTGTAAGGCTTGCTGTAGTATCTAAAGAAAACTTTGTACCTTCTTCACTGAAAACAGGGCTACAAGAAACCTCTCCAATTGAATCACAGATCGAGCAATCATCATCTTAATTCCCTTTTTCCATCTTCATTGCATCTTTTCTCTCATTAGGTAAATTGAAATTGTCAAACCCCAACATGGGACCTAAAAATGATGGCACTCCCTAAATTAGCTAACTACTCTTAGGAAATTCAAAGTCTACTTCTTCCTCCTCTTCATCAGGTGCTATTGAGCCCTCTAGGGTCTCGATGATGTCACTCAATGAATCATTTAAAGACCAGCTTATAGGGAAAGGTATGATCCTCACAATCCCATGAGCTACAACCCCAACCTGATTGTGTACATATCTCATGGTAGTATTCTTAATGAAAAGGCATCAAAAGCTAGATGGATTTGTACCAAAAACCTTATATAATGATGCAATTATAAACTCTAATTTGAGCATAGAGATGCCATGAGAATCCATGTCTTTGGGGCAAACAAAGCATAAGCCTCTAAAATACTAACAAGGCATGTAGCATGATGTTGTCTACTGGCTCTAGATGGTCATCATCCTTAAGCCGCACACTCATGGCAAGCTCCTCTACCACTTCTTCTGTCACATTTGCTTGAATTGGAGAATAAGGGATCCACTTTGCATTGATTCTGACTGCATCAAGCCCGATAATGTGTTGCCAAATCTTGAAATCTTCTATCGTCTTTGAGTTCCCGATGTTGGGTTCTACATTATATTTAGTACTTGACATAGGTGACCTTTTTAAGTTTTTCTAATCAGTTCCATGCTCGTCACCAGTAGACTCTTCATTGACAGTCATAATTGAATTCGAAGTCCTTCTATTATTCTTCCACATGAGAGGAACTAGAAATTCTAAAATCCACCTCCATAACGTTGACACACCCATTCATCCTTAAGAGAAACTTATACATGTTTGCTCTTAAAGCATCACATTGGGCTCTTAAGTTTCTAAAGACATCTCTTTTGTGATACTTATCAAACCCTCTCTCCTATTGCGTGTTGTCAAGGTCATAAAAGCCTAAACGAATGAGCCATACTTCAGCCTTGATGATTGGACCAATTACTCCATGATAGATTTTCTTGAGTATTTTGTGTTGGTCAACAAGTCTACCAACATCAAGGTCAAATGCATCTCTGCACTATGTTTCTAAAAGTGGATTCTTCCTCTTCTTTTTTCATAAAAAAAGAGAGAACTCTATTTGCAAATGAGATTCCCTCTAGTTGTAGAGGCTATCACCACACAAGCAATAAGAGTGATTTCTATACCAACAACAATCAATGTCTCAAGCAACAACTTGCATAGAGGACTTGAAGATGACATTGGGAACTGTTGCACAGAGGAAAAACACTCATGGAGAGTAGTGATGGCCACCCTCAGCAAGAACGCCCAGTCCAACATGCCTGAAGTCTGATGATTTGGGTCCTCGTGTAGTCGAGTATATGCATGTGTGTGTATGCATATGTGTATGTATATGCATGTGTGTGTATGTTTATGCATGTGTGTGTATGCATATGCATGTGTATACATTTGTGTATGTATGTATATGCATGTGTGTATGTATATTCATATGTGTGTCTGCATATGCACGTGTATGCATATGCGTATGTATGTATATGCATGTGTGTGTATGCATATGCATGTGTATGCATATGTGTATGTATGTATATGCATATGTGTATGTATGTATATGCATATGTGTATGTATGTATATGCATATGTGTGTGTGCATATGCATGTGTATGCATATGTGTATGTATGTAATATGTATTTGATTGTGTGTGTGTGTGTAAAGGTGTGAGTGTGCATGTATATATGTGAGTGTGTGTGTGCGTATATATGTATGTGAGTGTGTATGTGTATGTGTGTGTATGTATATGCATGTGTGTATGTAATATGTATGAGAGTGTTTGTATATGTATGTATGCATGCATGCATATGCATGAATATGTGTATGTGAGTATGTAATATGTATGTGTGTGTACGTATGTGAGTATGTATATGCATGTGTGTGTATGCATATGCATGTGTATGCATATGTGTATGTATGTATATGCATGTGTGTATGTATATGCATATGTGTGTGTATGAATATGCATGTGTATGCATATGTGTATGTAAGTATATGCATGTGTGTGTATGTATATGCATATGTGTGTGTATGCATATGTGTATGTATGTATATTCATATGTGTGTGTATGTATATGCATGTGTCTATATGCATATGCATGTGTATGCATATGTGTGTGTATTTATATGCATGTGTATATGTAATATGTATATGAGTGTGCGTGTATAGGTGTGAGTGTATATGTATATATGTGAGTGTGTGTGATTGTATATGTATGTGAGTGTGTATGTGTATGTGTGTGCATGTATATGCATGTGTGTATGTAATATGTATTTGAGAGTATGTATATGTGTGTATGCATGCATGCATATGCATGAATATGTCTGCGACTATGTAATATGTATGTGTGTGAATGTATGCATGCATATGTTTGTGTATCTATATATGTATGTATGTGTAAGTTTGTGTATGTATATATTTGTGTGTGTGTGTATATGTATGTGAGTGTGTACGTATATGTGAGTGTGTGTATGTATGTATGTGAGTGTGTGTGAATGCATGTATGCATATGTATGTGTATGCATGTTTGTATATGTATGTGTATGTATGCATGTGTGTATATGTGTGTGTTTGTATGCATGTGTGTATATATGTGTGTGTATATATGCATGTGTATATATGTGTGTGTGTGTGTATGCATGTGTGTATATGTGTGTGTATGTATGCATGTGTGTATGTGTGTGTATCTACCTCTATCTCTCTCGTTTTCTCTCTTTATCTCACTCTTCATATCTCTCTCTCTCTATCTCTCTCTCTCTTTCTCTCTCTCTCTCTCTATCCCTCTCTCTTTCTCTATCTATCTATCTCTTTCTCTTTATCTCTCTCTTTCTTACTCTCTATCAATAGAGAATAAAATAATCACTTACAGGTATGTCCCTCTTTTGGATCTTTGTTGTCAAAGTCTAATGGATGTTGTCTCTCGTCAAATTACAAAGAATCGATGCCAACAACCTCTTGCGAAAAGAGAAGAGAAATTATAAAAAAGAAAGCTTAGAGAAAGAGAAAGGTTAAGAGTATGCGCACCACTTACCAAGATGCGAGATCTAGAGAGAGAGAGAGAGAAAGAGGGAGAGAGAGAGAGAGAGAGAGTAGAGAGAGATCTATGTGTCTCTGTGTGTGCACAACACAATGCAAGTCACAATTCAGTTCACACATGCAAGTTTGACAGAAGCAGTGCTTAGTTCGAATGACGTGCAAAATGTCGAATTTTTGCTCTCGGATCCCCTGTATGTTTAAAACTGGGTGCCGGTATTGGCATCGGTATGGGTGCCGGCATGCACATCGGTATGGGTGTGGGTAACTCCATTTTAATTACCAATGCCTATACACATGCTCATATTGATGCCCATACTAATGCCTATACTGGTGGCCGCTGTCGTGAAGATATTGTCTTCACGATTATCTTCCAGAATTAAGCAAATACCCTTATGTTGTCTCTATCCCTCCAAGTAGTCCTTGGTTGAGAAGAGAAAGGGGAAAAGAAGCTCAATTTGTTTTCAATGGTTATACTTTGTCTTCATAAACAAAGAGGAAGTTGCTCATCTTTAGATATTGCACATATGAAAGTGTCCATTTCATCACCTGCAAATCTCATTTTGAAGTAGTACAGAAAAACAAAAAAAAAAACAAAAGAAGAACGTGGCTACTGAATTCTGTCAATGAAAGGGTTGGTATTTTCTAGCAGCTCGTATGGAGTGGTGAAAAAGGCAAATAACAAAGGGAGCACTCAAGTTGTTTGCATAGACACATGCGTTCTGGCAGTTTTGGAGGCATATACGGGAGTTACCAAACGGAGGAAGAGGCGCAATCTACTGAGAGAGAAGTATTAATTCAACGGCAAAAGGAGCAGCTGGGGAGGGATATACTTCTTCGGCAGGTGCAACCAAGGGAAAAAGGGGGGGAACACACACATATCTAGGAGGAAGGGATCGAAGGCCATGGATACTCGGCACTGCACAGATTTTATGATATGGAAGAAAGCAGTAGAGCGACATGTAGTAATGTAAATAGAGGAAGTGTGCTCATCTTGGATCAGAGGACGGAAGGTTAATGGTGCGCGCTGGTGGCTGCTGTTTTGATGGTTAGGATAGAGACAACAAAGAGAGAGCTCGTTAATAGAAGAGGGGAGGCAGTCAGACTGTTTTCGGAAGAAAAGTGCATGAAGGACTGATCTGATATGCAAGAAGGCCCATCCGGAATATTACGGACAACAATTGATGGATGACTTCAAGAACCAACATATGTTATTTACTCCAGCAAATGATGGACAAGCGATGAAGTGGAACCACTGATCTGAGGTAATAGAATTCTGATGGCGGCTCTGTAATATTTATGCTCAGTGACGTTGATGCTCGTTCATCATCAATATTACCTAATATTTATTCTAGAATGGCAACGAACTGAATTTTGCACTCTCTGTTCAGATGAATATGGACTGAATTCTGACATTCGAAAGTCGATTTGATATAGACAATTAGTGATGTTCTTCTCTTTCTTCTTAGAGATAACTTTGATTTGATTTGGAGACATCTTCTTGAGGTGTTTTTCTATAGATGCAGAGAGCGATGATTTTTTTGCTTTTACTTAACACTATCGAATTCTCTTTATCCTAAGTCTTCTGCTGCCAAGATTTTAGTCTTGCGTCTGCTGCGCATAATTAACATGTGATTAGACCATCACTTTTGGATAACTGGAATTACAATCGCACATATGTGACACTGATGATTTGGTTGATAAAATTTTGGAAATGATACTATGATTTTGGTTTTGTTTTCTTTGAGTTTTTTTCGTTTGTCACATTGAAATATGATACTTATAATACTAAAAAGAATAAAAGTAGCATTATAATAGAAGCTTCGTTGCGTTGCTGCAATTGTGCGAATTGTAAAACAAAAAAATGAGACTTCATATGCATAGTTAATCTATTTCTTTGCTAAAGCATCCCGGATCACTTCTGCGCTGATTAAGAAATCAAGACAGAGTATAGATGTCGTCAATTCTTAATGATTTTCGACCTATGAAGCTTAAATATCTTTGCAATTCTGTTCTAAAATTAGGAATGTCGCTGTTATACTCAGATCTAGTCGAATTTTGATCTTCAAATATACTGACATGAGCGATTTTCATGTTTGTAATGATGCCAAAAACATGAAGATGTTTTATGTTTTTTCCATATAAATTTCATATGTTTGTTATCGCTCGTCGTTCATCAACATATCTTTGGTAATATAATATTTGAAATATTGTATTATGATTGTTTTCATTTAGTAGCAGCAGAAAGTGAAATCGATACGAAAGAGAAAAAAACCGTAGTGAATTACTTTCGTTTGCTTTTGATTCCTAATCCATGTTATTAGGTCTTTTCAAAGTTTGTGCAGGCAATTCGTTTATATTAGTGCATTAATATTACCTTGTTAGGTAGCATTTATTTGTGCAAACTACTCTAGTCTACAAAAGGTTTATTTCGTTTTGTGACATTGCTATAGTAATACAGAACATAAGGTAAATTTGATTTCTGAGTATGACTCACATTCACAAACCCATTGGACTAACAATGATGAGTCGAAATTCTTAATTGATTTTCAAAAGTATCTGATCGATTGTCATGAGTGCATAAGTTTCTTTAAGGCTTCTGTGAACTTTCGAGAATTGCTTGGGTCTGCTCCAAGCATCCGACGTGCGCCGTAGTTCCA
Organism: Ceratopteris richardii; assembly: GCA_020310875.1. Classification (NCBI taxonomy): domain Eukaryota; kingdom Viridiplantae; phylum Streptophyta; class Polypodiopsida; order Polypodiales; family Pteridaceae; genus Ceratopteris; species Ceratopteris richardii. Next base: position 154,086,661 of record CM035418.1, on the reverse strand, counting down.
ACGGTTGGCCTGATCCATCGACCGTCGTTTTCGCTCCCACATTGGAACCCGACGTGAAACTCTACGGCTTGGAGCAACTCAAGTCAATGCTTGGACACAAAGGACTGTGAGGTATTCCTTCTCAACCAAACATCTATTTTGGTTTCATTTATAGAAAGATGGCTTTTTCTGCCATCAAAAATAACTCAAATAATGATGAAATTCAGTGATCTAATTACGACTTTGCATATGGATATTGTTAAAGAAATAGCATCATTAGGAGATACGATGAGATTTGAATTGGCATGAGTACATGAAAGATTAGATATTTTCGAGAATCACATAAATGAGAAGATGTTGAGCAAACATAGAAATGGATGTGAGAATCAAGTTCATTGCATGTCTATAGATTCACTAGAAGCCTCTTTAATTAATCATAGGCAAAGCCCTTTCCGACCAATACCCAAAAAACCTAGGAATAAAAATACATTGTTTGATGTTTTTGGTGTGACCAGATCGGCCATACCTATGATGATTGTGTCGCATTCGAACATGCATGTAAACATCAAATAGTACATCAGATAGGAAAGAAAATATGTGATTATCATACTAAGGCTCCTTTACACTTGAACCTAGGTAGAGGTAGAATGATAAAATATTTTAAGCAAAAACAAGTCCGATCAAGATCAAATAAACAAGTTAGAAAACAGTGGAGAGCTAAACAAGATAATAATATAAAATCTATTGCTCAAGACAATAATATTCAATCATTTAACGATATGAGAAATAGTCATGCACAAATGGATAACCCACAAGTTGAACTGATGATGCAAGAGAGTAAGCTAAATGATAAACAAGAGCATGAAAGAACAACTTATGAGAAAATAGGAAAATATGAAAATTTACATAATATTTCAATTGATTCTGATGATCAATCACTTGAAGATGAGAAAAATGAAATGATGAAAGCACAAGTGAACCTAGAAACTTGCAATCAAACTAATAACCAAAATCAAATTAAGAATAGTAAACAAAGAGCTAGTGGTAATAAGGATTCAAACAATGAGGAAAAACTTAACGAAAAGGACCAAGAAGGTTTTGAAAACATATCAAACAAATTACACAAAATATGAAGAAGTCAACAAAAATCATTAAAAAGAAATGAGTTATATATGCAAGAAATTTTTGATGCCTTGTATTAAAATTTAAATACCTACTAATGAGTTTTGAATAGTTATTTTTTAACAGAACAGGTATAAGGAGCCAAATTGATAAGGTAATATGATCAAGTTTATGAATGTTTATGAATTTTTTTGCATGCATGACGAACAGAAGTTTATGAATGTTTTCCATTTATGATGAATAGAAGTTATGAATGTTTCTAGTAAGAAGGTATTTCTACGGGAGTTTTACCTCTCCCTCATCAAAAGGTAATTACGAGCACGGGAGTTTACCATCTCCCTCATCAAAAGGTAAGTACTAATTGAAGGAAAAAGGTTGAATTAATGAGTTTTTATAGAAATGATTAATTTGATGATTATATTATACTAAACATCTTATGAGTTTTTGATAACAGGTATGAATCAAGAGCCAGTTCAAGATTTTGAGTTCAAATGGTTTGTATGGAAGAAAACTACTTTGCGTTGCATACTTATGTTCTATGGAAAATGTTTGTTTTAAAACAAAAAGTTGATTATGGATTGTATATATCTATTATATTTTTTGAGAATTGATACTTTTTATCTTTTAGTATGTTTATTAAAGTCGAGGAAGTGATGGCGAGAAGATGATGCAGATGAAGAAAAGTACAAGAAGTCAAAATATGTTTTTGAAATCTTTTAGAGTGTGTTGCTTTGATGAAATCATGAGAACCATTTCCTGATTTGCACCATAAATTCATACATGCATCCATAGTATGCATCCTTTAAAATGTATATGCACACATTCATGCCCTTAGATGCACGTTTAGTTGCACAATCAACAAATTTGTAATTACATGAAGCAATCAAAAAAGTTTATATAATGAGTGGAAAGCCTCTACATCGAAAGCCAATTAGCCTATCTATGCACCATTATATTTGCCAATGCATGAAAAGTATGCATGTGATAGGGTCACATTATATGACCATGCATCGAGGTACGATCTGATCTATACCCATGCACATAAGAGCGAATGTAAGGCTTTATGTATATTCACATTGCTATGTATGTGAGTGAGTGCACAATCCTCACCATCCGAAACCTTTTACCTTGCTCATTGCACCATATTTGTTCTCTATGCATTTGAAAAGTATGCATTTATAGGGCTACTTACACGGCCGTGCATAAGGCACTTTGTTAACAGGTTATTGATGGTTTGGTGCATCCAGAGGAAGCACAGGTTTGGTGGGGATGAATGTCGTAGAGATTCTCATCTCTACTCTCGCTTCTGCTTGCTCCAAAAGAGCTGGATTTCCAATAGTATATTTTGATCTACCACCATATCGGGTAAAGTTACTTTTCAACTCTAAGTTCGGAATCAGATAGCGACAATTAATTTTTGCATGACAAGCAAATTAATGGTGGATTTTTTCTTTGTGATATTAGCGTCACTTTTCTCAAAGAGATCCGATTTTTGTGGTATGCTATCATTAGCATTATAATCGTATGAAAGGAGTTGTGAAGAAGTGCAAAGGGAACCACAATTGAGAAAAGCTCATACTATTCATGCAATTTCAACACTCTCGTTGGATGTGCTCTGTTCATTGCTTATATCTTGATATTTCATTCCTTCAAGCGACATGGCACGTTGCAGCTGCCATTGGAACTGCAACTTATGTCCATCTACTAAAATAGAACCATCCATGCTGATGCGGAGGATTGTAGGAAGGACACTTCAGAAGAAGTAGAGAAAGAAAAGGCAAGGGAGCACACGACTGCCAGTTTTTTTTGGCGCTGAAAATCTCTTAGAGGGGGGCGAATCCAGATACGTTTTTTTTTGGGGAAAGTCATGCAAAAGGGAGGCGCATGATCGGTTAGAAAAAAGGTACAGATTAAGGCGGCAGTTACCAGGGGAAGAGGGCAGTCAGGAGAGGATACATGCGAAAAAAGTAGAGGCGACAATAATGGAGGGGAGATTGATCATCGGAGAGGGCTGCAATAATGAACAGAGGGGGGTTGCTGTTGCGCAGGACATGTATGATCCACTGTTGACAGAGGACCCTGCTGCGTAGAGATCGAAGAAGAGGATCGATTCAGAAAAGGAGAGGCCTAATTGTATATCAGAGGAGCGAGGAGTCCAATTTGGACTCTTCTAATTGAAGGAAAGAGTGCGCAAGGGAAGGACACCATGACGTTGAAGGCATCATTATTACGCGATCTATTCCATGCATCAGAGTAAAACGATGATGACCAGCTGTACTCTTCTCCGTGACAAAACTTCAAGGATAAAGCTCTGAAAGCCTGTGGTCTAATTTTAATGACACTTACGACGAAATCTGACGATGATAGGAACCACTCTTTCACTGCAAATTCGACGACCTCTGAGGGACGATAATTCCTCGATAAACATTTTTTTTGTTAGGGTTCACTGCACTTGTCATTCATGAAGAATACGCAGAAGTTCTGAAAGTCGCTTGACATTGATATCTTTTTACTGCTGATTGCTATTAACAGGAACGAAGTGCTTGTGTAGAAAGTAATAGATCTATCTATATAGAGATAGGCGGTACTACTGGACTCATTGTTTTTCAATATGGAGTTTAAATGCATAAAAGTGGTCCTATACTACCAATACCAATAACCTAATGATTCTACTTCTTCCGTTACTCGTCGGCTCCTCAAATGAACTTTGTTTCTGCTGATTATTTCATTTTGAATGCTAGAGTCTCGGAAAATCAAGAAGAAGGTTCGGAATAATAAAGAAGCAACTTTTAAGTATTAAACTGTTGCAATCTTCCCTTAAATACATATATTTTGGATGAGCGCGCGCTGAAACTTGTTTTCTTAATGTATATGGAATATGTTATGTGGAATATGGTATTCATCGCTTTTTACAACCAGCGATCTTTTGTTTATTTTAAATAAGTATTCTACTATCACATGAATGGTTAATGTTTACAATTTGAGATGTACTCGCTCACCAGTCACGGACTTAACATGCAGAAATTTCATGACATGGTCTAATCCTCATAGATTGATTAAAAGCTTCCATCTATAAAGTTTCTTCTAGTTTAAACCGAGTATAAAAGTTAATGCGTGTTATTCAATGCATGAAATCGGTTTGTCGTTCAGGAGACTATATTTTTTATGCATCCTTTTCCTATGGTTTGTGTATTCAAGGCAAATTATGTTGTGCAATGATCTATGTTTCTCATATCTACAGTAAATCAAAGAAAATCTTTTCAATCTAGAAGTTAAACGTGAACTTCATATTCCATATACCTATTGATGAACACGGAACATGACTGAATCGTTTGGAATTCACCTCTCCTATTAATCGTTTGCGAAAGAGACTTATTAACTTGCGAAAGTTACTGGTCATGATATATAAGAAATTCACTTTATCATTGAGTTAGAAAAAAAAATCGATATGCATTTGATTTGCAATTAGTCAAGATATATGGTAAAGTCTTTGAACTTCTGTCATGACACATTTGTTTCCAAAGCACCTAAGGATATGATGAATTTCTTTGCAATCAGCAACAAATATTCTTGTTGATTTTCAATTGCTTGTTTGAGTTCCTTCGCACCTGAGTTTGCTCCAAAGCACTCGGCGTGCTCCGTATTATCAGCGATTGGCTTGATCCACCAACCGTCACAAACTGCTCCGACATTTGAACGTGCGTCGTAATTCCGGCGGTTGTCTTGATCCACCGACCGTCGCTTTCGCTCCCACATTTGAACCCGATGTGAAATCTACGGCCTTGAGCAACTCAAGTGAATGCTTTGGACACAAAAGACTGTGAGGTATCTCTTCTCAACCATATATCTAGTTTGATTTCGTTCATAGAAAGATGGCTTTTTCTGCAGAAGTCTTGTATGACATTGAATCATACATTGTTGCATCCATTAATGAACAGTTTGTTTCTGAATTTGATTCCTTGATGGCAAAAATAACTCAAGTAATGATGAAATTTACTGATCAGTTACAGCTTTGCATATGGGTATTGTTAAAGAACTAGCATCATTAGGAGATACGATGAGATCTGAATTGGCACGAGTACATAAAAGATTAGATATTTTCGAGAATCGCATAAACAAGAAGATGTCGAGCAAACATAGAAATGGATGTGAGAATAAAGTTCACTGCATGTCTATAGATTCACTAGAAGCCTCTTTACTTGATCATGGGCAAAGTCCTCTCCGACCAAAACCAAAAAGACCTAGGTACAATGTATGCTCAAGAAATCAATTGTAATCACTATATAATGCAACTTATTGCATGAGTAGAGTGGTAGTCTTTATGTAAAATTTTGAGCTTCAAAGTGGTTGGATCTACCACCTAAAAGGTAGTCCAAATTCTTAAGATCAATTGAATTTTGAATTCAGAGTAAGTTCATGAATTTAGGCTCTCAATGAGGCCTCAAACTTCAGTTTTGTTGTTTTCTAATTATGTGCTTAGAGGTGTATACCTAAGTTCAACCCTCTCTTAAGTTCGAGCCTCTCCCAATCAAAGGTCAATAGGCCCAGAGGTTAAGAGGATAAGAGGCTTAAGTCTGAGTCATTTGATTAGAGGATAAATTTAACTTGAAGCCGCTACTATAATATATTAGAGAGGCTATGAAGATAAGAGGCTATGAAAGAACTTAATTCTCAAACTTCCGTTTGAGCCTCTCTCACCAAAAGGTTAATAGAGGCTCAAAATCAAACTCAAACATATTCCAATTATATTCAACTTAGTTCAAGCCTATCCTTCTTCTAATACATGAGAACATCAATATTATATACAAGCTTATTATATTGTTCTAGTTGTATGGGATCCATGGCTTGAACTTAAATTCAAGCGTCTCTTACTCATAAGATTATAAGTCCGAGTTAAGTTTATGATTTTTCTACTCAGAAAAGAGTTTGAACTCAAGTTACAACTTCTGCTCACACAAGGTTGCAAAGATGGCTTGCAATGGTCAAAATATGGCATATAAAAGATAAGGCTTGAAGTGTAGAATCTACATCAAGTTGAATTTCTTGATTTGGATATTCTATGAGGAAGTTCTAGCCAAAACAATGGAGCTAGGTGAGTGGGCAGTATACCTCTTTGAAAGTATGTAGAGAATTAAATACTCTCTACAGGTGCTTTTTAAGTATTTAACCATAGCTTCCAACCATTCATTGGAAAGCCCTTGGAATCTACTTTCTATACCAAGTTGAATCATCCAATTTGGATATCATATGAGAGCATTACGACCATTTACGTGGAGGTAGGTATACTAACCGTGCTCTTTCTTTACTCTTCTCTCTTTTTCTATTCGTTTCCTTCTCTCTCTAATCTTCATTTTAATGTTCTCTCTTCCTCTTTGTTCATCCATTTCTTGCTCCTTTATATTCTTTTATCTCTTTCTCTCTACCTCTCTTTTTCTATCTCTTTCTCTCTACCTCTCTCTCTCTCTCCAGTTTTTTTCTTTTTCTCTATCTCTCTTGGCTTCTCTCTTTCTTTATCTCTCTTTTATCATTCTTCTCTCTCTCTTTCGTTCCCTTCCTCCTTCTTTCTCTTTATTTATCTTTCTTTCTATCTCTACTTCTTCTCTTTCTCTCTTCTCTTTCTTTCTTTCTTCTCTTTCTTTCTTTCTTTCTCTCTCTCTCTCTCTCTCTCTCTCTCTCCTTCTTTTCTTTCTCTTTCTTTCTATCTCTACTTCTTGTCTTTCTCCTTCTCTCTTTCTTTCTTCCCCTTCTTCTCTTTCTACTTCTCTTTCTTTCTTTCTTTTTCTCTTTCCTTCCCTTTCAACGTCTCTTTCTTTCCCTTTTTTTTTGTCTCTCTCTCTCAACCTCTCTCTGAGAGGGGGTGACTCCGTGCTATGTCTAAGACTATTAGTAGCTAATGTATCGAACATGTGTACCTCAATGGGTAAAGCATTTGCCTCTATCTTCAAAAGTTACAAGAGGTAGTTCACAAGTGAACTTTACATAGTCTTCATTTTAAAGCTTCTTTTATGACTTTGTGGGACTCAAGCCAATACTTAGGCTTGTCATACACTTGCTCCAACAATAATGACTTCCTCTATAGAATTCTCATGATGCTTTGGAGCTGCATCTAAAAAATCCCAAAAATCTCATTAATAGACTGCCAAATTTACGCCAATTAATATGCAACATCCTTAAATGCTTAAACTTAACCTTGAAAATCTCTCAATCATAATACATTAGAGTTTGAACATTATGTTTGAGCCTATTATGCTCTTTCAATTGTAAGATATTTGTGGCTCCTACTTATGTTTGAGATTCTTTCACTTAATCTAAAAACTCAAACTTAAGTTCAAATTCTCCACTCAAAGATTACATGCTGGAAATTAAGTTAGAGTTTAATTTGGTTATCTAAAGCTTATTCTGACTATAAAAGAATACAAACCTGAACTTAAGTTTGAGGGTCTTTTCATTTGGCTAAGGGCTTGAACTTAAGGTTGAGTCTTCTTCCACATAAAGGTTCAAACTTAAGTCCAAATACCTTCCATTTTGGTTATACGAGTTCTATACGTTGTCGGGACCTGAGTGAAGACCACTGCGAAGATCAATTCTAGTTTTTCAATGGGTCATACTGTGTGACTACATGCAGGTGTTTTTTCAGTATGTTTTAGGACTTAAGATGTGAAAACAATGTTGTATGAAGTGATTGTCTGTATGAGTTTAATTTGGTTATCTAAAGCTTATTCTGACTATAAAAGAATACAAACCTGAACTTAAGTTTGAGGGTCTTTTCTTTTGGCTAAAGGCTTGAACTTAAGTTTGAGTCTTCTTCCACATAAAGGTTCAAACTTAAGTCCAAATACCTTCCATTTTGGTTATACGAGTTCTATACGTTGTCGGGGCCTGAGTGAAGACCACTGCGAAGATCAATTCTAGTTTTTCAATGGGTCATATTGTGTGACTACATGCAGGTGTTTTTTCAGTATGCTTTAGGACTTAAGATGTGAAAACAATGTTGTATGAAGTGATTGTCTATATTCTAATTTGTCTATGCTACAGAATGTATATGGTAAAGATTATTTGACTTCATGCAAAAAAAAATTCTTTTTAGATGAGATGGTAACATTCAAAATTGTAAAGATTAAATGAAAAATAATATAATAAAAAAACCTATACAAATTATGAAATTTTAAGTAAGAGTTCTAGGAAAATCTTCAATTTCTAAGGTAGTATTCTAAGAAAATTTGATTTAAATCTCATCTACTAGAGAAATCTAGATAGAAAAACTTGAGATACTACAGCTTCAATGAGCATCTACTGCATCGCTTTTCATCTTTTCGTTCGTAATACTCATCAAGATTAGGTGCTCTTCAATGCTTCTTTTCCTCTCCTGCTTTGTTTCTCCGTCTCACAGAGATCCTTGAATGCCTTTTCACACAAACTCAACATCTCCATCCAAATACATCAATTTCCTTTTGTGAGACCTACATGCGGTCGCTCGTCCAAAATCATCATAGGAACCGCAAAGGAGTGGACATAATTCCTGTATCTTATTTTCCCTTGATACCACATCGAGCTGAAGGTGTGTAATATCATCTCCATGCTTCAGAAACTCCCTTCCATTTGGAGATGCCTCTCTCCTCAATAAATCTTTAAGCACAAACACAATTTTTGTCTCCCCGCTCAGATGGCATTTTCCAGTGGCAACATAGCTAGGCCCATTTCTTTGCAGCCCGCTTCAATCTCTCTCTCTCTCTCTCTCTCTCTCTCTCTCTCTCTCTCTTTGATCGTGTGATGCACAATAGGATCCATCTCTCTCTCTCTGTCTCTCTCTCTCTCTCTCTCTCTCTCTCTCTCTCTCTCTCTCTCTCTCTCTCTCTCTCTCTCTCTCTCTCTCTCTCTCTCTCTTTCTCTCTTTGATCGTGTGATGCACAATAGGATCCATCTCTCTCTCTCTCTCTGTCACGTTTACCTATCTCCTTCTACACAAATTTCAGTGAACACTCCCATGGAGACATTCTTCAAGGGATTTCTCAGTCCATCCTTCATGAGGCTATCAATTAACTCCTTATCACCAAGGTATTTTGCACATCGAATTCGACGAAGAAGGAAAGGAGCATTTGACATGCTCTCAATACCTCGAGCTACAATCACCTCACAGGTTCCTAGCATAATTACTTGTGGTGCAAGCACGCCTGAGAGAATGCTTCATTGATTTCAAATAGATTGATATCTTCAGGGAGTTCTTTTATTTATGCTCACTTATTGTATTTTTCAAAAATATTTTTCATGGATCTTTTACAATTGTAAAAACTTTCAGCTTTACACATGTAAAATTATAAAGAGAGATCCCAAATTCCACGAATTTGTGGTGGTTGATTTGCGTTCAATCAAGCAATCAATCACCTAAAAGTAGATCAAACTAGATCTTCACTTTTCTTAGATTATAGGAAAGTGAATTGATTCCCTCCAACAACCATTCCCACCTTCATTTGAATTCAAAATACACTTGTAGAGCTCATGGAGCACTTCTAGAGTCTATATAAAGACTTGAAATCACTTTTGCAATACATGGAAGCAATATACATACACTTGTGACCATCATTGTCTTGCTCCAATTTTCTCCATCATCTTCTTTGTCAACATTAATCGTGGAGAGGCTGCTATTCTCTCTGCAGAGTTTGAATTTGATGAAATATGTCTCATTAGAAAGGTATTCATATCTAGGTTATGCATGCAAATTTTCATAGCATTTGGTTTAGTAAATCGGGACAAATTGCAGGTTTTCTATCTCACGGTCAATCTCTACATACTCCTGAAAAATAGGAGGTACCACTGTTGAGTGTCTGATTCATTCCTATAGCATATTTTGCTTATTCTTTACACTTTTGAGCACTATATACACTCAAAATTATGTTTATCACTCCCATAAAAGTATTTTCTCTAATTGTAATCATGATGGTCGCTATGAGCATTTGAAGTTCATTGTCTCTTCCATAGATAATAAGTTTTTTAAACTAGTTGACGTGCAAACCTATCTGTTTTGTATTCACTCTTTCTCCTTGATGCTCCAAAGTACATAGTGCATTTCTTTGCACTTATCGCATGCCTATAAGGTCTATTTGAGTCTCCATTAGCTCAAGGGCTGGTCTTGTGCCAATTGGCTGGACCAAACCTCGTCGCTTTGAAACTCACTTTTCTACCTCCTACAAGCTTCTCCAAGTTCTTTCAACACCTATAGCACACACACACCCGCAACCTTAAACATATATTCACATGCGTATATACATTCATACACTCTCTTCGCACTTACACTCTCATTTCCTCTTTCCAATCTCCTTCTCTCTCTTTCTCCCACCCTCTTTTTCTCTCTTACTTCTTTACACCTATACAAGTACACTCACTTGTGCATATAACGTCCATGATCCCATTTTCTCCACACACCCACATTGAGGTTTTGATTTACATCCCCAACCAAATGCTTCAGCAAACGGACGATCCCCTTTGGCATAGTCTAATTTTTTGTATCATAGTTCTACCTCAATGCATCGCATGTCCGTTGCCGTTTGAAAATTGAATTCCGCAAAGTTGTAATAACCATGCGATATGCCCTTATGGAATAAATTTATGGTGTTGATGAAATAATATGCATCACCATGGCTATTTGATTTGGACGACAGGTATGTTGTTGTAGGAAATGAGCCACTCTTGACTGGACAAGTTTAACGCCATGATTCCCATAAACATTAATATCCTATTCAATCAATATTTCCAAATGAATAGCCAAACCCCCAATACCTACAATTTTAATGGCTTTGAATCCATTACTGAAGAAGACCCCTCTGTGGGAGATTGTAGGTTTATTGTGCAAATTGCAATCAGCTTTGTACCTCCATTCTTTTCCACCTTAGAAATTCTGGTTGTAAATCCTTATCAACAATTGAAAGTTGATATAGAGACTAGTGCATTCCAAAATATGCAATATGTCCCTATCTTTGGGCATCCACTAGCATCCATTGCTCTTCCTTGAGACAAATGATAAAACTCATATGACACTGCAAGATGAGTCGATGGATACATTTATGCTTTTTCTCCAAGGCATACTAGAAAATGAGATCTAGTACACAGTACAAATTTGTGAGTTTCCTTCAACCTTATCCCCTGCCAAACGACTTCCCAGATTCCTCATTTACCCATATTATTTATTCTCCATGGACTTTACTAGCCTTTATCTACCTATTGTGCTGCACCAGGAAAATCAGGACATGTCGACTGCATGCATTAAGGTTTAATCCAAAGATAACCCTGGAGGTACTTCCAAGGAGCCAAGAATGAAGAAAAATGATCTTCCCTTCCCTTACTATGGCTCAGGTAAAGAACAACAGTGCCCCCTCCTTTGGTTGGTGACCTTTTGGGATAATCAACAAAACTATGAAAAGCCCCTCTCTATGGATGTCTCCACCCAAAATAATGACCCCCCCTCCACCTGACAAGTCCCTTAGCTCCCACAATTGAATGCCTTCTTTTGCACTACCTCTTTTTATACAAGCCACCGACCTCCTTTAGTTCTCTCCCATTGTCACCCTCTGATCCCGACGATGAAGAAGAAGCACCTTCTTTCCTCTGATTTCCCCATTGTATAACTGCACAGGAAATAAAAGACCCAAAAGCACTCCCTTGGTCCCGTCTTCACCTACACATAGAATAAACCCCCCTCCCCCCCCCCACAAAAAAAAAACCACGAAGAACAGACACCTTCCCCCTCCTAGTGGACAAGAACCAGTGAAAAAACCAGATCCCAAGCTTTGTACACCCCCCATACTTACATACGGCCCCAAAGTGTGTGCAATTAGGGAGCATAACCCCTCTCACCTTCTGGCATCTCCCAGGGTGGCCACCCACCCCTAGTCCTTGTTGTCCTGCTGGATAGCCCTCCCCAAAACACAGCTCAGACTTTCAAACTAGTCACCCCTCGGGCTACCTCCTTTTCAAATGCACATGAAAGAAATGTTATTTTTTTTGGCTTGACACCAGGATAAGGCACTCAAGCTAGCTGTACAGGGGAAAATACAAGTTCCCAACAAATAATACATTTAATAGATAGTGGTTGATTGTCTTTATGCTCAATTCTCATGTCTCCAAAGGTGTCACATCTCAGTTCCATCCAAATTGGGGCCCTCTTTTTTAGTTTCATGAATTGAGCAGGGCATAAATTTGATGACCACTTCATCATCAACACTAAACATACCCAAATGAGTAGCATAATCAATCTGCAATGGACTATAAGGTTTCCATTATTTTTTCAATTTTAGTCTATAATTAAGCTTCACTCACCCAAGTTTACAAGTCCTCAAAGGACCCTAGCGAATCCCTAAGTCCACACAATAAAACACAAAACGTGGTTGTTTATGACTTGAAACATGTATCAAACAAAACCATATTCAAATTGTCATATGAGCAATCATAAAAAATATGCCACATTCTAGTTGCAGTCCACTCCTCTATCCGTGAGACCAATAATGACTTCCTCTATAGACTTCTCATGATGCTTTGGAGCTGCATCTAAAAAAATCCCAAAAATCTCATTAATAGACTGCCAAATTTACGCCAATTAATATGCAACATCCTTAAATGCTTAAACTTAACCTTGAAAATCTCTCAATCATAATACATTAGAGTTTGAACATTATGTTTGAGCCTATTATGCTCTTTCAATTGTAAGATATTTCTGGCTCCTACTTACGTTTGAGATTCTTTCACTTAATCTAAAAACTCAAACTTAAGTTCCAATTCTCCACTCAAAGATTACATGCTAGAAATTAAGTTAGAGTTTAACTTGGTTAGCTAAAGCTTATTCTGACTATAAAAGAATACAAACCTGAACTTAAGTTTGAGGGTCTTTTCTTTTGGGTAAGGGCTTGAACTTAAGTTTGAGTCTTCTTCCACATAAAGGTTCAAACTTAAGTCCAAATACCTTACATTTTGGTTATACGAGTTCTATACGTTGTTGGGGCATGAGTGAAGGCCACTATGAAGATCAATTCTAGTTTTTCAATGGTTCATACTATGTGACTACATGTAGGTGTTTTTTCAGTATGCTTTAGGACTTAAGATGTGAAAACAATGTTGTATGAAGTGATTGTCTATATTCTAATTTGTCTATGCTATGGAATGCATATGGTAAAGATTATTTGACTTCATGCAAAAAAAATTTCTTTTTAGATGAGATGGTAACATTCAAAATTGTAAAGATTAAATGAAAAATAATATAACAAAAAAAACCTATACAAATGATGAAATTTTAAGTAAGAGTTCTAGGAAATCTTCAATTTCTAAGGCAGTATTCTAAGAAAATTTGATTTAAATCTCATCTACTAGAGAAATGTAGATAGAAAAAGCTTGAGAGACTACAGCTTCAATGAGCATCTACTGCATCGCTTTTCATCTTTTCGTTCGTAATACTCATCAAGATTAGGTGCTCTTCAATGCTTCTTTTCCTCTCCTGCTTTGTTTCTCCATCTCACAGAGATCCTTGAATGCCTTTTCACACAAACTGAACATCTCCATCCAAATACATCAAGTTCGTTTTGTGAGACCTACATACGGTCTTTCGTCCAAAATCAACATAGGAACCGCAAAGGAGTGGACATAATTCCTCTATCTTATGTTCCCTTGATACCACATCGAGCTCAAGGTGTCTAATATCATCTCCATGCTTGAGAAACTCCCTTCCATTTGGAGATGCCTCTCTCCTCAAGTAATCTGTAAGCACAAACACAATTTCCGTCTCTCCACTCATATGGCATTTTCAAGTGGCAACATAGCTAGGCCCATTTCCTTGCAGCCCGCTTCAATCTCTCTCTCTCTCTCTCTCTCTCTCTCTCTCTCTCTCTCTCTCTCTCTCTCTCTCTCTCTCTCTCTCTCTCTCTCTCTCTCTCTCTCTCTCTCTCTCTCTCTCTCTCTCCCTCCCTCCCTCCCTCCCTCCCTCCCTCCCTCCCTCCCTCCCTCCCTCCCTCCCTCCCTCCCTCCCTCCCTCCCTCCCTCCCTCCCTCCCTCCCTCCCTCCCTCCCTCCCTCCCTCCCTCCCTCCCTCCCTCCCTCCCTCCCTCCCTCCCTCCCTCCCTCCCTCCCTCCCTCCCTCCCTCCCTCCCTCCCTCCCTCCCTCCCTCCCTCCCTCCCTCCCTCCCTCCCTCCCTCCCTCCCTCCCTCCCTCCCTCCCTCCCTCCCTCCCTCCCTCCCTCTCTCTCTCTCTCTCTCTCTCTCTCTCTCTCTCTCTCTCTCTCTCTCTCTCTCTCTCTCTCTCTCTCTCTCTCTCTCTCTCTCTCTCTCTCTCTCTCTCTCTCTCTCTCTCTCTCTCTCTCTCTCTCTCTCTCTCTCTATCTCTTTCTCTCTCTTTGATCATGTGATGCGCAATATGATCCATCTCTCTCTCTCTCACGTTCACAAATTTCAGTGAACACTCCCATGGAGACATTCTTCAAGGGATCTCTCAGTCCATCCTTCATCAGGCTATCAATTAACTCCTTATCGCCAAGGTATTTTGCACATCAAATTCAATGAAGAAGGAAAGGAGCATTTGACATGCTCTCAATACCTCAAGCTACAATCACCTCACAGGTTCCTAGCATAATTACTTGTGGTCCAAGCACGCCTGAGAGAATGCTTCATCGATTTCAATTAGATTGATATCTTCAGGTGTAGGTGAAGTTGTTGTAATACTAAGGAGATCGCTGGTGTTGGACTTGTGGGGATTCTTTTAGGTGCGTGCTCAACATCACTAAAACCTCAAATATATGCTAATATTTGAAGTCCATGTGTCCCCACAAATTGAGTAGGCATCAGCATAAGTGTTGTTGCACCATCATTAATAGAAGAAGCATTTCTTGTAGTAATGGTGCCATCCATTTTAAAAATTGGTCGCAGATTGTCTAGCTTATCTGGATCAAACTTAGAGCATTCCTCATCAGAGTCAATAATTAATTCTTTCTTTCTCTCTCTTGTCAAAGGCATTGACAGAATCTCTAACTTGAAAAGTCTTTTTTCTTGGGTTGTGGACGCTTTCTCATAGCCTTATATTGCATCGGCATCCTGATCCTCTTTGGATATTCCCATCTCTTTTTCACATACAATCAGTAGCACTCAGAAAAGTCCTCTATCATGTGCATCTACTACCGATCCACAATAGCCAAACAAGAAGAAAGAAGCACTTTTCTCAGATATGCTGCCTCAATAAGATCCAGTGCACATGTCTCAGAGGCAAAAACAAATGGCTTCATTGGTGCATCTGTCCATTACAGATGGGATCCTAGATAGGCCCACTAAATGGTTCATTGAATTGATCATCAGATATTGATGTATGGCTTGCTGAAATTGTAAGGATTGTTGTAGTATCTAAAGAAAACTTTGTACCTTCTTCACTGAAAACAGGGCTACAAGAAACCTCTCCAATTGAATCACAGATCGAGCAATCATCATCTTAATTCCCTTTTTCCATCTTCATTGCATCTTTTCTCTCATTAGGTAAATTGAAATTATCAAACCCCAACATGGGACCTAAAAATGATGGCACTCCCTAAATTAGCTAACTACTCTTAGGAAATTCAAAGTCTACTTCTTCCTCCTCTTCATCAGGTGCTATTGATCCCTCTAGGGTCTCGATGATGTCACTCAATGACTCATTTGAAAACCAGCTTATAGGGAAAGGTATGATCCTCACAATCCCATGAGGTACAACCCCAGCCTAATTGTGTACATATCTCATGGTAGTATTCTTAATGAAAAGGCATCGAAAGCTAGATGGATTTGTACCAAAAACCTTATATAATGATGCAATTATAAACTCTAATTTGAGCATAGAGATGCCATGAGAATCCATGTCTTTGGGGCAAACAAAGCATAAGCCTCTAAAATACTAACAAGGCATGCAGCATGATGTTGCCTACTGGCTCTAGATGGTCATCATCCTTAAGCCCCACACTCATGGCAAGCTCCTCTACCACTTCTTCTGTCACATTTGCTTGAATTGGAGAATAAGGGATCCACTTTGCATTGATTCTGACTGCATCAACCCTGATAATGTGTTGCCAAGTCTTGAAATCTTCTGTTGTCTTTGAGTTCCCGATGTTGGGTTCTACATTATCTTTAGTACTTGACATAGGTGACCTTTGAAGTCCTTCTATTGTTCTTCCACATGAGAGGAACTAGAACTTCTAAAATCCACCTCCACAACGTTGACACACCCATTCATCATTCAGATAAACTTATACATGTTTGCTCTTAAAGCATCACATTGGGCTCTTAAGTTTCTAAAGACATCTCTTTTGTGAGTTCCTGAAAGATTGACAACCATTTCATGCTAGCAACTTGTGTTTCTGAATCCCACAACTGTTTCCAATCGCTAACTTACATTTGGTGCTGCGCTTGTCGACCAATTTGCCCTTCACGTAAAACATGTCCATTATGCAAATATCTATGATGTCCTTCATAGATAGTTTTTTCAAGTGCTTTGGAAAAGGTGCTTCTATTCGTGGTGCACATAGGGGACAAGTATGATAATCTGAAATCGATAAACATGAACATTCACCATAACCAGGCCAATCATGCATCGCCCACATAAGTATGCCTTGCACTCGCATGTCTCGTCTTATTATAGGTTGAAATATGTCGCACACAGTAATCCCATCCCATAAAGTGCACAAATCTTCCACACGTGTTGCAAGGTATACATCCATGTTTTTTACCTTTTACTTACCTGGAACGATAAGAGCTAATAACAAATGGCCTTTTTTGTGGCTAGCCATGTTGGGATGTTATAATTGAACAACAATATAGGCCATGTGCTCCATGAATAGCTATGTAAATCAAATGGATTTACTCCATCCATAGCTAGGCCTAGACGACAGTTCTGAGGCTCACTAGCAAACTAAAGCCCTATTTATATATATACTAAAGACCTATTTTTAGATATTTAATTATATATATTATTTTTATTATAGGTATGTAAAAAACCTAAATCCCTTATACTAAAGACCTAGACCTAAAACATGTATAGGTGTGTATGCATGTGTACATGTATGTATATATGTATATGTATTATATGTGTATATGTGTATATATGTTATGCATGTGTAAGAACCCTAAACCCTAATCTTAATGTCCTAGAACAAAAAAATGTATATGTGTGTATGCATGTGTATATATATGTGTATGTGTAGATATAAATGTATATGTGTGTATGCATGTGTATATATATGTGTATGTGTAAATATATTTTCTGTGTATATGTGTATATGAGTGTATGCATGTGTAAAGAGCCTAAAAACCCTAATACTATTTTTATATACTTAATTTGATAAGAAGACCCTAAAATCTTAATTTTAAGTATTTAAAAATATGTATTTAAATAAAGAAATAGTTATTTTTATATTTATTTACCTATACTAAGGACACACACACACACACACACACACACACACACACATATATATATATATATATATATATATATATATATATATATATATATATATATATATATATATATATATATATATATATATATATATATATATATATATATATATATATATATATATATGTATATATATATATATATATATATATATATATATATATATATATATATATATATATATATATATATATATATATATATATATATATATATGTATATGAATGATACTAAAGACCTTTTTTTATATATTTAATTATATATATTTATTTTTATTATATGTTTGTAGAAAACTTCAAACCCTAATCCTAAAGACCTAGACCTAAAACATGTATATGTGCATATGCATGTGTATATATATGTGTATGTGTATATATATTATGTACGGATATGTGTATATATGTGTATGCATGTGTAGAAAGCCTAAAACCCTAATCCTATTTCTATAGATTTAATTTGAAAAAAAAACCTAAAATCCTAATTTTATATATTTAATTAAAACACTAGCTACTTTCATATTTTATTTTTTTATCTATACTAAAATCCTACTTTTTTATATAGATTTATTTATATATAATAATTTTTTTCTTTTCTTTTTCTTATAGATATTTAATTTAATTAAAACATGGTAAATCCGAATTTCTTTTATATTTGATTACATATATTTAATTATATATATTTAATTATGTATATACATTTATTTATCCATACTTAAGACCTATTTATATATATATATATTATTTATTCTAATACTAAAGACCTATTTTCTATATATTTAACTATATATATTTATTTTTAATATATGTATGTAAAAAATATAAAACCCTAATCCAAAAGACCTAGACCTAAAGTATGTATATGTGTGTATGCATGTGTATATATATTATATGTGCATATGCATGTGTAAATAGCCTAAAAATCCTAATCCTTTTTTTATATATTTAATTTGATAAAAAACCCTTAAATCCTTATTTTATATATTTAATTAAAACACTAGCTATTTTCATATTTATTTATGTATTCTAAAATCATATTTTTTATTTATATTTAATTATATATTCTAATTTTTTCTTTCCTTTTTCTTATATATATTTAATTTAATTAAAAAAATGTGTGTATGCATATGTCTGTATGTGAAGTGCTTTGGTTAATAAATCTGCACATTGCATATTTGTGGATACATATGCAAGTTGAATCTCAATAGCTTCTCTCTAACATAGTGATAGTGTACTTCTATATGCTTGGTTCTTGCATGATAAAGGTGATTGGCTACAAGATGCAAAGAACTTGTGTTATTACCAAAGAGCATAGGTGAATGAGTATGAAGTTGCAAACCTGAGTAGAGCAATCTAATCCCAATAGCTTCTTGTGTGGAATTTGCTAACCCCCTGTATTCAGCTTCTGTAAAAGATAGAGCAACAGTTGGTTGCTTGTTAGAGGACCATGAGATAGGCTTATCACCTGCAAAAGACAAGTATCCAGAAGTACTTCTTATGTCATCCTTAGAACCTGCCCAATCTGCATTTGGGTATAACTTAATGTCCAAATCTGATGTGTATGGGAAGTAAAGATATTGGTTTTGAGTACCTTTGAGATACTTCAAAATCCTTTTAGCAGCTTCCAAGTGAGGTGCTCTAGGTTTATGCATGAATTGACTTAGAACACTTACTCCATAACATATATCAATCCTGGTTAATGTTGCATAGTAAGACTTCCAATTATGCTTTGATATCTTGCAATGTCTTCAAGAAAATCACCTTCATGAGCACTCAATTTATGATTTATCTCGATAGGGATGCTAGCTACCTTTGCATTCTCCAAGTGGAATTTCTTCAACATGTCCTACACATATTTCCTTTGAGTTATGTAGATTTGAGAGTTAGTGTAGACTAACTCAAGTCCAAGAAAATACTTTAGAAACCCTAGGTCACTGATTTTGAACTCTTGCATCATTTGGTTCTTGATTTGTTTGATGCCATTGGCATCACTACCTATCAGAATGATGTCATCAACATATACACATAAGTATATCATTTATGAACTACTTCTCTTAACAAACATAGATGAATCTGCCTTGCTCATCATGAATCCTTGATCCTGAAGGTAGGTTGTTAACCTATGGCTACATGCCCTAGGTGCCTGCTTCAAACCATAAAGATCTTTGCTCAATTCGCATACATGATTTACCTTGTGTGGGTCTTCATAGCCAAGAGGTTGAGCCATGTCAACCTCCTCTGAAATCCAGCCATTGAGAAAGGCATTTTTCACATCTAGTTGATACATATTCCAATTTCTAGATGTAGCTACACTTACCAATACCCTGATGGTTGGCAATTTAGCCACAGGTGAGAAAATTTCTTCATAATCAACTCCTTGGGTTTGTGCAAAAACTTTAGCCACAAATCTAGCTTTATACCTATTTATGGATCCATCTCATTTCCTTTTGATTTTGTAAATCCACCTAGAATCAGTCACCTTCATTAATGCTTTCTTGGGTACTAGCTCCCAAGTGTCACTCTCTTGTAGTGCTTCTATTTCTTCATCCATAGATTCCTTCCATTCTACCTTGGTACTTGCTTCTTCATATGAAGAAGGTTCTTCAAGTGATGAATCCTTAGCAAGATAAATGGAATGCTTAGTAACTAATGAAGTATCATACCCATATCTGATTGGCTTCTTACTCTCCCTTTGTGATCTCCTTAAGGCTTGGTTGGTTGATTCAGGCATGTCCTCCAACCTCTTCACCTTGGCCTTTCCTTTTGATTTCAATGCTTTGAACTCTTCCAAGTTGATGGTGTCCTCATCATCTAATTTGATGTCTTCAATTGTGCTTGGCTCCTCCTTGGTGAGGCATGGAAATTCTTCTTCCAAGTCATATGGTAGTTTGACCTTCCTACATTCACTTTCAAACCAAGAATCATTCTCATCATACACAACATCTCTACTGACCATAAATCCTTTGTTGGATGGATTATAGAACCTGTACCCTTTCTGATTTAAATCATACCCTATGAAGATGCATTTCTCTGCCTTAGGGTCTAGTTTACCTCTGATCTGAGATGGAAAATGCACATCAACAACACAAACAAATATTTTACAATGATCAAGTGATGGTCTCCTACCATGCCATGCTTCATATGGGGTCATCCCATCAAGTGACCTAGAGGGTAACCTATTAATAAGGTAAGTGGTAGTAGAAACACTCTCTACCCACAAGTCATTAGGCAATTTCTTTTCATTAAGCATTCATGTAGCTGCTTCCACAATCAATTTGTTCCTTCTCTCTACTACTCCATTTTGCTCAGGAGTATATCTGGTAGTAATCTCCCTCTTGATACCTTTGTCCTGCAAAAATGCATCAAATTCATTGATGAAGTACTCACCTCCTCCATTTGACCTTATCCTCTTTAAACTTCTTCCTATTTGATTTTCCACAAGTGCAAGATACTTCTTGAAACAACTGAACACCATCTTTATGTTTCATGAAATACAAGATAGTCCACCTACTAAAATCATCAATGAATGGCACATAGTACCTTGAGCCTAAAATTGAAGGATCCTTGCTTGGTCCCCACACATCTATGTGGACAAGTCCAAATAATCCTCATGCATATAGCCTTTCTTTGTAAAGGGTAACCCGTGTGATTTATTAAACTCACAAGCACCACATTTATAGATCATGTGTTGCTTGAATACATTATGCGTCCCAAGCACACATTTATCTCTACAAATCTACTTCATGGATCTCTCACCAATGTGCCCTAATCCTTTGTGCCAAATCTCTAATGTTGTCGTGAAGGGCTCAGTTGGGTGGATCAGGCCAACTACCAGTGTTCCAGATAGACGGTACACCCAGGGTGCTTTGGGCAACTTAAGAGGTAGAATTCAAATATAGACGCTCACAAATAATCAGATGAGACCATAAATAAAATCACTTGTACAAATTATCAACATCATAAGAAAGTTTGGAAACGAGAGAGATGTGAGGAAATTGGAGAGTCCATTAATTCATAATAATGTGTTCATACAAATATAATGCAGATAATGGAAACAGATTACAAGTTACCAAAACATCATAGATCAGATTACAAGTTACCAAAACATCATAGATCATAATGTCCTCCTCAATCATGTGAGCAGAACCTCCACACCAAGATGTGTGCCAACACTCCTCGAAGTTAATGTCCAATTCATAAGATGATTTGACAATGAGGCTAAGTGCCTCTTATATAGTATTTTCATCCTCCCAAAAGCCATAGCAAAAAAATCACGTAAAATCAGCTAGTGAGCAAGTTAACCATACAGTTTAGGAAGATCAAGAGATATCTCCCCAAAATTCAGGTAACAACAACACCACCAACAACAGCACCATGAGTGGTTCACAGCAACAACAACAAACACCGCCATAGCCACAATCGCAGTTTCAGCAGCAACAGGTTATCCCACTACGTCCGGTGCTAACAGGGATCACGTATACAAAATTTGGAGGATTTCGGGGGGATGATCGCATGTGCAGACCTTTGAGATTAACTATGTAGTTCTGAACTACCCAGCAGACCCTACCTACAAAGCAGTTGTGTTCCAGTCCACCCTGGTTAATGAAGCTGCACGATGGCTGACCGAATATGATTTGAACCACTTTCGGTAGTATGATGATGTAAAGGATGCCTATCTACAACGATTTCGATGAAAGAAGAACCCCACTGAAATTTTTGACTACTTACAGAATAATGGGCCAAAACCACAGCAAACCGTACAAGATTATGCCACGTTATTTCGGACTCATTTACGGTAGTTGCCACTAGCACACGCTAATTTATCAGATGATGTTATTACACAATGGTTCATCAATGGACTGAAGCCTTAATTGAAGCAGATTATGATCATAAGGTGTGTGGGTGGAATGACTTTGAATGCCGTAATCGCTATGGCATTACAATTAGAAAACAAAGTGGGTGTATTCACCAAAGACCTAGAGTGGCTGAAAGCATCCAAGCAATCTAACGATGATCCTTTGAAATATATATACTGTACCAAATGCAAAAATCCAGGGCACAACAACTCAACATGTGCGCTGAATCAACTGTATTGTGCCATTTGCCACACAACTGACCACACTACGGAGACTTGCCCTTACAGTGCCAAGGAACATAGTAGAGCAGCGGTTAATTCCATCATTGAGGAGCAGGGACAACCGGCTAGCCATTATGTACCACCACAAATGAGGAACACCCCATACCAGGGATACAGGAATTATCGAGGAGGGCGGACAAATAACTTCCGTCAAGCTCAATGGAATGCAGATCCGTCAGGAGAAGGTACATCTAATCCAACTCCTAAATGTCATTTTTGTGGGGAAATAGGGCATATCCGGTGGTTCTGTAAAGATCCAGCGGAATATGACAAAAAGAAAAAAGAACGGAAACATCCGATGGCAAATATGGTGTATATTTCACCAGTAGATACGCAAGCAGCAGTGGTTCAAACACGTTCTGAAAAGCACTTACAACCAGCTACAGAGATTTTTGAACCCGGCATTCGTGAACAACTGAAGGTGTTTACAAGAGCAAGCAAATGGGCAACGCAAGAGCAAATCATATTCCCTCATCCAATTCCAGTGATGCAGGAAAGCATACCACCAGAAGTACCAGAAGGGCGAAATCTAACTCACACAATACCAGAGTCCACATCGGAGACCATACCAGAAACAGCCAAAACTGATTCAGTGTGGGATGTTCTCTCCAAGGCATCAACTACATTGCCCTTGGGTCAATTATTAGCTTTGGTCCCTGGAGTTCGACAATAGTTCCAGTAGCATGTTAGTCCAAGCTCCTCGAGCGCTCCTACAACAACCATAATCCAACCGGAATTGGACCCAATGGTGGATCATACAGTACCATTGATTACAATATGGTACAAAAACCACAAAATTACACAGTTCTTAATTGATGGCGGATCGGGTGTTAACATTGCAACAACAGCCATTTGCAAACGGTTGGGGTGGACGCAAATTGAACCTGCGCAATTCTTTGTACGTATGGATGATCAATCTCTAGTCCATCCAGTGGGCTTGGTGCGTGATATTCCGATCACTCTACAAGGATCTATTTTCAAAATGACTTTTTTTGTGCTGGATTTACCCGAATCGAACCTGGATTACAATCTACTCTTTGGACGTCCTCCGCTAAAACAAGCTAAGGTAGTGCAAGACTAGTCTGCACATGAATTAGTCTTTAAAAATAATCACCGAAAATACGTTGTCCCGTTGGGCGATATGAAACCCTGTGACTGCCATGTGCAACCATGTTTAGCAAAGCCTGTACACATGTTGGATGGTCTCTCCGATGACGAAGAGGACACTTTCCTGAAGGCTAACAAAGATGTGATTGCACTTGGCACTGTAGATCTACAAACAGTGGCTGATAACTAGAGTGCGACAGCCTGTTCGGTGGTACCTCTCACAGGTGAGCACGAGTCGAGTACTGAACAGACTTTGGATGAATCGATGCTACAACAATTACTCCAGCCTAGAGACGATGAGGAAAGGTCCGAACTGTTCTATGTACCAGAAGATCAGCTGATCACATGCAATTTAGGTGATCAAACCAACCCACGACCAATAAAAATAAAGGAAGGACTATCCGAGACTTTCTAGGAGTACCTGCTACAGCTTCTACGCGAGTTTGCTTATGTGTTTGCGTGGGACGACAAGGATATGAAGGGGTTTGGACCCGCGGATTTATCAACACCATGTGGTGTTGAAACCGGATGCAAGACCAGTCAAACAACCCAGTTACAGGATGAATCCTAACTATGCGGCACAAGTTAAAGCCAAACTTGATCGTTTGTTTAACGTGGGATTTATTGTGCCCATCGAGCATGCAGAGTGGATCTCTCCTATTGTTATAGTTCCGAAGAAAAACAAGCAGTTGCGGATATGCGTGGACTACCAAAAACTCAATGCTGCAACTGTACCTAACCCATTTCCATTACCATTCTTGGATACCATGTTAGACGATGTGGCTGGTTGGGAAATGTATTCCTTTCTAGATGGATACAATGGTTACAATCAAGTCAGGATGGCAGAGTAGGATATACCCAAGACAGCATTTATTACCATTTAGGGTGCCTATGAATGTACCATAATGTGGTTTGTATTCCGCAATGCTCCCAGTATGTTCCAACGCTGCATGCAGGAAATTTTTTTCGCTTATCTCACCACATTTATGAGGGTGTATCTGGATGATTTCTCGTTATCCGATGACACATCGGCGCACCTGGACCATTTACGGTGTTGCTTTTCAAAGTGTCCCGAATATCGATTGTGCTTGAACGCGAACAAATCGGTATTCTCCGTATCTTGTGGTAAGTTTATCGGACATGTTATTTCCAAACAAGGTATTCAGGTGGATCGAGACAAAGTGAAGGCTGTACTGGAG
Source organism: Ceratopteris richardii (assembly GCA_020310875.1). Lineage (NCBI taxonomy): Eukaryota > Viridiplantae > Streptophyta > Polypodiopsida > Polypodiales > Pteridaceae > Ceratopteris > Ceratopteris richardii. Next base: position 154,061,675 of record CM035418.1, on the reverse strand, counting down.
GCTCGTGCTCCTAAGACATCTAAAGAAGTGACGCAGTTTTTAGGTCAAATCCGGTGGCATGGGCGACATCTACATTGGCTTGCCCATCTGGCAATACCACTTAATCGATTGATCACCAGTAGCCCGCATCAATTCGAATGGACCGAAGAGTGTCGACTTTCTTTTGACCGACTGAAAACACTGTTGACTCAGGCTCCCATTTCACAAGCACCAAATTGGGAACTGCCATTTCATGTTTTTGTGGATGCCTTCGACAGTGCCATTGGTAGTCCAGTATATTATGTGAGCCGCAGATTGTCCCCGGCAGAACGTAACTATTCAGTTACTGAACGAGAGTGTCTTGGCTTGGTTTATTCTGTTAAAATTGTAGACGCTTCACCTTTCACGTAGACCATGCCGCATTGGTGTATCTAGTGCGCCAACAACATCTGGGAGGACGGTTAGCACGGTGGGTCTTGCTACTTCAAGAATTTGATTACTCCATCATCCATCGGCCAGGGTCAGCACACGCTCTTACTGACTTTCTTTCTCGGTTGGATTCTGGTGAGCCTCCGGAGGGAATTGACGATACAACACAAGCCATCTACGCAACAGAGACAAGACAGGAGGATCCACAAGAATTACCAGTACCCTCTTCTTACTATGATACCTTGCTTATGTTCTTGACTAGTGGATGTCTGCCTGGTATGATTCCTTCAGCTGCTAGACGAAGACTCGCCACGTACAATCGACACTTTCGATTGATTGTCGGACAATTATATTACATGGATCACTCCAGAGTATTACTCAGATGTGTCCCTCCACATGAAATTGCTTCAGTGGTTACCATGGCCCATACTGCCCCAACCGGAGGACATTTTACGGCTGATCTGACTCATCGAAAGATTCTGCAGAGTGCATTGTGGTGGCCCACTATGTACCGTGATGTAACCAAGTATGTAAAACAGTGTGATGAGTGCCAACATTCCGGTCAGCCTTTACAGTGCCACTACTTCCCTCTCCAACCTGTTGTGCCTCTGGAACCCTTCCAAAGGTGGGGTCTGGATTTCATAGGACCAATTACATCTCCGGCAATAGTTACCAATAACAGATATATTCTGACATGCACAAATTATGCTACTCGATGGGCTGAAGCATGGGCTCTCCGATCAGTCATAGCACTTGTGGTTGTTAAATGCTTAATGAAGGATATCTTTCCGCGCTATGGGTTAGACTTGGAGATCGTAACTGACCAAGGTACATACTTTGCCAATACTTTAATGCAAGTGCTTACGAAAACATTCCAGATTGTGCATAAATTCAGTCCTCCCTATAACCCCCGAGCAAATGGACTTGCTGAGAGTACCAACAAATTGCTATTAAACATCTTGAAGAAACTGGTGTTAGAGTGCCCAAAGCGATGGGACCAATTTCTACCTGTTGTACTATGGGCTTATCGTACCACATACAAGGTGATGACCGAAACTTTCTTTTAAGTTAGCATATCGATTGGAAGCAATTGCGCCGATGCAACTGGTGGTTCCCAGTCTACGTGTGGCCCTTGACCGGAAGCTATTACCAGTAGAATCTTTTCCTTTTCGCCTGTAGCCCTTACGATCCTTGGTTCAATAGCATCTGGAGAGTTTCCTGGTGATGCAAGAAGTGCAGCTGAGACAAGCTAAAACCCACGATCACTTTCTCAAAACCCCTGTATTTACGGTCAACAAATTGGTCCTCTTCTATAATGCTAAGTCTAACAGATCTGCCGAAAAATTTAAGTTATGATGGTTCGGCCCATACCGGATTGCTGAACAAGTGGGACCCACAACTTTTCGGTTGGCAACCTTAATAGGTGCCCTTCTTCCAAAAGCAATTAATGGCTCCAAGCTCCGCCCCTATCACCCACCGTCTACCAATTCATGAGGTGTCTTTGGTATTTTTACTATTTTTCGCTTGTCACTTGATTTTCTTTTCTACTCCCTATATTTCAGCTGACCAACTGACTGTAATCTTTCCGTTTTTGTATCTAACCATGATTAGTAGCCACCTTTGTGTCGTTGCATCTGTTAATACATGCATGTTGCGATTATGTCGATATATTTCCAATAATGCGTTATGATTAGGATTTTTTATCGCCTGATTTTTTTAGTGTTCCTACTTAATCTTGTTCTTTTCACTGTTAATTGCTATTGTGTTTATGTGTTTGCGACCAGTGTGTACTTTGTGTCTTCGTTTATCTCTGCATGCGCCATGGAAGCTCTGGCTAACATAGCAACCTTCCGTGCAGGTCTCACTCTAGATGTGAGTGAGTACTTGCATGCTCGGGGACTGTTGACCTTCGCTGAATTGCCTTGGCATTCAGTGGAGTGTCATCCCTTCCATGCGTAGATCATTTCTGCCATCGCCGCCATGCCTGCTACAGAGCAGTGTTGGCCGTTAACATGTTTAAACCCTTGTGTCGTAGTTACTCTAAACATGGTTGCTGAGGGATTCCGTCTCCCTCAGGAAGAGTTGAAAAATGGACCGCTCCTTCCTCTCACCACCATGAAGGAATTGTTTCCCCGGCACTCATCTAATGAGTTTTCCCTTCTTTGCCGACCTAAACCAGAGCGTACCGCTCTGCAATTCCTTGTAGCAGCGTTAAACCTGCAAAAATGCACATACGGTATTTCCTAACCTTTTTACTCAATGATCGATACTGCCTCCCGAGAACCAGTCAATTTCACCTCCGTTTTTTTAGGCGCATTCACCGTGAATGCATAGCAGTTACAAAACACTTAGCCAAGCATGACATTCCTCACACTTGCTTATACCATCTCCTTACCCTTCTCCTTCCGGTGCTCCAAGCCGCGCAATCCCCCCCCCACCCAATACTATTCTGTTACCTGCTTCATTTTTTTCACCGCAAATGCAGACGCATTATTCCATCACAAAGCCAGGTGCAGGGTTCCAATGCGGGTCAAGAAATTGAAGTATTCCACGACACTGCCACCTCCTTACAGGTAGAGTCCGTCCCGTCTTCTTCTCTCAAGCAGATGGATCAAGATGCTATCATGGAAGATGTAGCTGAAGTCTCATCACAGGAGGAATCTCGTCAACCGGATGTTGAGGTTGTGAAGGAGATAGCCGAAGCTACTGGCCACTTGCTGAATTGAATGCTATGAATTTCCTCCTTGCTGCTCGCGATATACTGGAGGAGACACGTGCAGATCTTGCTGTGGTAGAGCAAAAAGGGCAGGAAATGGCCGACCTTGCCATGCAAACTACTGTAGAGTTAAAGCAAGTGTCGGAAGACCTTTTTCAGAAGGGTTGTGAATTGGAAGCGGAAATTGGCCAGACTATTCAGTTAAAGAAAGAGATGGAAGCGATTAAACAAGAGGGAAAATCTTATTATAAGACGATGCAGTTTCAAGCTGAGGAGCTGGGAAGACGAGAAAAGAAATTGGGCGTTCAAGCGGAGCGGCTCTCGAGAATTGATACAGAGATAAATGAAATGAAGCTGAGAAGAGATGTTGCCCTCGCCAATGAATTCTACCTTCAGGAAGCATTTTTGCAGACACAAACGGAATCGCTAAGGAGTCAAGTTATCGCTGCCAGTTCGGTTCGAACTGATGCCCAAATTATCGAGCCTACCATTTTGAAAGATATGTTAGATTCATTAAAACAGAAGATTACCTGAACCTTTTTGAGTGATTTCACTTGGAGGAGTTTCCTTAGCTCTGATAATTTCTATGTATATCAAAATTTTACATAGATCTTTGAGTTGTCTTGCTGCTGTACATCAGTTTTCGATTCAGATAGTTAATGATACCTTGCTGTTGCAGGCCTCCGCATACCTTGACTTCAAACTATTCGTTTGGGAGCTATATTCCACCTTTTTTGACGTGTTTTGTTACTAAAGCATGCTCAGAGTCTACTTTCAGAATATATGATTACTTTTGAGAAATTCTACTCAAAGAGTTTCTAGTGGTTAGTTTTTTACAATCACCCATTTTTATTTTCTTGAAAGTTTGGAGGAAAGTTTGATTTTTGAAGTTTGGAAATATTTGCTTGATCTTTTGAAGATCTTAGGAAATCCCATCATGTTCCATTGCGTACTTTGATGTTTAAAAGTTTGTAGACATAACACTATTCAATTGCAAAAGCAGTCTTGTGTTAATCTTCTAATGCAATTGGTACTTGGTTATATCCTGAAAATCCATCCAAAAAACTGTAAACTTATTTTCTAGCTAACCTTTCTGAAAAATGACCTGTTATTGGGGCTGGATAACTATCCCTAATAGTTGCAGCATTGACTCTTTTAAGATTAATGCAAACTCTAAGTTTAACATTCCTTTTAGGAATCACAACGATTGGAGATGTCCATTCTGTATACTCAATTTCATAAATGAAATTTGCTACCAATAATTTATCTATTCCCTCCTCTATCTTATTGGAGTATTTATTATTATAAGTATAATGCCTTTGCTTACTTGGTTTTGCATTTGGGGCAATAGGTATTTTATGCACATAGATAATGGAATCTATTCCTTTCAAATCCTTATAATTGTAAGCAAAAACATCCCTAAATGCTCTGACTAACTTAATAAGGGTCTCCTCTTCATCTTTTTCCATGTCATCAAATATTTTTATGTGTCTATCTTCTCCCTCCTCCCTAGATATTAAAATCCTTTTTGTTTCTTCCTCATTATCATAGGACTCTCCCTTCTTTTTCTCTCTTGAGTTTTAACTTAAGAAATAATCTCTTCTCAACCTCATATTTTTTTAAACTTGAAAGGAACATCAAAATTTTCCTCTTCTTTGTTTGAATCCTATATTGTTTTAATGGATTCTTTCTTTGTGAGTTCCTCCTGTTTCCATTCTTCTTTGTGTATATTATTTTTATGCTTCCTGAGATCTCATCTTTGATTACATCTATAGGTTGTACTTCTTTCAAATATGTCTTTTTATTAAAGATTCCTGGAATTTTTTCATTTCTTTGAATTGCTTCCTCTTCCTCTGTTGTTCTGATCATTTTTAATCCCACAAAAAAGACATCATGGCCTTCTTTATTTTGAAATTTTACTCCTAGATATTCGAAATCTACATCTAAAATTGACAAAGCTGATTCCATCCATATGGTTCAAATTCTTCATCATTAAATGTTTGAGGAGTATACCTTTTATATTGTATGTTTCTTTCATTTATGCAATCTTCATTTCTTCATATGAATCTTTTTGGCAATTTCTTATTTGTGGAAACGCAAGTCCAAAGTTGAGCTTCATTATCTCTTCTTTTATTAGACTCATTGATATTATCATGTTCATGATGCACCTTATACCATTCTTGTGGAGTATCCGCATGCTTGTACCATTCTTATACTTGAGTATCTGTAGGCTTGTCTTCCAATGAGTTTGCCAAGGCTTATTAGAGAACATGCTTACTACTCTAACAACATAAGAGATATTTGGTTTGCTATTACATAAGTAGATGAGACTTCAAACTCATTTCTTGTATCTTCAAATATCCACTACAGATGAAGTATCTTCAATCGATAATTTTGTGTTGACCTCCATAGGTGTAGAGATTTCCATGCAATCCTCCATGTCGAATGCATTCAATATTCTCTTGCATGCTTTTGTTGAGAGATGAAAATCTTCCTTTTTCCTATCAAACTTCAAGGACTAAGAAATAATGCATTAAGACTAAGTCTTGTGAAGAGAGATGGTGGATGCAATCCAAAGATGAGTAGGTGCCGCTACAACCAGCTTCACACCAGCCAACTGAGACTTCAGAGTTGATTAGTAGACCCTTTGAGCTTCCTAAATCCACCAAAATATCAGCCAAGTACTTTGGAACATGTATCCCAAAAGTTTAAGTCAAGACCGACAAGTTGCGAAATGACTAGCTCCCAAAACTTGCTATTTTTGGACATACACCTGCTGGAAAAAATGAACAGTGCTCTCAACCTGGAAGGAATTAGAAAAATTCCTTTTGGGCATAGCAAATAGACTTAGCAAGCTTCCTATTCCAAGTTAAAACACTTCAAATGATGGACTGAGCACTGAGAACAAGTTTCATCAAGTTCTGGAACATTCCCACAATTCTCGGGGCTCTGCAGAGATAGACCAGTAAGCAGTAAAATGCAGATATCTCCAAAAGTATAAATCCAATGACCTTGAAAATTTATAGGTAGAAACTAGACAGTGAGAGCTATCCAACGCACTTTAAAACACTGAAAAAGGTTCAGTAAAACTCGAGATATGACCTTCTGAAGTTACTGCTCTGAGTGAGTATAGCAGAGAACAAAACAGAGAGGTAGATGATAATAAATGTATAGATTCACATATGATTACAACCACATTGGCAATGAATCTTTGCACAATGGGAGTAGAATGATAGAGCTATGGAGTAAGCTCTTCAATCTCTACAAAATGATATGAAGTGGTCACGTACAAGGCTTGCTAATCGCCTCTTCCTTCTTGCTCCTTTTATAGCAATTCTTGGAGGGAGTTTTGAATTCGAATTCGAATGGCTCCACCTAAAAGTGATCCCCAAAGTTAGGAGAGATTCCCTCAGCTCAAAAATTCGTGATTTTGGTAGTTGGAGCCACGAATTTGCTTTTACATCATGGATGAGGTAAGCCATCCTTTTACTTTTTTCTTTTTCCATTTACAAGAGATAAAATGTACTCTTTTACAAGAGGTGTTCACATGACTACTCATGTGACTTACAAATGAGGATAATATCAAGCATATCAAGCATGTAGGCTTGGGCAAAATGCACCAACAGCTCCCCCTCAAGCCTAACATGCTTGGCCTCCAAATAAGTCTTCAATTGTCCTTGATTTCCTGCAAACCAATCATCAACTTGAATCTACTTAATTTCGTACCATCAAGAGCTTTCGTCAACATGTCTGCACATTGCATATCTGTAGAGACGTAGGATAGTTGAATATCCTTGCTCATTAGCTTCTCCCTTACATAATGGTAGTGGACTTCAATATGCTTGGTTCTAGCATGGTATACCGGATTAGCTGCTAGATGTAGTGAGCTTGTGTTGTCACCAAAAATGTGAGGTGTTGAAGAATGAAGTCCAAGATCTGTGTACAAAGATTTTAACCACATGATTTCTTGAGTCGCATTAGCCAAACCTCTATATTCAGCTTCAGTAGAAGATAATGCCACGGTTGGTTGCTTCTTCGATGACCAAGAAATGATTTTTGAACCTGCAAATGATATATACACTGATATGCTTCTTCTATCATCTTTAGATCCGGCCCAATCTGCATCTGAGTAGACCTTTAGCTCAATATCTGAAGTATATGAATAAAACAAACCTTCATTCATGGTCCCCTTTAGGTACTTGAGGACTCGCTTGGCCGCTTCCATATGTGGTCTTCTCAGCTTATGCATAAACTGACTCAATATGCTAACACTATAGCATATATCCACCCTTGTGAGTGTTGCATAGTTCAAACTTCCAACCAAGCTTTGATAGCTTGTGATGTCTTCAATTGGCTCTCCTTCATAAGCACTAAGCTTATGATTTTGCTCCATAGGTGTACCTGCACACTTGGTATTTTCCATCTTGAACTTGACGAGCATGTCATGGACATACTTCCTTTGTGTGATGTATATACCTGAATCTGTGTAGATCAACTCCAATCCAAGAAAATAAGTGAGTGGTCCGAGGTCACTTATTTTGAACTCCTCCTTCATTTGACTCTTTACCTGTTTGATTCCTTCAAGATCATTGCCTGTGATAATAATATCATCAACATACACACATAAATAGATCACTTCGGATCCATTCCTCTTTATGAACAAAGAGGTATCCGCCTTGCTAGCTTTGAATCCTTGGTCCTGCAAATAAGTAACCAATCTGAAATTCCAAGCTCTTGGAGCTTGCTTCAATCCATACAAAGCTTTCTTTAGTTTGCATACATAGTTAGGATGATGTGCATCCTCATATCCAGGAGGTTGTGCCATATACACTTCCTCAGAAATCCATCCATTCAAGAAAGCATTCTTTACATCAAGTTGATAAAGATTCCAATTTCTAGATGCAGCAAGACTTATGAGAACCCTAATTGTAGGCATTTTTGCAACAGGAGAGAAAGTCTCCTCATAATCAATACCATGGGTTTGAGCAAACCCTTTAGCAACTAACCTTGCTTTGTGTCTATTTATACTTCCATCTGGATTCCTCTTGATTTTGTATATCCATCGAGATCCGATTATCTTCATAGATGGCTTGTTAGGTACAAGCTCCCAAGTGTCATTCTCCTTCAAGGCTTCCATTTCTTCATCCATTGCATCTCTCCAAGCTTTCTTGCTTTGTGCTTCTTCGAATGTGGTAGGTTCTTCATTGGTTGAATCCTTTGCAATGTAGATTGAGTGCTTGGTGACCAAAGAAGTATCATAACCAAACCTCTCTGGTTTCTTCTTCTCCCTCGAAGACCTTCTAAGTGGTTGATGTGAGCTCTCGGGTCCATATGTAGCATCCTGCATCTTTGCTTTACCTTTTTTCTTCCATAGCTTTAGTCTTTCCAAGTCTTCTAGGTCAATCTCCGAATCACTTTCTTCAATCTGCTTTGGCTCCTTCGGTTGAAGTGAGGGAAAGTCTTCATCCAAGTCATACGGCAGCTTCACTTTCCTGTCATCATCAAACCATGATTTGTTTTCATCAAAAATTACATCTCTACTCACAGAAAATCCTTTATTGGTTGGATTGTACAATCTATATCCTTTTTGGTTTTGATCATAACCAATGAATACACACTTCTCTGCCTTGGGATCCAATTTCCCTCTTACTTGAGAAGGAATGTGAGCATAGGCTAAGCATCCAAAGATTTTACAATGCTCTAGACTAGGTCTTCTTCCATTCCACACTTCATATGGAGTGGTTCCATCTAGTGACTTAGATGGAAGTCTATTTATGAGATATGTGGCTGTCGACACAGCCTCTGCCCATAGGTAGTTCGGCAATCCCTTTTCGTTGAGCATGGACCTTGCAGCTTCGACGATAGCTCTATTCCTCCTCTCTGCTACACCATTGAGTTCGGGTGTATACCTTGTAGTGACTTCCCTTTTAATGCCTCTTTCATGCAAGAAGGCATCAAATTCAGAAGAGAAGTATTCTCCTCCACCATCTGATCTGAGTCTTTTCAAAGTCCTACCTGTTTGGTTTTCAACAAGAGCAATATACTTCTTAAAGCAATTAAACACTTCATCCTTGTGCTTCATGAAAAACAGAATGGTCCACCTGCTACAATCATCTATGAAAGACACATAATATCTTGAGCCTGATATAGATGGCTCCTTACTTGGACCCCACACATCCGTGTGCACTAGATCCAAAGGATTTTGATACATATATCCTTTCTTATTGAAAGGTTGTCTATGAGCCTTGCCGAGTTGACAAGCTTCACACTTATAAATCATGTGTTGCCTTGTGATATTAGGCAAACCAAGTACACTTTGGTCCCTGCAAATCTGTTTGAGTGTCCTCTCACCAATGTGAGCAAGCCTTTTGTGCCATATCTCCAACTCTGTTAGAGTTTGAGATCCATAGCTAAACAAAGCTATGTTCTTTGTATCTTCCACTTCAAAAGTGAAAAGCCTTCCTGTCTTTTCTCCTTTGGCAATCCTTCGAAAGCCTTGCCTTGGGTCTTCAACATATGCTCCAAATCGATTGAATCTAACCTGCAATCCTTTTTCAACAATCTGTCCAACACTTATTAAATTTTTGGTAATTGTAGGGACATACAAGACTTTGCTTAAGAGGTTCATATTCCCATCTGATGTCTTCACATTACCTATCTTCTCCACTGAGTGCTTTGTGTCATCTCCTGTCTGCACTTCATGCTTGTTATGAGGATCTTCCAAATCAGAAAGTAAAGCCACATTTCCTGCTACATGGTTCGAGCATCCCGAATCAATGTAAAATATGTGATCATCATCCTTACCCTTCTTCGTTGATAGATTCATAATCAATAATGAATCTTCTTGACTTTGGTCCTCTGCATAGTTATTGTAATCTCTTCTTCCTCTATGGCCACTTTGATAGTTGTTGTTGTTGTTGTAATTGTTGTTGTAGTAGTTGTTGTTGTAGCCTCCATTGTACCTGCCTCTATTTGATCCATAGCCACCTCTATTGAATCCTCTTCCTCTTGAGTTCCTCGGGTTCCTGAAACATTCTTCAGTAGTATGGTTAGATAAGCCACATATGTTGCAAGGTTGAGATGATTGGAATCTCCCCCTGCCTTGCTTTCCACTTCTGCCTCTTCCTCTAGCTCGTCCTCTACCTGCAAAGTTTGCTTGGAAAGAGCTTCCTTCATCTTCATTCTTTCTATTCTTTGACTTGTCCTTGACCTTAGCTTTATCAGAATATAAGGCAGAAGTTTGATTACCTCTTGAGGACTCACCACCTTTGCTAATCTTTGCTTCATGAGTGAAGAGTTGGCCCATGAGTGTGTTGAGGTCGGGTACATGCATATCCATGTATAAATCCATGGCTGTTGTGAATGACTCCCACTTGTCGTCTGCTTTGATTCCATTCATGATTTGTCTTATGATTTGCTCCTCTTCAATTACCTCTCCAATGCTTCCAAGTTGGTCGGAAATCTCCTTCATCTTTGTGACATAATCAGTCACATTTTGCTTCGGGCTTTTCTTCATTGTTGTGAACTCCATCCACAATTGGTTCTTCCTTGCTCGAGTGTTGGAAGAGAAGAAAGAAGCAAGTGCATTCCAGGTTTCTCTTGATGTCTTGCATCCCTTGACATGAGGTAAAAGAAAATCAGAGATTGAGTTTAGAATATAGGACCTTGCAAGTGCATCCTTCGAACACCAATTCGAAAGTCCTTCCACTTCTTCATGTGATGGTTGCCCTTTGTTCCTCATGGTTGGCATTGCTTCATCTCCGGATATGAATCCATATAGATTCCTTCCTTGAAGGTAAGCCTCCATCCTTAGAGACCATGCCGGGTAGTTGTTTCGATCCAATTTGTCAATTATTGATGGAAATCCATCTCCCATGTTGCTTGACTATGCTCTGATACCAGTGTGAAGAGAGATGGTGGATGCAATCCAAAGATGAGTAGGTGCCGCTACAACCAGCTTCACACCAGCCAACTGAGACTTCAGAGTTGATTAGTAGACCCTTTGAGCTTCCTAAATCCACCAAAATATCAGCCAAGTACTTTGGAACATGTATCCCAAAAGTTTAAGTCAAGACCGACAAGTTGCGAAATGACTAGCTCCCAAAACTTGCTATTTTTGGACATACACCTGCTGGAAAAAATGAACAGTGCTCTCAACCTGGAAGGAATTAGAAAAATTCCTTTTGGGCATAGCAAATAGACTTAGCAAGCTTCCTATTCCAAGTTAAAACACTTCAAATGATGGACTGAGCACTGAGAACAAGTTTCATCAAGTTCTGGAACATTCCCACAATTCTCGGGGCTCTGCAGAGATAGACCAGTAAGCCGTAAAATGCAGATATCTTCAAAAGTATAAATCCAATGACCTTGAAAATTTATAGGTAGAAACTAGACAGTGAGAGCTATCCAACGCACTTTAAAACACTGAAAAAGGTTCAGTAAAACTCGAGATATGACCTTCTGAAGTTACTGCTCTGAGTGAGTATAGCAGAGAACAAAACAGAGAGGTAGATGATAATAAATGTATAGATTCACATATGATTACAACCACATTGGCAATGAATCTTTGCACAATGGGAGTAGAATGATAGAGCTATGGAGTAAGCTCTTCAATCTCTACAAAATGACATGAAGTGGTCACGTACAAGGCTTGCTAATCGCCTCTTCCTTCTTGCTCCTTTTATAGCAATTCTTGGAGGGAGTTTTGAATTCGAATTCGAATGGCTCCACCTAAAAGTGATCCCCAAAGTTAGGAGAGATTCCCTCAGCTCAAAAATTCGTGATTTTGGTAGTTGGAGCCACGAATTTGCTTTTACATCATGGATGAGGTAAGCCATCCTTTTACTTTTTTCTTTTTCCATTTACAAGAGATAAAATGTACTCTTTTACAAGAGGTGTTCACATGACTACTCATGTGACTTACAAATGAGGATAATATCAAGCATATCAAGCATGTAGGCTTGGGCAAAATGCACCAACAGCTCCCCCTCAAGCCTAACATGCTTGGCCTCCAAATAAGTCTTCAATTGTCCTTGATTTCCTGCAAACCAATCATCAACTTGAATCTACTTAATTTCGTACCATCAAGAGCTTTCGTCAACATGTCTGCACATTGCATATCTGTAGAGACGTAGGATAGTTGAATATCCTTGCTCATTAGCTTCTCCCTTACATAATGGTAGTGGACTTCAATATGCTTGGTTCTAGCATGGTATACCGGATTAGCTGCTAGATGTAGTGAGCTTGTGTTGTCACCAAAAATGTGAGGTGTTGAAGAATGAAGTCCAAGATCTGTGTACAAAGATTTTAACCACATGATTTCTTGAGTCGCATTAGCCAAACCTCTATATTCAGCTTCAGTAGAAGATAATGCCACGGTTGGTTGCTTCTTCGATGACCAAGAAATGATTTTTGAACCTGCAAATGATATATACCCTGATGTGCTTCTTCTATCATCTTTAGATCCGGCCCAATCTGCATCTGAGTAGACCTTTAGCTCAATATCTGAAGTATATGAATAAAACAAACCTTCATTCATGGTCCCCTTTAGGTACTTGAGGACTCGCTTGGCCGCTTCCATATGTGGTCTTCTCGGCTTATGCATAAACTGACTCAATATGCTAACACTATAGCATATATCCACCCTTGTGAGTGTTGCATAGTTCAAACTTCCAACCAAGCTTTGATAGCTTGTGATGTCTTCAATTGGCTCTCCTTCATAAGCACTAAGCTTATGATTTTGCTCCATAGGTGTACCTGCACACTTGGTATTTTCCATCTTGAACTTGACGAGCATGTCATGGACATACTTCCTTTGTGTGATGTATATACCTGAATCTGTGTAGATCAACTCCAATCCAAGAAAATAAGTGAGTGGTCCGAGGTCACTTATTTTGAACTCCTCCTTCATTTGACTCTTTACCTGTTTGATTCCTTCAAGATCATTGCCTGTGATAATAATATCATCAACATACACACATAAATAGATCACTTCGGATCCATTCCTCTTTATGAACAAAGAGGTATCCGCCTTGCTAGCTTTGAATCCTTGGTCCTGCAAATAAGTAACCAATCTGAAATTCCAAGCTCTTGGAGCTTGCTTCAATCCATACAAAGCTTTCTTTAGTTTGCATACATAGTTAGGATGATGTGCATCCTCATATCCAGGAGGTTGTGCCATATACACTTCCTCAGAAATCCATCCATTCAAGAAAGCATTCTTTACATCAAGTTGATAAAGATTCCAATTTCTAGATGCAGCAAGACTTATGAGAACCCTAATTGTAGGCATTTTTGCAACAGGAGAGAAAGTCTCCTCATAATCAATACCATGGGTTTGAGCAAACCCTTTAGCAACTAACCTTGCTTTGTGTCTATTTATACTTCCATCTGGATTCCTCTTGATTTTGTATATCCATCGAGATCCGATTATCTTCATAGATGGCTTGTTAGGTACAAGCTCCCAAGTGTCATTCTCCTTCAAGGCTTCCATTTCTTCATCCATTGCATCTCTCCAAGCTTTCTTGCTTTGTGCTTCTTCGAATGTGGTAGGTTCTTCATTGGTTGAATCCTTTGCAATGTAGATTGAGTGCTTGGTGACCAAAGAAGTATCATAACCAAACCTCTCTGGTTTCTTCTTCTCCCTCGAAGACCTTCTAAGTGGTTGATGTGAGCTCTCGGGTCCATATGTAGCATCCTGCATCTTTGCTTTACCTTTGTTCTTCCATAGCTTTAGTCTTTCCAAGTCTTCTAGGTCAATCTCCGAATCACTTTCTTCAATCTGCTTTGGCTCCTTCGGTTGAAGTGAGGGAAAGTCTTCATCCAAGTCATACGGCAGCTTCACTTTCCTGTCATCATCAAACCATGATTTGTTTTCATCAAAAATTACATCTCTACTCACAGAAAATCCTTTATTGGTTGGATTGTACAATCTATATCCTTTTTGGTTTTGATCATAACCAATGAATACACACTTCTCTGCCTTGGGATCCAATTTCCCTCTTACTTGAGAAGGAATGTGAGCATAGGCTAAGCATCCAAAGATTTTACAATGCTCTAGACTAGGTCTTCTTCCATTCCACACTTCATATGGAGTGGTTCCATCTAGTGACTTAGATGGAAGTCTATTTATGAGATATGTGGCTGTCGACACAGCCTCTGCCCATAGGTAGTTCGGCAATCCCTTTTCGTTGAGCATGGACCTTGCAGCTTCGACGATAGCTCTATTCCTCCTCTCTGCTACACCATTGAGTTCGGGTGTATACCTTGTAGTGACTTCCCTTTTAATGCCTCTTTCATGCAAGAAGGCATCAAATTCAGAAGAGAAGTATTCTCCTCCACCATCTGATCTGAGTCTTTTCAAAGTCCTACCTGTTTGGTTTTCAACAAGAGCAATATACTTCTTAAAGCAATTAAACACTTCATCCTTGTGCTTCATGAAAAACAGAATGGTCCACCTGCTACAATCATCTATGAAAGACACATAATATCTTGAGCCTGATATAGATGGCTCCTTACTTGGACCCCACACATCCGTGTGCACTAGATCCAAAGGATTTTGATACATATATCCTTTCTTATTGAAAGGTTGTCTATGAGCCTTGCCGAGTTGACAAGCTTCACACTTATAAATCATGTGTTGCCTTGTGATATTAGGCAAACCAAGTACACTTTGGTCCCTGCAAATCTGTTTGAGTGTCCTCTCACCAATGTGAGCAAGCCTTTTGTGCCATATCTCCAACTCTGTTAGAGTTTGAGATCCATAGCTAAACAAAGCTATGTTCTTTGTATCTTCCACTTCAAAAGTGAAAAGCCTTCCTGTCTTTTCTCCTTTGGCAATCCTTCGAAAGCCTTGCCTTGGGTCTTCAACATATGCTCCAAATCGATTGAATCTAACCTGCAATCCTTTTTCAACAATCTGTCCAACACTTATTAAATTTTTGGTAATTGTAGGGACATACAAGACTTTGCTTAAGAGGTTCATATTCCCATCTGATGTCTTCACATTACCTATCTTCTCCACTGAGTGCTTTGTGTCATCTCCTGTCTGCACTTCATGCTTGTTATGAGGATCTTCCAAATCAGAAAGTAAAGCCACATTTCCTGCTACATGGTTCGAGCATCCCGAATCAATGTAAAATATGTGATCATCATCCTTACCCTTCTTCGTTGATAGATTCATAATCAATAATGAATCTTCTTGACTTTGGTCCTCTGCATAGTTATTGTAATCTCTTCTTCCTCTATGGCCACTTTGATAGTTGTTGTTGTTGTTGTAATTGTTGTTGTAGTAGTTGTTGTTGTAGCCTCCATTGTACCTGCCTCTATTTGATCCATAGCCACCTCTATTGAATCCTCTTCCTCTTGAGTTCCTCGGGTTCCTGAAACATTCTTCAGTAGTATGGTTAGATAAGCCACATATGTTGCAAGGTTGAGATGATTGGAATCTCCCCCTGCCTTGCTTTCCACTTCTGCCTCTTCCTCTAGCTCGTCCTCTACCTGCAAAGTTTGCTTGGAAAGAGCTTCCTTCATCTTCATTCTTTCTATTCTTTGACTTGTCCTTGACCTTAGCTTTATCAGAATATAAGGCAGAAGTTTGATTACCTCTTGAGGACTCACCACCTTTGCTAATCTTTGCTTCATGAGTGAAGAGTTGGCCCATGAGTGTGTTGAGGTCGGGTACATGCATATCCATGTATAAATCCATGGCTGTTGTGAATGACTCCCACTTGTCGTCTGCTTTGATTCCATTCATGATTTGTCTTATGATTTGCTCCTCTTCAATTACCTCTCCAATGCTTCCAAGTTGGTCGGAAATCTCCTTCATCTTTGTGACATAATCAGTCACATTTTGCTTCGGGCTTTTCTTCATTGTTGTGAACTCCATCCACAATTGGTTCTTCCTTGCTCGAGTGTTGGAAGAGAAGAAAGAAGCAAGTGCATTCCAGGTTTCTCTTGATGTCTTGCATCCCTTGACATGAGGTAAAAGAAAATCAGAGATTGAGTTTAGAATATAGGACCTTGCAAGTGCATCCTTCGAACACCAATTCGAAAGTCCTTCCACTTCTTCATGTGATGGTTGCCCTTTGTTCCTCATGGTTGGCATTGCTTCATCTCCGGATATGAATCCATATAGATTCCTTCCTTGAAGGTAAGCCTCCATCCTTAGAGACCATGCCGGGTAGTTGTTTCGATCCAATTTGTCAATTATTGATGGAAATCCATCTCCCATGTTGCTTGACTATGCTCTGATACCAGTGTGAAGAGAGATGGTGGATGCAATCCAAAGATGAGTAGGTGCCGCTACAACCAGCTTCACACCAGCCAACTGAGACTTCAGAGTTGATTAGTAGACCCTTTGAGCTTCCTAAATCCACCAAAATATCAGCCAAGTACTTTGGAACATGTATCCCAAAAGTTTAAGTCAAGACCGACAAGTTGCGAAATGACTAGCTCCCAAAACTTGCTATTTTTGGACATACACCTGCTGGAAAAAATGAACAGTGCTCTCAACCTGGAAGGAATTAGAAAAATTCCTTTTGGGCATAGCAAATAGACTTAGCAAGCTTCCTATTCCAAGTTAAAACACTTCAAATGATGGACTGAGCACTGAGAACAAGTTTCATCAAGTTCTGGAACATTCCCACAATTCTCGGGGCTCTGCAGAGATAGACCAGTAAGCAGTAAAATGCAGATATCTCCAAAAGTATAAATCCAATGACCTTGAAAATTTATAGGTAGAAACTAGACAGTGAGAGCTATCCAACGCACTTTAAAACACTGAAAAAGGTTCAGTAAAACTCGAGATATGACCTTCTGAAGTTACTGCTCTGAGTGAGTATAGCAGAGAACAAAACAGAGAGGTAGATGATAATAAATGTATAGATTCACATATGATTACAACCACATTGGCAATGAATCTTTGCACAATGGGAGTAGAATGATAGAGCTATGGAGTAAGCTCTTCAATCTCTACAAAATGACATGAAGTGGTCACGTACAAGGCTTGCTAATCGCCTCTTCCTTCTTGCTCCTTTTATAGCAATTCTTGGAGGGAGTTTTGAATTCGAATTCGAATGGCTCCACCTAAAAGTGATCCCCAAAGTTAGGAGAGATTCCCTCAGCTCAAAAATTCGTGATTTTGGTAGTTGGAGCCACGAATTTGCTTTTACATCATGGATGAGGTAAGCCATCCTTTTACTTTTTTCTTTTTCCATTTACAAGAGATAAAATGTACTCTTTTACAAGAGGTGTTCACATGACTACTCATGTGACTTACAAATGAGGATAATATCAAGCATATCAAGCATGTAGGCTTGGGCAAAATGCACCAACAGCTCCCCCTCAAGCCTAACATGCTTGGCCTCCAAATAAGTCTTCAATTGTCCTTGATTTCCTGCAAACCAATCATCAACTTGAATCTACTTAATTTCGTACCATCAAGAGCTTTCGTCAACATGTCTGCACATTGCATATCTGTAGAGACGTAGGATAGTTGAATATCCTTGCTCATTAGCTTCTCCCTTACATAATGGTAGTGGACTTCAATATGCTTGGTTCTAGCATGGTATACCGGATTAGCTGCTAGATGTAGTGAGCTTGTGTTGTCACCAAAAATGTGAGGTGTTGAAGAATGAAGTCCAAGATCTGTGTACAAAGATTTTAACCACATGATTTCTTGAGTCGCATTAGCCAAACCTCTATATTCAGCTTCAGTAGAAGATAATGCCACGGTTGGTTGCTTCTTCGATGACCAAGAAATGATTTTTGAACCTGCAAATGATATATACCCTGATGTGCTTCTTCTATCATCTTTAGATCCGGCCCAATCTGCATCTGAGTAGACCTTTAGCTCAATATCTGAAGTATATGAATAAAACAAACCTTCATTCATGGTCCCCTTTAGGTACTTGAGGACTCGCTTGGCCGCTTCCATATGTGGTCTTCTCGGCTTATGCATAAACTGACTCAATATGCTAACACTATAGCATATATCCACCCTTGTGAGTGTTGCATAGTTCAAACTTCCAACCAAGCTTTGATAGCTTGTGATGTCTTCAATTGGCTCTCCTTCATAAGCACTAAGCTTATGATTTTGCTCCATAGGTGTACCTGCACACTTGGTATTTTCCATCTTGAACTTGACGAGCATGTCATGGACATACTTCCTTTGTGTGATGTATATACCTGAATCTGTGTAGATCAACTCCAATCCAAGAAAATAAGTGAGTGGTCCGAGGTCACTTATTTTGAACTCCTCCTTCATTTGACTCTTTACCTGTTTGATTCCTTCAAGATCATTGCCTGTGATAATAATATCATCAACATACACACATAAATAGATCACTTCGGATCCATTCCTCTTTATGAACAAAGAGGTATCCGCCTTGCTAGCTTTGAATCCTTGGTCCTGCAAATAAGTAACCAATCTGAAATTCCAAGCTCTTGGAGCTTGCTTCAATCCATACAAAGCTTTCTTTAGTTTGCATACATAGTTAGGATGATGTGCATCCTCATATCCAGGAGGTTGTGCCATATACACTTCCTCAGAAATCCATCCATTCAAGAAAGCATTCTTTACATCAAGTTGATAAAGATTCCAATTTCTAGATGCAGCAAGACTTATGAGAACCCTAATTGTAGGCATTTTTGCAACAGGAGAGAAAGTCTCCTCATAATCAATACCATGGGTTTGAGCAAACCCTTTAGCAACTAACCTTGCTTTGTGTCTATTTATACTTCCATCTGGATTCCTCTTGATTTTGTATATCCATCGAGATCCGATTATCTTCATAGATGGCTTGTTAGGTACAAGCTCCCAAGTGTCATTCTCCTTCAAGGCTTCCATTTCTTCATCCATTGCATCTCTCCAAGCTTTCTTGCTTTGTGCTTCTTCGAATGTGGTAGGTTCTTCATTGGTTGAATCCTTTGCAATGTAGATTGAGTGCTTGGTGACCAAAGAAGTATCATAACCAAACCTCTCTGGTTTCTTCTTCTCCCTCGAAGACCTTCTAAGTGGTTGATGTGAGCTCTCGGGTCCATATGTAGCATCCTGCATCTTTGCTTTACCTTTGTTCTTCCATAGCTTTAGTCTTTCCAAGTCTTCTAGGTCAATCTCCGAATCACTTTCTTCAATCTGCTTTGGCTCCTTCGGTTGAAGTGAGGGAAAGTCTTCATCCAAGTCATACGGCAGCTTCACTTTCCTGTCATCATCAAACCATGATTTGTTTTCATCAAAAATTACATCTCTACTCACAGAAAATCCTTTATTGGTTGGATTGTACAATCTATATCCTTTTTGGTTTTGATCATAACCAATGAATACACACTTCTCTGCCTTGGGATCCAATTTCCCTCTTACTTGAGAAGGAATGTGAGCATAGGCTAAGCATCCAAAGATTTTACAATGCTCTAGACTAGGTCTTCTTCCATTCCACACTTCATATGGAGTGGTTCCATCTAGTGACTTAGATGGAAGTCTATTTATGAGATATGTGGCTGTCGACACAGCCTCTGCCCATAGGTAGTTCGGCAATCCCTTTTCGTTGAGCATGGACCTTGCAGCTTCGACGATAGCTCTATTCCTCCTCTCTGCTACACCATTGAGTTCGGGTGTATACCTTGTAGTGACTTCCCTTTTAATGCCTCTTTCATGCAAGAAGGCATCAAATTCAGAAGAGAAGTATTCTCCTCCACCATCTGATCTGAGTCTTTTCAAAGTCCTACCTGTTTGGTTTTCAACAAGAGCAATATACTTCTTAAAGCAATTAAACACTTCATCCTTGTGCTTCATGAAAAACAGAATGGTCCACCTGCTACAATCATCTATGAAAGACACATAATATCTTGAGCCTGATATAGATGGCTCCTTACTTGGACCCCACACATCCGTGTGCACTAGATCCAAAGGATTTTGATACATATATCCTTTCTTATTGAAAGGTTGTCTATGAGCCTTGCCGAGTTGACAAGCTTCACACTTATAAATCATGTGTTGCCTTGTGATATTAGGCAAACCAAGTACACTTTGGTCCCTGCAAATCTGTTTGAGTGTCCTCTCACCAATGTGAGCAAGCCTTTTGTGCCATATCTCCAACTCTGTTAGAGTTTGAGATCCATAGCTAAACAAAGCTATGTTCTTTGTATCTTCCACTTCAAAAGTGAAAAGCCTTCCTGTCTTTTCTCCTTTGGCAATCCTTCGAAAGCCTTGCCTTGGGTCTTCAACATATGCTCCAAATCGATTGAATCTAACCTGCAATCCTTTTTCAACAATCTGTCCAACACTTATTAAATTTTTGGTAATTGTAGGGACATACAAGACTTTGCTTAAGAGGTTCATATTCCCATCTGATGTCTTCACATTACCTATCT
Source organism: Ceratopteris richardii (assembly GCA_020310875.1). Lineage (NCBI taxonomy): Eukaryota > Viridiplantae > Streptophyta > Polypodiopsida > Polypodiales > Pteridaceae > Ceratopteris > Ceratopteris richardii. The sequence continues at coordinate 154,041,181 of CM035418.1, read as the reverse complement.
TCTCCACTGAGTGCTTTGTGTCATCTCCTGTCTGCACTTCATGCTTGTTATGAGGATCTTCCAAATCAGAAAGTAAAGCCACATTTCCTGCTACATGGTTCGAGCATCCCGAATCAATGTAAAATATGTGATCATCATCCTTACCCTTCTTCGTTGATAGATTCATAATCAATAATGAATCTTCTTGACTTTGGTCCTCTGCATAGTTATTGTAATCTCTTCTTCCTCTATGGCCACTTTGATAGTTGTTGTTGTTGTTGTAATTGTTGTTGTAGTAGTTGTTGTTGTAGCCTCCATTGTACCTGCCTCTATTTGATCCATAGCCACCTCTATTGAATCCTCTTCCTCTTGAGTTCCTCGGGTTCCTGAAACATTCTTCAGTAGTATGGTTAGATAAGCCACATATGTTGCAAGGTTGAGATGATTGGAATCTCCCCCTGCCTTGCTTTCCACTTCTGCCTCTTCCTCTAGCTCGTCCTCTACCTGCAAAGTTTGCTTGGAAAGAGCTTCCTTCATCTTCATTCTTTCTATTCTTTGACTTGTCCTTGACCTTAGCTTTATCAGAATATAAGGCAGAAGTTTGATTACCTCTTGAGGACTCACCACCTTTGCTAATCTTTGCTTCATGAGTGAAGAGTTGGCCCATGAGTGTGTTGAGGTCGGGTACATGCATATCCATGTATAAATCCATGGCTGTTGTGAATGACTCCCACTTGTCGTCTGCTTTGATTCCATTCATGATTTGTCTTATGATTTGCTCCTCTTCAATTACCTCTCCAATGCTTCCAAGTTGGTCGGAAATCTCCTTCATCTTTGTGACATAATCAGTCACATTTTGCTTCGGGCTTTTCTTCATTGTTGTGAACTCCATCCACAATTGGTTCTTCCTTGCTCGAGTGTTGGAAGAGAAGAAAGAAGCAAGTGCATTCCAGGTTTCTCTTGATGTCTTGCATCCCTTGACATGAGGTAAAAGAAAATCAGAGATTGAGTTTAGAATATAGGACCTTGCAAGTGCATCCTTCGAACACCAATTCGAAAGTCCTTCCACTTCTTCATGTGATGGTTGCCCTTTGTTCCTCATGGTTGGCATTGCTTCATCTCCGGATATGAATCCATATAGATTCCTTCCTTGAAGGTAAGCCTCCATCCTTAGAGACCATGCCGGGTAGTTGTTTCGATCCAATTTGTCAATTATTGATGGAAATCCATCTCCCATGTTGCTTGACTATGCTCTGATACCAGTGTGAAGAGAGATGGTGGATGCAATCCAAAGATGAGTAGGTGCCGCTACAACCAGCTTCACACCAGCCAACTGAGACTTCAGAGTTGATTAGTAGACCCTTTGAGCTTCCTAAATCCACCAAAATATCAGCCAAGTACTTTGGAACATGTATCCCAAAAGTTTAAGTCAAGACCGACAAGTTGCGAAATGACTAGCTCCCAAAACTTGCTATTTTTGGACATACACCTGCTGGAAAAAATGAACAGTGCTCTCAACCTGGAAGGAATTAGAAAAATTCCTTTTGGGCATAGCAAATAGACTTAGCAAGCTTCCTATTCCAAGTTAAAACACTTCAAATGATGGACTGAGCACTGAGAACAAGTTTCATCAAGTTCTGGAACATTCCCACAATTCTCGGGGCTCTGCAGAGATAGACCAGTAAGCCGTAAAATGCAGATATCTCCAAAAGTATAAATCCAATGACCTTGAAAATTTATAGGTAGAAACTAGACAGTGAGAGCTATCCAACGCACTTTAAAACACTGAAAAAGGTTCAGTAAAACTCGAGATATGACCTTCTGAAGTTACTGCTCTGAGTGAGTATAGCAGAGAACAAAACAGAGAGGTAGATGATAATAAATGTATAGATTCACATATGATTACAACCACATTGGCAATGAATCTTTGCACAATGGGAGTAGAATGATAGAGCTATGGAGTAAGCTCTTCAATCTCTACAAAATGACATGAAGTGGTCACGTACAAGGCTTGCTAATCGCCTCTTCCTTCTTGCTCCTTTTATAGCAATTCTTGGAGGGAGTTTTGAATTCGAATTCGAATGGCTCCACCTAAAAGTGATCCCCAAAGTTAGGAGAGATTCCCTCAGCTCAAAAATTCGTGATTTTGGTAGTTGGAGCCACGAATTTGCTTTTACATCATGGATGAGGTAAGCCATCCTTTTACTTTTTTCTTTTTCCATTTACAAGAGATAAAATGTACTCTTTTACAAGAGGTGTTCACATGACTACTCATGTGACTTACAAATGAGGATAATATCAAGCATATCAAGCATGTAGGCTTGGGCAAAATGCACCAACAGCTCCCCCTCAAGCCTAACATGCTTGGCCTCCAAATAAGTCTTCAATTGTCCTTGATTTCCTGCAAACCAATCATCAACTTGAATCTACTTAATTTCGTACCATCAAGAGCTTTCGTCAACATGTCTGCACATTGCATATCTGTAGAGACGTAGGATAGTTGAATATCCTTGCTCATTAGCTTCTCCCTTACATAATGGTAGTGGACTTCAATATGCTTGGTTCTAGCATGGTATACCGGATTAGCTGCTAGATGTAGTGAGCTTGTGTTGTCACCAAAAATGTGAGGTGTTGAAGAATGAAGTCCAAGATCTGTGTACAAAGATTTTAACCACATGATTTCTTGAGTCGCATTAGCCAAACCTCTATATTCAGCTTCAGTAGAAGATAATGCCACGGTTGGTTGCTTCTTCGATGACCAAGAAATGATTTTTGAACCTGCAAATGATATATACCCTGATGTGCTTCTTCTATCATCTTTAGATCCGGCCCAATCTGCATCTGAGTAGACCTTTAGCTCAATATCTGAAGTATATGAATAAAACAAACCTTCATTCATGGTCCCCTTTAGGTACTTGAGGACTCGCTTGGCCGCTTCCATATGTGGTCTTCTCGGCTTATGCATAAACTGACTCAATATGCTAACACTATAGCATATATCCACCCTTGTGAGTGTTGCATAGTTCAAACTTCCAACCAAGCTTTGATAGCTTGTGATGTCTTCAATTGGCTCTCCTTCATAAGCACTAAGCTTATGATTTTGCTCCATAGGTGTACCTGCACACTTGGTATTTTCCATCTTGAACTTGACGAGCATGTCATGGACATACTTCCTTTGTGTGATGTATATACCTGAATCTGTGTAGATCAACTCCAATCCAAGAAAATAAGTGAGTGGTCCGAGGTCACTTATTTTGAACTCCTCCTTCATTTGACTCTTTACCTGTTTGATTCCTTCAAGATCATTGCCTGTGATAATAATATCATCAACATACACACATAAATAGATCACTTCGGATCCATTCCTCTTTATGAACAAAGAGGTATCCGCCTTGCTAGCTTTGAATCCTTGGTCCTGCAAATAAGTAACCAATCTGAAATTCCAAGCTCTTGGAGCTTGCTTCAATCCATACAAAGCTTTCTTTAGTTTGCATACATAGTTAGGATGATGTGCATCCTCATATCCAGGAGGTTGTGCCATATACACTTCCTCAGAAATCCATCCATTCAAGAAAGCATTCTTTACATCAAGTTGATAAAGATTCCAATTTCTAGATGCAGCAAGACTTATGAGAACCCTAATTGTAGGCATTTTTGCAACAGGAGAGAAAGTCTCCTCATAATCAATACCATGGGTTTGAGCAAACCCTTTAGCAACTAACCTTGCTTTGTGTCTATTTATACTTCCATCTGGATTCCTCTTGATTTTGTATATCCATCGAGATCCGATTATCTTCATAGATGGCTTGTTAGGTACAAGCTCCCAAGTGTCATTCTCCTTCAAGGCTTCCATTTCTTCATCCATTGCATCTCTCCAAGCTTTCTTGCTTTGTGCTTCTTCGAATGTGGTAGGTTCTTCATTGGTTGAATCCTTTGCAATGTAGATTGAGTGCTTGGTGACCAAAGAAGTATCATAACCAAACCTCTCTGGTTTCTTCTTCTCCCTCGAAGACCTTCTAAGTGGTTGATGTGAGCTCTCGGGTCCATATGTAGCATCCTGCATCTTTGCTTTACCTTTGTTCTTCCATAGCTTTAGTCTTTCCAAGTCTTCTAGGTCAATCTCCGAATCACTTTCTTCAATCTGCTTTGGCTCCTTCGGTTGAAGTGAGGGAAAGTCTTCATCCAAGTCATACGGCAGCTTCACTTTCCTGTCATCATCAAACCATGATTTGTTTTCATCAAAAATTACATCTCTACTCACAGAAAATCCTTTATTGGTTGGATTGTACAATCTATATCCTTTTTGGTTTTGATCATAACCAATGAATACACACTTCTCTGCCTTGGGATCCAATTTCCCTCTTACTTGAGAAGGAATGTGAGCATAGGCTAAGCATCCAAAGATTTTACAATGCTCTAGACTAGGTCTTCTTCCATTCCACACTTCATATGGAGTGGTTCCATCTAGTGACTTAGATGGAAGTCTATTTATGAGATATGTGGCTGTCGACACAGCCTCTGCCCATAGGTAGTTCGGCAATCCCTTTTCGTTGAGCATGGACCTTGCAGCTTCGACGATAGCTCTATTCCTCCTCTCTGCTACACCATTGAGTTCGGGTGTATACCTTGTAGTGACTTCCCTTTTAATGCCTCTTTCATGCAAGAAGGCATCAAATTCAGAAGAGAAGTATTCTCCTCCACCATCTGATCTGAGTCTTTTCAAAGTCCTACCTGTTTGGTTTTCAACAAGAGCAATATACTTCTTAAAGCAATTAAACACTTCATCCTTGTGCTTCATGAAAAACAGAATGGTCCACCTGCTACAATCATCTATGAAAGACACATAATATCTTGAGCCTGATATAGATGGCTCCTTACTTGGACCCCACACATCCGTGTGCACTAGATCCAAAGGATTTTGATACATATATCCTTTCTTATTGAAAGGTTGTCTATGAGCCTTGCCGAGTTGACAAGCTTCACACTTATAAATCATGTGTTGCCTTGTGATATTAGGCAAACCAAGTACACTTTGGTCCCTGCAAATCTGTTTGAGTGTCCTCTCACCAATGTGAGCAAGCCTTTTGTGCCATATCTCCAACTCTGTTAGAGTTTGAGATCCATAGCTAAACAAAGCTATGTTCTTTGTATCTTCCACTTCAAAAGTGAAAAGCCTTCCTGTCTTTTCTCCTTTGGCAATCCTTCGAAAGCCTTGCCTTGGGTCTTCAACATATGCTCCAAATCGATTGAATCTAACCTGCAATCCTTTTTCAACAATCTGTCCAACACTTATTAAATTTTTGGTAATTGTAGGGACATACAAGACTTTGCTTAAGAGGTTCATATTCCCATCTGATGTCTTCACATTACCTATCTTCTCCACTGAGTGCTTTGTGTCATCTCCTGTCTGCACTTCATGCTTGTTATGAGGATCTTCCAAATCAGAAAGTAAAGCCACATTTCCTGCTACATGGTTCGAGCATCCCGAATCAATGTAAAATATGTGATCATCATCCTTACCCTTCTTCGTTGATAGATTCATAATCAATAATGAATCTTCTTGACTTTGGTCCTCTGCATAGTTATTGTAATCTCTTCTTCCTCTATGGCCACTTTGATAGTTGTTGTTGTTGTTGTAATTGTTGTTGTAGTAGTTGTTGTTGTAGCCTCCATTGTACCTGCCTCTATTTGATCCATAGCCACCTCTATTGAATCCTCTTCCTCTTGAGTTCCTCGGGTTCCTGAAACATTCTTCAGTAGTATGGTTAGATAAGCCACATATGTTGCAAGGTTGAGATGATTGGAATCTCCCCCTGCCTTGCTTTCCACTTCTGCCTCTTCCTCTAGCTCGTCCTCTACCTGCAAAGTTTGCTTGGAAAGAGCTTCCTTCATCTTCATTCTTTCTATTCTTTGACTTGTCCTTGACCTTAGCTTTATCAGAATATAAGGCAGAAGTTTGATTACCTCTTGAGGACTCACCACCTTTGCTAATCTTTGCTTCATGAGTGAAGAGTTGGCCCATGAGTGTGTTGAGGTCGGGTACATGCATATCCATGTATAAATCCATGGCTGTTGTGAATGACTCCCACTTGTCGTCTGCTTTGATTCCATTCATGATTTGTCTTATGATTTGCTCCTCTTCAATTACCTCTCCAATGCTTCCAAGTTGGTCGGAAATCTCCTTCATCTTTGTGACATAATCAGTCACATTTTGCTTCGGGCTTTTCTTCATTGTTGTGAACTCCATCCACAATTGGTTCTTCCTTGCTCGAGTGTTGGAAGAGAAGAAAGAAGCAAGTGCATTCCAGGTTTCTCTTGATGTCTTGCATCCCTTGACATGAGGTAAAAGAAAATCAGAGATTGAGTTTAGAATATAGGACCTTGCAAGTGCATCCTTCGAACACCAATTCGAAAGTCCTTCCACTTCTTCATGTGATGGTTGCCCTTTGTTCCTCATGGTTGGCATTGCTTCATCTCCGGATATGAATCCATATAGATTCCTTCCTTGAAGGTAAGCCTCCATCCTTAGAGACCATGCCGGGTAGTTGTTTCGATCCAATTTGTCAATTATTGATGGAAATCCATCTCCCATGTTGCTTGACTATGCTCTGATACCAGTGTGAAGAGAGATGGTGGATGCAATCCAAAGATGAGTAGGTGCCGCTACAACCAGCTTCACACCAGCCAACTGAGACTTCAGAGTTGATTAGTAGACCCTTTGAGCTTCCTAAATCCACCAAAATATCAGCCAAGTACTTTGGAACATGTATCCCAAAAGTTTAAGTCAAGACCGACAAGTTGCGAAATGACTAGCTCCCAAAACTTGCTATTTTTGGACATACACCTGCTGGAAAAAATGAACAGTGCTCTCAACCTGGAAGGAATTAGAAAAATTCCTTTTGGGCATAGCAAATAGACTTAGCAAGCTTCCTATTCCAAGTTAAAACACTTCAAATGATGGACTGAGCACTGAGAACAAGTTTCATCAAGTTCTGGAACATTCCCACAATTCTCGGGGCTCTGCAGAGATAGACCAGTAAGCAGTAAAATGCAGATATCTCCAAAAGTATAAATCCAATGACCTTGAAAATTTATAGGTAGAAACTAGACAGTGAGAGCTATCCAACGCACTTTAAAACACTGAAAAAGGTTCAGTAAAACTCGAGATATGACCTTCTGAAGTTACTGCTCTGAGTGAGTATAGCAGAGAACAAAACAGAGAGGTAGATGATAATAAATGTATAGATTCACATATGATTACAACCACATTGGCAATGAATCTTTGCACAATGGGAGTAGAATGATAGAGCTATGGAGTAAGCTCTTCAATCTCTACAAAATGACATGAAGTGGTCACGTACAAGGCTTGCTAATCGCCTCTTCCTTCTTGCTCCTTTTATAGCAATTCTTGGAGGGAGTTTTGAATTCGAATTCGAATGGCTCCACCTAAAAGTGATCCCCAAAGTTAGGAGAGATTCCCTCAGCTCAAAAATTCGTGATTTTGGTAGTTGGAGCCACGAATTTGCTTTTACATCATGGATGAGGTAAGCCATCCTTTTACTTTTTTCTTTTTCCATTTACAAGAGATAAAATGTACTCTTTTACAAGAGGTGTTCACATGACTACTCATGTGACTTACAAATGAGGATAATATCAAGCATATCAAGCATGTAGGCTTGGGCAAAATGCACCAACAAGTCTGTCATTTCAAATTCTAAACTCAGGGCATCTTTCATTTTTTGAAGAGGAACATCATAATTTATTGTAGCCACAAGGTCACTTACGTAGAGTGTAAGCACAATTGCCTTCCCTCCTCTCTTTAGAACATACAAGTAAGCATCATAAGCACATCTTTTGAAACCTAGATCTAAGAGATACTTATCTATCCATTGGTGCCATGTTGTAGGGGCTTGTTTCAACCCATATAATGCCTTTTTCAACTTATATACCTTGTTTTTTGAATGGGGAGCCTCAAATCCCAGTGGATGAGACACATATACCTCCTTCTTCAGGTTTCCATTCAAGAACACTTATTTGACATCCATGTGATAGACTAGCCAATGCTTATATGCCGCCACAGCTAATACTACATGGATAGTAGTCATCAAGTTGTAGTCGGGCAAATGATTCACAAAAGTCAATGCCTTCATCTTCTGAGTAGCCCTCTGCAACAAGTCTTTCTTTGTACTTTTCTAGAGTACCATCAACCTTGTACTTTAGCTTCCAGACCCACTTGGTGCTAACGAATTTATGCTTCGAGGGTCGATCCACTTGCTCTCGAGTTGCATTCTTCATGATGTTGTTGTATTCTATTTGCATGGAAGCCCTCCAATTTGGGTCGTGAAGTGCCTCTTCCACATTGGTTGGTTTCTTTGCTTCTTCTTGAATATGATGAGGCATCAAGGTCGTGTTTACAATATGGGTGCTTGCCCTTCTTCCTCTATTATTTGAGATCACCTTGGTCCATCAGCAACCTGTTCTACTGATTGTGGGATGGGGTTTGTAGAATCATAGAGTTGCATCACCCAATGTGGCAATGGCTTTTCCACTTGGGTAGCGACAAGTTGGTGACTTTCAGACTCATCATCTAAATATGATGGTTCCTTCTCTTGTGTAGACGAGATAGCTCTTGGGCCAGATTCATAGTGGATTGCCCTTTCGCCTAATGATAAAGTGGAAGCTCTCTTTTCCTCCTCCACGGCATGTGGCTGCTCCTCCTTGAACACCACATCGTAACTCGCCATGATCTTCTTAGCCTGAGGGTCATAAAGTTTATAAGCCTTTTTATCTTCATTGTACCCTAAGAAGATACATTTGATGCTTTCTGGTTGAAGCTTGTTTCTCTCGCTATCTAGAACATGCATATAACATTCACTTCCAAATGCTTTGAAATGAGAAACAGATGCCTTTTTACCAATGTGGGCCTCTTTTGGAGTCTTTCCATCAAGTGCCTTGGTGTATCTTCAATTCAAGATGTACAAAACAATGTTGAAAGCCTTTGCCCAAAATTGATTAGGCAAACCCTTTCCCTTCAACATGCACCTTGCCATCTCCATGATGGTTCAATTTTGAGGTCCTACAACACCGTTTTGTTGAGGGCTATGTGCCACTGTGAGTTGATGCTTGATTCCTTTACTCTTAGAAATCTTCCAACTCTATTGATGACTCACTCTTGTTGTCTATCTTGAATTTCTTCATCGTCTTTCCTATTTGACTTTCAACAAGCTGAAGCCATTCTTTGAACTTACGAAAATCTTGCACCTTATCACAAAGCACGTACACCCATATCTTCCTGCTGTAGTTTTCGACAAGTAACAGGAAGTAGGAAGATTTGCCCAAGGCTTGTGTAGGCATTTTTCCACACAAGTCAGCATGCACCAACTCTAGACGATCTCTTGCCCTATTCATGCTTTCTTGTGGAAATGCCTTCCTTTGTTGCTTGCCCATCATGCAAGCTTCACATGGTTCCTTCATTTCTACAATCGATGGTAGGTGTGCAACCATACCCCTACGATGCATGCCCTTCAGTATAGGGTATCTGATGTTGCCAAAACTCTCATGCCATATCTTACTTGTGCCCATACATGTAGTGGATTTAAAAGCACACAACACATACATCATCAATCATGAGTGTAGAGCCTCCTCTAAGCATATGAGAAGACTCACCACCAAGATGTAGAGATAGCCTTCTCTTCATAAAGTTGAACCTCCATGACCTTCCTTCAAATCCTTCCTCTTCATAGATTCTTCAAACGCAAGCCTTCCTTCTCCTTCAACATTGGGTAAGAGTGATTCTTCAAGTGATGATTAAGAATGAGGATGGCTCCTTCTTTTATAGTTTATAATCATTGAAAAGCAACACCAAAAAGCACATATTGGAAAATGCTACGCGATCGCCATGTGTTTTTTTCGAAAAATTTGCCGCCATTGCGAATTCACAATAGCTTTAGCTTTTCTACCAAAAGAATATCTTCACTATTGCTGCCCGAGATCGAACCCACGTCAAGAGTTTAAGAGCAACCTGATCTATCCACGCTACCATGTGCATTTCTTCTAATTGGAATAAAGAGAACTATATTACAGAAGTTTTATACCATTGTAGGATATTTTTAGGATCATTTTTCAACCAAACAGTACAGTATTATATATTGTTGGAAAGCTCTCGACGAGTACTTGCCAATGGTGCAATAATAATTTTTATAATCTTGGATCAATTTTTGACCAACAATGATTTTTATCTTTTGAGTTGGAAGTCTTTCTTAGAAGTTTGGAGTTGGATGATTCAAACTCTAGATATGTAGAGATGTAAATCTCTACGACACCAATTACTTGGGTTGTTTTATCCCAAGAGGGGATCACTACAGCCAAATTTGCATGCTTTTTTTTACAGTGATTGGGTTGGTTGCTATGACACTCGTGTGTCCACCAGTAGTTTTTGCTTCATGCTTGGCAGCTCATATATATCTTGGTTGAGCAAGAAGCAGCCTACTATGGCCACTTCTAATTGTGAGGCTGAGTATAGGGCAGCTTTCACAACGATTGTTGAGTGTGTGTGGCTCAGATGCCTTATGGCTGATTTGGGCGTTGGTTAGTCTTATGCCACCACCATCTTCATTGACAATCAGAGTGGATCGGCAATTGCAAGGAACCCTGTGTTCCATGCTCATGCTAAGCACATTGAGGTGAATTATCATTATGTTAGGGAGAGGTTCTCTACTAGGGAGATCCGCTTGGCATATGTGCCCACGCAGGAGAACATTGCAGACCTTTTTATGAAGGCTCTACCTAGGGAGAAGTTTGAAGCTTTCCGCAAAGCTTTTGGCTTACTTCCTTTTTTGGATTGATTCCACATAGCTTGGCACTTCCTTATACATGAGTGTTAGCTCCTTGTTCACCGCATCACTTCTAGGGGGGATTTGTTGATATATTTAGGTAGTGATGTGTGTGAACACTCTAGGACTGCCAGGGCACTTTTTTCCCTCTTTAGGAGGTTTTTTTTTTCCCTAGCTTGTATATAAGCCTATTGCCCTAATGGGCTACTTGTCTTTGTACATTCTAGTGGTAATACATTCACTATGTGTGTTGTGCTCAAAGCTTCTTCTTCTTCCTTGTGTTGTTCGCGTGCTTCTGTAGACATCTAACTCCAATAGTATACACACATAAGAATCATACACACACATGCATGCATTATTTTTTTAGAATCCACTCACATTCTAATATACAACTTACTATTTAGTGGCTATTATTCATAACCCATATTTACTATTCTTATACATTTATTTGAATACGCCATTAAATTCATATGAATTATCATTAAATCACATATATATTATTATTACTTATATTTATTGACCTAAATTAATTTACTTTAAATTAAATATATTAATTATTAGTTATATTTATCAATTTATATATATTAGCTAATCATATTAAGTCAAATATATCCACGCACACACACATACACACACACATACATGCATACATACATACATACATACACACACACATACATACGCATATATATATATATATATATATATATATATATATATATATATATATATATATATATATATATATATATAGTCACATACACATGCAATCACACATTCTTAGTCACAAAAATACAAGCATACAAACATATAAACACATAGACACTATGCATTCTTACCCATGCATTTAACATTAATGCATATGCATATACATGGGCACCTGCTCAATTATACTAGGTGCACACATACATAAGCACATATGGACAAGCTTAAATGCTCTTTTTCATATGATAATCTTTACAAAATTATGGGGTATCCTTCATAGATCACATAGATACCTAGGGTATGCTCATATGCTATAAGGTTCATATCCATATCTCCATATGTACCCCTAAAATACCTAAGCTTCTAGACAGTCACATAGGCATATATATAGATATTCACAACTTTATGGAGCACATACAAAGATCAATGACGATCCATACATAGATATATGGAAAAAAATTTATCCATGTTAACTTATTAGCTCATATACACACAAGGTAACTCAATAGGTAGGATTTCCCATCTTTGGGACTCACAAGAACATATAGAAAAAAATACATTTACCTAAAGCTCGAGTACACACTTAGGTTTTTTTCATACATACATACATACACACACACACACATATATATATATATATATATATATATATATATATATATATATATATATATATATATATATATATATATATATATATATATATATATATATATATATATATATATATATATATATATATATATAAGGTTATGTATAGAAGGTGTAAATAAAGATAAAGTAGAGGGTTCCAATGAAGGTTCAGTGGTCTCCCCTTCTCTTGTGATCAAAGCATGTTCAACTTCTTCCATCTGCAGGCACTTAAAGAGAGAGATTTCAATTAAAAAAATCATATCAAAAAGATTTTTAAGAGTCTAAATATGACCTCTTTTGAAAAACGAAATTCTGAATGCGAGTTAGAGTGATGAAATCTTTCTGACATCTGCCCCCACTAAACTTGCACATCCTCCTAATGGGATAACCTATAGATCAAGTAAAAAAATATAGACAAATATCAAATAGTCATGGATGGATGCTAATCACTTTTTAGAATTTAGAAATATATATGTATTTCATGCAAATTTATGAAAATTAGTACAAATTTAGAGACTAAAGTAGATGCAAGCTTCCCATACATCTTATTATGTTTTCGTTTCTACAATCAAAAAAGAAATCATATTAATAAATTGTAGGCTTTGTAGATCTTTTGTTCATTCAACCTGTTAAGTTCTAGCAACTAATCCTAAGCACTAGCATATACTAAGCTCTACTAACTCAGTTTGTAGAATTATACTTTCTTTCCTCCTTCTATTTCTTAGCATCAAACTCTCCATCAGATCTTATTCTTTTCTTTACATTTTATTTCATTTCTCTTTTTATTTTCTTTAGCACTTCATCTTAGCTTAGCCCTTTTGCTTTTTAGTTTTAGTTTCACAAATTGGCCTATGCCGAAATTGGGTGTGACTCGTGAACTTCTTCACCTCGCCAAGTTTATTCCACCTATCTACCGACCCAACATAGCATACGACACACAACCTCAGTCCTATAGGAAAACAAGCGTCAGCTCGTGGCCTTCATCATCTGATCAAGGTTGTTCCATCCACCTACTATTCCATCATAGCACAATGTCAACACATGCACATACATATATTGTTGGCTTCAGTATGATGGTTTTCTTAAATCATAATCTATCTAGAGGTAGGATCTTGTAGGAAACAAATAGTAGGATCTAGAGAATCCCACTCACTAAGTGTTGAAATCTATTAGCATATACATGTACATAGTTTAAGTTTGCTATCACATTCCAAAGTTTTAACTCCCAAAAGTATCTAGTTTCCTAATTGATTCTATTCATATATTCATTCGTAGTTTTTCATACTTCACACAAAGTCATTATAGATGTTTGCTATCTTGATCCTACTTAATTTTCTTGAATTTGTAAAAATTTTAATATATTTATTACATGAAAAAATGCAATGCATATGTTGACTCATTAAAAAATGGAATTTAGGTTGGAAACATTTCATCTAATTATTCTTTTTGTCATTCTTCATCTGCATCGTCCTCATCCAAGAATTGTTCATCTATTTCATAGTCATTGCTTGTCCTTCATTTGAATTGCTTAATTCTTTTTCCTACAATCCTATTTCTCAAGGGAGTGCCATCTAATTCTCGTAAAGCATATGTACCTGATTATTCTTCTTGTCATTCCTCATCTGCATAATCCTCATCCAAGAATTCTTCATCTATCCCGTAGTCACTACTTGTCCATCATTTGAATAGCTTAATTCTTTTTCTTGCAATTCTATTTCTGAAGGGAGTGACATGTAATTCTCGTAAAGCAAATGTACCTATAGAAAAAAATAGAATCAACAATGTAGGGGCCAAACCATCATTTAGTTAATTTTCATCGTGTATTATATTGGGTTTCAAAGGTACTATCGTAAACAAGTACCCAATCCCCGGGCTCTATTGATCGTGGCCTAAGTCGATGTCTCTCATCAAAATAAATATTATTTTTTAGACCTGACTCTTTTAATTTTTTAATGGCTTCTTTTAAATTTTCATTCCCTTGTTCTAATTATTTAATTCTTAAATTTTTAAAATCTTCTTGTGACAAAGTGTCCTCCCAATCTAAGCTCATTGAGTTTATTATTTGACAATGAATAGGAAAATTTGGCTTTCGACAATACATAAATTTAGTTGGCATAAAGCTAGTTGATCTTGTATATGTCATCGGATAAATGGTAGATATCTTGGCCATTTTTGGATATCTCTGTTACATGCTTTCGAGATCGACCTCACTATGGAAGGATGAACTCACTCAATCTTCCTATTAGCTTCAAGGGTATAGGCTATTGTGAGAGACAAGTGAATTCCATGATGATGAAAGAATTCTCTCTCCTCTCTAGCATCTATGTTACCTTGATCTACTACTGCTTTCTCGACATATCCAATTCTAGATATAACTTCTTCTAAAAGGAATAGACATACATTATAAGTAGTGTTAGATTGAAGTGCACGACCTTCTATGTGATTTGTCAAGTCTTCATGTGCAAGTACTATATATCTCATGCCATTACTACTTTTAGGCATAGTCACAAGGTCTACTATCCACTTGTAATGTATACAAGGTGGATAGGTGGGTCGTAAAGGATCTCTATGTTTGATCAAGGAATGTAACTGACATGTGGCACATGTGCTCACAAAATTTTTCACAGTTACAAACATACTCGGCCACCAATAACTTTCTCAAATTTTTCATACATTTTTATGAAACGCTTATGACCTGCCCATAAGCTCCATGCATATTTCTCATAACTTGCACTTGTAGAATTTTAATCGTAGGTTTTCATAGTTTTGGTCTATACATCCACAACGATACCATGAGCGCTTTAGGTCGTCCTCAAGATATGGAGGTGATCCAGCTGCACCTTCCGGTACGGCTACCTTGTTACGACTTCACTCTAGTCACTAGCCCTGCCTTAGGCATCTCTCCCCTTGTGGTTAAGCCAAAGACCCCCAGCTTCCATTGTAAGCCAAACACTGGACGGCGGAGTCTCAGCCAACCAACCAAATGGGTGGACCCCGTCTCTAATAGAGACGTAGAATAACCAAGCCAATAACGGGCTAATAAAATCATATTTACTCGTTGCACATTGAGCATCCGTTTCCTTTTCTTCCCTAGAGAAAAAAATAGGTATAGAAAAGAAAAATCTTGCAATTCAATTATCTTACTACTAATGTCCGTAGGTAATGTCCGTTTTCTTTTTGTGGGTTTTTCACCTTCCCTTTTACATGTCACCAAAGATATCCATCTTTTAGAAAGAGGTTAAAAGACTTCTTTATGATGTTTTGGAATCGATTTGTTAACCAACTTGGGATAGGCTGAAAGGTACTTAGATAATAACCTATATCTTTCCATTCTCCCTCATATTCTCATCTCTAAATTGCTCATATGGAAATTTAGATGCATCATAGCAAACGATGCATCATAGCTAATCAAGTTTATTCCTCAATTTGTTGCTTCTTCATCATCATCAAATTTTGTTCACGAGAGCATATTGGAAATAGTATTATGTCTTCTAGCAATATGAACAAAGTTTGGATTAATTAACTTGATAAATTCAATCCACATTAACATTGCATTGTCACGAGATGAGAACTTAGCAATCATTCCTATTAATGGAAGACAATCAATTTCAATGATCAGATTTGCTCCAATAAAATATTCTTCATCTGTTTTCAAGGATCATTTCTCTACATATCATGCAAAATTTTTGCACCAAAACAAAATGCATATCTTTTCCCCTCCTTGTCATCCTAACCAATGACCGAGTCTGTACCGATAGGACTAGTATCAATGGATAGGATTACAGGTCTATTTTTTGAATAATCAATCCTCTTGAAGATTGGAGCATTGATAAACAAGTGCTTTAGTTTTCTTATAGTTTCACTATGTTCCTTTGTCAAGATGAATTTGCTTTTCTTTCATAATAGATCATATAATTAATTCACAACATGAGCAAAGTGAGAGATCCAAATCACATAGAAGACACAAGCTCCTAAGAATCTTCTTACATCACTTACATTGCAACACATCTCTCAAATCCTACTGATGGCATCAACTTTTTGTGGATATGGCCTATGGCCATAATGCCCACATAAATGTCTAACGATCAAAACTTTGTTGACACCAAAAGTGTATTTGTCTAAAAAGAAAGTCAGTCCAACCTCCTCGAATCTGTGGAAGATTCTTTCATAGTAAAAAATATGGTCGGAAACAAACATTTTGCATCCGAATGAACCTCAAGTTGCATCTTCTTCCCTTTCCAAAGAACCTTTTGTCCGCATTTCATCAATAAAAGGCATATTCACTTTGGGAATGAGCTCATGTAAGACCAGGTTCATAATGTTCATCAAGTGTGCCACTGAATTTGTTGCTCCTTGTGGTAGAGTACACATACATCCTAGACCCAAAGGATTTTTCATCATGTTTATATCTCTACTTTTGATGGCTAATTGAAACTGTTCATATCTTGAGTACAAGTCACCCATTGAATAGATAGAGTGTCCAAAAATGCCTCTACAAACTCATCCATAATGGATCATGTTCCTACATTTTTTATAGTGACTTTATTGATAGGTTGTAAATCATGTATGAGATGTAGCTTCCCATTCTTTTTAGGTACCCCTGAACCATCAATTTGAATGTGGTGTTGATGATGGTTCAAGGATTCTCATAGCAATCTTCTCCTTTAACAATTGCATCAGCTTAGGTAAGTGAGTTTTTGGGACTGGTATCAGTCGAAGATTCCATGGAATATGGGGTAGAGTGAATATGATCATAGAAGCTACAAGCTTTGGATCAGTTGATCACCCTATTCCATGTGGGAATAAGGAAAATGCTTTTCCATGATGCATGATCATCTT
Source organism: Ceratopteris richardii (assembly GCA_020310875.1). Classification (NCBI taxonomy): domain Eukaryota; kingdom Viridiplantae; phylum Streptophyta; class Polypodiopsida; order Polypodiales; family Pteridaceae; genus Ceratopteris; species Ceratopteris richardii. Next base: position 154,024,193 of record CM035418.1, on the reverse strand, counting down.
TCTAAATTGATCTTTTTCAAGTTTTGAAAGACTTTTTTTCTCCAAACTTGATATATTTCATAGTTTCCTCGGTAAATGTATGTCATATCTTAGATCCATCTCTAAAAATAGTATCCTGAAAAACTCACCTAATAAAGTCATAACTCTCTTAAGGCAATGGGTGCACTATGGGTTTTACCTTCTTTTCTACTTTCTTATATTTAGTATCAATCTTCACTTCATGTTCTACTAAGAAATGAGCAATCAATTGATATTCCTTAATAGATTCAAGAATGATACATTTTGATTCTAATTCTTCTTGAAGAGCATTCTCTAGTTCTTCTATTAAGGGTGAACTTTCTGTAAGTTCAATTGCACTCTTAATGTTTTCTTGAGGTGAAATTAATCCTAGGTTTTTGAAATATTTTTCATTTGTTTTTCAAAATTTATTTGTAAGTTTTTCCTTTTTAATAAAGTATAAACTAGTTGTAGGGGTGCAAACTAAAAAGTTCTCAAAGTTATATACATAATTAGGTGAGACATCAATCCATTGTTCACTATTCTCTAGCTCAATAGTGGAATCCAACAAAAATTTTGGTCATAATAGGCCTCAAATTCTCTTACAGATGCTGGATTTTCACACACATGATTGCAAGAGTCAATGGGATTTCTTCGTAGGTTTTTCCTATTTCTTGAATGATTGGGATAGACTATCGTTACTTGCAAGGAATCCATTCTAGATTTAAAATGAATTCTTGTATATGCCCACCCATTATTCATAGCTTTTGTCTCCAATCTCATTTCTGCTATAAATGGTTGTTCAGGTGTCACTTGATATGAGTGATTATCCTCCACAAAGAAATGAAACTCTTCTAGGACACTTCCTATCATAATAGGTACATGTGCACATGCACCTACCAAAATTCTTGACCCCTATTCAACTATTCTCGTTCTCTAGCCATTGTCTTTTTCAATGGGCAATCTAAATTTATCAGATATTATATTTGATATCACATTCATCTCTAAGCCTAAATCAATCATGACCAGAGCTAAACATGGATCCTTTTCATCACCAATCCAAATTTTGATTTTTGGGGTTCCTTGTGCCTGGAAAGTCGTATCAAATTGGCTTTCTACTTGTCATCTCATCATCAGAAAAATTGGACCAGGAAAATTTCTGTTTACGCTTTGTGTCACAATATCTTCCTATCATCATTAGTGTTATCAATTAACGTGACAACTTCATTCATTGCAAGAGTTTCCTCATCAACATCTTGAATGTACTCATCTTGAGGAAGTGGAAAACTTCTTGTTCTTATAAGTCATATGAAACTATCCTTGAACTTGGGTTTCGCAATAGAAAACACGTACTCAAGGGACATTGTAACTTGAGTTTTTAATAATATATCATTCAAAATCTCTCCAGCATCATTTTTATTTTCAACCATTGAGATCATAATTGCTCTTGGAGTCTTTCTCACTTTCTTTTTACGTTTTTCTTCCCCTTATTTCTTTTCATCTTTTTTATCATTTTGGTTTGTTTGATTGTCTTCATTTAGAGGTTTCTTTCCCTCTTTAATAGCTTTTTTTCTTTTCTTACTCAGTTGGGGCATTTTGATTTTCTTGTCCTTGGGTATTCTTTTTTTTTTTAAATGGAGGTTCGGTCGAGGCCTACTCCTCTAGACGTTAACCTTGAAATTGCAACTATACAAAGAAGGGCATAGTACCCATGGGATTTGCTTATCCCACAACAACAGGGGTTAACATAGTTGGGTTAGACTGGGGTCACAACTATCGCGAGGCAGGACAAACAGTGGACCATCAGACAGAAGATACAACTTTCCATGATAAATATGTCCCTTACATGTTGTCGGTAGGGGTTGAACCCTTGCCCCCGCCTCAAGAGGTAAGAGGCCCAATCACCGAGATAAGTGGCCTAGGACTAGTTGGGTGTTCTCGTTTAGTCGTTTCTTACCTTCTTTAATTTCATTTCTTTTTTCTCCTCATTTAGGGTTGCAATATCTTTAAACTGCAATTTCTTTTTATTATTTGTATTTTGCTTTTGATTTTCTCTAGACTACCTATGAGTTACTATCACCTTCATCTACCTCATCATTCATATCATCCCATCTTTATTTTTCTTCAACATTGGAAATGTGAGAATCCATGGAGGATTGATTGACAAGAGATTGCCATGCAATTTTACACATTATTTCATCCCTAGATCTTACCAATGCATCAATAAAATAGAGACCCTCACTTGCAGCTAATTGAACCGCTTCCTCTACTGGCTCTAATCTAGTTGTCGAGGTACTAGCAGACGTAGTGGAGATAGCCAAGTTTTCATATAATTGTTTCATACCTCCTTTGCCTTAATTAATGGCCAAAGGAAGTCACATTCTAAAATCATATAATTTTTTATCAACTTCTACTACAAGTTGATTATCTTTAGCTTGTTTAAGTTCTTCACATGCATAAGTAGCATGGTCTTGACTGTCACATCAAACACATCCTATACTTCCACTTCCTCATTTTTTAGTATTTCTTTGAAAAGATAGCTCAACAGCTGATTGAGTAGGAGGAACTAGCCCGAAATTTGGCTGAGGAGGAGTGAATTGTGGCATTATAGGCTCCATTGGTGGAGCCACATTTACTTCCCCAATCCACTACTACCAGCCCTAGGCTCATGCAAGCTCGTGGAAAAAACTTTGTTATTTAAATGTGTAACCTCTCTAGAAAGAGATGCTTGCATGTTCATCATGTTTTCCATGTGCTTGCATAAAATATTCAATTGAAATTTGTTTGGAGTCTTAGGGGCAACCGCAGCATTGGTCATGTTTGCAATTGCACGTGCAGACAAGTTTGAATGCATAGTTTTAGGTAAGTCTCTAGGTTGATCAAAAATTGGCTTTTCATATAACATATATTGACATTGTCTCATTTGGGCAACGACCTCTATTCCATGTTTAATGGTTTGCCATTCATTTGACAACTATATCTTTTCCTTGGATCCTCTATTCTAAGTTCGACCTCAGCTCTATCCTCTGGGCTTAAGATCTTCAGGAAGTGGATGATAAGATCTGGGTTTAACACATTTCTATCAGCTTCAGGAAGCTGAGCAAACTCTCTCATCATAAAGTCACCATGCATGTGAGTTAGAGACGCACTTGATTTTGGGGAATTAACCTATCTTAGGAACCCTTCCCGACTATGCTGAATGAAATCTTCAATAAAGAACATCTTATGAAGTTCTTTTGCAAAGTCATTCTAGGGTTTATTCGCATGCTCATGGATAATTTCTGAAATAGATCTAGAGACAACTCATTCAAAGTACTCTACTAGTACATCATCATGCGATCCTTGGATCTGCACTTGCTCGTCAGACGCATCCACCTAACCAGTAATATTAAGACCATTGAATTTGCTTTTTTCATGCAAGATTGACTACACTGTTTGTGCACCTTGCTTTTCAATTATCATGTTTTTAAATACTTCTTCCATTTTATGCTTTTGATGTCATCTAGAGTGAAGTATTCAGTATATGATGAGTTCTAAAAGCTCTCTGAATTTCCCAAAACTATTGCTATATCTGATAGCTAGGGGATTAGACTTTGCCAAAACCTAGACTTTTAACCTATCTTCTTTCTTAATTTTCTTTAGTTTGTTCTTCTTTGATTAGCTATTCTGAGGGAGATTGTTTTCTTGTTTCTAAAGATTATAACTCTTGATTTTTTCTTCTTAGATTTACTTCAATTAAAACAAAAAGCTTGGTTTTTATATTCTTTTTTAAAGTTTTTATAAATTTTTCTAAGATCATTTTTTGGATAGTAATGATAGAAAACATAAAGTAACCACAAATGACCAGTAAAGAAACTAAGAATAATTTTGGTTAAGTGAAAAGATATCTACAATAACAATAGGAAACTCTTCATTATGCTCTAAAGTACTCACAATGAATAAATGTTTCTAGTGAAAATGAAGTGATCTCTTATGCAAATTGCAAAGCATTCTTTTCTTATGTCTTTATATAAATAAAAGAGACTTACGATCTAATGTGCATACAATTACTATCTTTCGTAATGCAAGTAAAATAAAAATAGTTTCTTTTATGTGTTTTATGCATAATGCAAATGCATGTGATGTATCTTTTTGTGTCTATGCCGAATTGAAAGAGCTTGAAAAACTGTTACCTTACATTTACTGTAGTAGAAGCTTAAACACGCATAGTGATATTCTATTTACAAATTTTCATAAATAAATCCTAAGTACAAAAAAACTAGAAGTGAATCATGCAAGGAAAAACTTCTCTTTTTGTCAATTGGGAAGGGGGGGAGAAGTGTCAAGGATCCTCCGTTTTTAATGCTCTTCTTCTCAAGGAGGCACTTAGTTCTCTAGGGAATAGCCCTCAACAACCAAGGAATAAGACATGGGACAACAAGGGCTCGATTCGTCCTTCTTTCTCCAGATACTTGCAAGTAAGAAGAAAGCAAGGATTTAATTTTTAGTCAATACTAAATCACATCCAACAAACCTAAGCACACAATTGTCACGCTTCATATTAGGTTCACCAAGGATTTCAACACGTGAACGAAGACCACTGGGTGGATCAGTTGTAATTTTTCAACAAGTCCTACTTTTTTACTATATGAGAGGTGATTTTTTGGTGCACTTTAGGACGTAAGATGTGAACACAGTGTTGTGAGATGTGTTTGACTATATTGTAGTGATCTATGCATATGGTAAACATCGTTTGACTACATGCAAAGCTATCTTTCTTTCTAGGTGAGGTGCTAACATTCATGTTTGCAAAGACAAAGTGAAAATTGATACAAACAAAGAACCCTATACAATTTAGGCAAATACAAGTCAAAGATCTAAGAAAATCCTCAAGTTCTAAGATAATTCTATAAGAAAATTTGATTTAATTTTTATCTGCTAGAGAAATCTAGATAGAAAGGCGTTGAGGCATTGAAACTTTGATCAATATATATTGCATGGATATTCACGTCCCCATTCGTAATGCTCATCAAGATTAGGTGCTCTTCAATGCTCTGAAGTAGAATCATTACAAAATTCATAGCATAGATACATAACATATATATACATGTAAGAATCATACACACACGTGCATACTTTATTTTTTTAGAGACCGCACACATTATAATATACAACTTACTATTTAGAGGCAACTATTTGTAACCCATTTACGATTCTTATGCATTTAATTTAATAAGTTGTTAATATCATATGATACATCATGAAATCAAATATATATTATTATTACTTATATTTATTAACCTAAATTAATTTCGTTTAAATTAAGTAAATTTTATATTTATCAATTTGTATATATTAGCTAATCATACTAAGTTAAATATATTCACATATACTAACATATATTAACATATATTAAATCAATTAGGATATATAGTAACAATATATAGAATCACACACACACATACATACATACACACACACACACACACACACACATATATATATATATATATATATATATATATATATATATATATATATATATATATATATATATATATATATATATATATATATATATATATATATATATATGTATGTATGTATGTATATATATATATATATATATATATATATATATATATATATATATATATATATATATATATATGTATATATATATATATATATATATATATATATATATATATATATATATATATATATATATATATATATATAGTCACATACACATACAATCACACATGCATAGCCATACATGGGAAACATATATATATATATATATATATATATATATATATATATATATATATATATATATATATATATATATATATATATATATATATATATATATAGTCACATACACATACAATCACACATGCATAGCCATACATGGGAAATATATATATATATATATATATATATATATATATATATATATATATATATATATATATATATATATATATATATATATATATATATATATATATATATATATATATATTAAAAAACACACACATTCTTAGTCACAAAAATACAAACACACAAACACATATGCACTATTCATTCTTACCCATGCATTCAACATCAATACATAGGCATATACATGAGCACTTGCTCAATTATACCAAGTACACACATACATAAGCACATATGCACAAGGTTATACCCTCTTTTTCATATGATAATTTTACGAAATCATAGGGTAGCGTTCACAAATCACTTAGATACCTACGGTATGATCATATGCTATTAGGCGCATATCCATATCTGCATACATACTGCTAGAATACCTAAGCTTCTAGACACTCACATAGGCATATATATATATATATATATATATATATATATATATATATATATATATATATATATATATATATATATATATATATATATATATATATATATATATATATATATATATATATATATATATATATATATATATATATATATATATATATATATATATATATTCACAACTTTATGGAGCACATACAAAGTTCAATGACTAACCATACATAGATATATGGACAAAACCTTATCCATATTAACTTGAGTACTCACATACACACAAGGTAACTCATATGTAGGATTTCCCATCTTTGGGACTCACAAGAAAATTAAAAAAAACACACATTTACCTAAAGCTAGAGTACACACTGAGGGTTTTCTCATATATATATATATATATATATATATATATATATATATATATATATATATATATATATATATATATATATATATATATATATATATATATATATATATATATATATATATATATATATATATATATATATATGGTTATGTATAGAAGGTGTATATAAAGATAAATTGGAGGGTTCCGATGAAGGTTCAATCATCTCCCCCCTGTTGTGATCAAATCATATATTCAACTTCTTCAATCTGCAGGGACTTAGAGAGAGAGATTAGTTAGTTCAATATATATATATATATATATATATATATATATATATATATATATATATATATATAAGGTTATGTATAGAAGGTGTATATAAAGATAAACTGGAGGGTTCCGATGAAGGTTCAGTGATCTCCCCCCTGTTGTGATCAAATCATATATTCAACTTCTTCAATCTGCAGGGACTTAGAGAGAGAGATTAGTTAGTTCAATAAATCATATCAAAAATAATTTTTGGAGTCTAGAGATGACCACTTTGGAAAAAAATTTGTAATTTGTTTGAATGCAAGTTGGAGTGATGAAATCTTTTCAAAACCACCACCTAATGCTTGACACCTAGGAAGTTTGCTTGCAAACTTGCTCATCTAAGAGACAAAAAACAAAAAAAGTGGTCGAGTTATGCATAAGTAAATCAAGCATCAAATAGCTTGCTCATAATGAAAAACATCAAATGCACCTCCAACATTATGGAGAGTCAACAATGAACCTTTCTCCATAGAATTTGCAATAGATTTACAATTTTCAAGGCAAACATGGTGCAATTATGTGTTAATGTATTTTGTTTGAAACAAATATATTCCCCCATTAACTTGCATAAATTGAATGCTCAAATAATGATGCAAAGGCCCCAAATATGAAATCCCAAAAGGCATTCAGATCAACCTTAAATCTAGAAATATGCTTCTCGTTAGGACTAGTGAACAACTTGTCGTAAACATACACAACAATGATCGTAAGAACATTATTTGCACTCTTAACATATAAGGTGCTCTTAGTTGGACTACTCTTAAAACTGTGTGAAATCAAGTAGGCATGTATCTTTTCATACCAAGAAAACGGTGCTTGCTTCAAACCATATAGAGCCTTTTTCACCTTGCAGACTTTGTTTTCATGCCCTTTTTGCACAAAACCACGGGGGCTTAAAAACATACACTTAGTCATGTATGTCACCATTGAGAAATGCAGTTTTAATGTCCAACTGATACACATTCCAACCACGATGAGTTGCAATGACAAAAATGCTTGGAACAGTGCTCATCTGGCAAGTGGGTGCAAAGGTGTCATCAAAATCAATGTGTCTCCCTTGAGCATAAGCTTTTGCAAAAAGCCTAGCCTTATACCTTTCAAATGTTCCATCAAGCTTAGGTTTCATCTTGTATACACATTTAGTGCCAATAGCCTTTTTGTTTGGAGGTAAATCATTCTTCATAATAACATCATATTCTGACTATATACTACTGATCTAAATTTCTAGACTTTATGCTTCATCAAAAGAAATAGGCTCATTCTCATCACAAGGACTAGAGGTAATGTTTGCATAACTATCTGATGCAAATCAAGCACTATGAGAGCATGCACAAGTACAATACTCTAGATTTGCATGTGATTCGCTATCTCTCAAAGTGTCATATACATCTTTGGAGCTAAGTGATGCCTCCTTAGTACCTAAAAGTAATGGCTGAATTGCATCTTCCACAAAAACAAAATCTTGACTAACCAAAATGCATTTATTCTATGGATGATATAGAACACCCCAAAGTTGGATTTTAATGGATATATTGATGCATGCCTAGGGGAATCATCAATAAAAATACTAAATTATGTTAAGAAATTTTGATAAGTGAACTATTTTGCAAGATTTCATGAGCATAAATCAACTTCTCCTTCAAATCTCTGATCTTTGTCACAAAAATTCCCATAGAATCTTCTTCATTTGTGTGCTCACTCTCCAACTATTTTTGAAGATAAGAAACATGAGCCTTATTTCTTGCCTGGTATAAATTTGTAAGTGCATCCTTTGCTATTTTGCAAGAGAGAATACGGCACATAATGGCATGTTTGATAGACAACACTATCAATGCATGTGTTTGAGCATCTTTGCCCCTATGGTCCTAAGTGTGTTCGTTGAACACACATCACTAGTGAAATTTCATTCTTATTTTCTTTCACGATATACTTGTGCATAGTAAGAATGAAGGTGAGCATGAGAAGCATCTAGATATATTCTTTGGTCTGTTACATCAAAAGATAATTTATGCCAATCCTCAAAAAAGCTTCTTTTTCCAAAGTAAACTAGAAAATTTAGAACATCATTAATATTCAGGGAGTGCATTTAGACCCAAAGAAATCAAAGTAATTTAGGAATGGATTGTACCTCAATCATTTAATGATGTGCATTTTTCCTTGGGTTAGCTAGTTTCTATGGAAATTTCTTTAAATGTTATTCTTAATTGGAACTTCTCCCTACTTCATTATTGAAAATCAAAGTAAAACTTGTATGGGGGTTAGAGCAAAAAATATTCTTCAAAAAAATTCAAACAAGCACTTGTTTTGTAGTAACCTAATTTTCCACAACTTTTTCGTGTAGTTATAGATCCTAGTGGTTTAAGTAGAGGTGCAACTTTAATGCGAAATGATCATCCTATTTGATTTGGAAGCAAGAAACTTAACTCCTCTCAAAACAATTATAGTACATATGATAAGAAATTTTTAACTGTTGTGCATGCTTTAAAGATATGGAGACATTACCTTATGACTTTTGAGGTTTTAATTACAACAGACCAAGAAACTTTCAGCCTCTCATTCAATATCAACTTGGCAAAGATAATATTGTAGTAGATGCACTTAGTCATTTTCCATCACCAAAGTAACATTCTGTTTCTATCCATAATATCTATGTGATTCATATTCATTTGATTCATGGCATGATTCCTACTTAAGATTTAGATTTCTATTTTTCAAGTGCATGGAATTTTATCAATAATTTTGCATCATCAACTAATGAACATTTTATGTTTTAGAATGATTATTTGTATTTTCAACAAAAATTATGCATTGCTAAAGCTCTTATGGACTTTTTTAGGAAACACATGAACCACCTTATATGGAACATATAGGCATATAAAGCTTAGCATATCTTTGTAAAAATTTCTTCTATTGCCCGCATATGGATCATGACATTTTCCACTATGTCTCTCAATTCATTTTGTGTCAGCTTATCAAACATCATCATGGTAAAGAATTGGATTGTTATTGGAACTACCCATTTCCGTTGAACCATGGGATTAGATTTCTATGGATTTTAGTACTAAGTTTTCTATACCTTCATCCCATAGTAACATAATCTTGACAATTGTTGATTGGTTTAGTAAACATGCATATTTCATTCCATGTAAAAAGTCCTTCTTTGCATCTCAAGTTGTGATGTTGGTTATTAAAAGTATTTTCCAACATCATGGTTTCCCAAAATTCATGTTTTTTGGTCATTATGTTCTTTTTTGCAATCACTTTTGGATTGCATTATTTCAACATTCTGTTTGAAAAATAGAGTTTTGTTCTACATTTCATCATAAAAGTAATGGCCAAAGTGAAGCACAGTTAGCACTTTTACTGATTTATTCCATTGTTATTCATTAGATAGTGTCACTAACTCGGATATGAAATTACCATTAATAAATTTGATTACAATAAAGCAACACATAAAAATACTAGAAGTGCACCTTTTGAAAATTTTAATGGTAAAAATGTTCCCATTCCGATGTCACGCACTCAAACAATTATTCCTGTGGCTAATTCTATTACACAAGTTGCCATTTCTAAACTTCACAAAGTTCATGAGCACTTTAAGAAAATTCACGGATGTTACACTCATAATGTTAATAAGAAACAATTTCCTAAAGTTAAATTTGCACCATGCTATTATGGGTCTTTTCTCATTATTTAAAATATCAATGAAAAGTCATTTCAATAAGATATACCATTTAAGTGGAATATACATAAATATTTTCGTATTAGTTTAGTAAAACCACGTGCATTTGTTTTAAGGCTTAATTGGAAGGGCAACATGTGAAAAAAACTTTGGAGAGGGGAATTTGAAGTGGGGGAAGGAGGAAGAATTAGAAGGGCATGATAGGAGGAAAAATTAAAGAGGTGTAGAGGGACGAGTTAGAGAGTTGGGGAAGGAAAATTTAGGGGGTTAGAGGAAGAGGATGAATTACAAGGGTGGTGAACAACGAATTAGAGAGGTAGGGGAAGGTTCTAAGAGGAATTTGATTGAAGACAATTTGTGGAGCTTCAAGGCAATTACGAAAAATTTGGGTAAGGTCTCTTTATTTTCCACAGGGGCCAAATTTGGGTGCCTTAAGGAATATAAGAAAGGGACGAATTTGGTTATATCTAAGAGGGGACAAATTTGGGAATATAAAGAAGGGGAAATTTTGAGTAAGGAAGGAAAGGACAGTTTTGAGGAGACTAAGGAAGAGACAAATTTGAGCTAAAGATGAATTTGCATGATAAGGCTCAAGGACCAATATGATAAGGGTAATTCCTTTGAAGAATTTAAGGGTGAAGGGGAGAGAAAAATTGACGTGAGGAAAAGGCATAATGGGATAGCAATTCTCGTGAGCTTCATAGCTCCCAAGAACTATAGACTCCACATCAAGTTTTTGCACTATCTCAATGCAAGGTCTCCTTTATTGGCATATTAAATATTGAACTACAAAACAAGAACTAATCTACATAAAATGAGTGAATTCTCCCTTGCTTATTTCAATTTAGGTAAGTCTTCATCTTAGAACTGTTGACAACGGACAACTTCTTAACTGGCAAGTCTTCCAATTGTACTACTCCTTGCTCAAATATCTTTGTTAGTTTGAAGTGTCCTCACCACTTTGGTGCCAATTTGGCACGTATTGGTGGAATTTGATACACAACGACTAAGGATCCCTCTTCCACTTCATTGGCCCATAAATGTGTATCATGAATCTATTTCCTCTCTTCTTGCTTTACTTGTAACCTCCTTATAGATGTTTCCTTGCATTCTTCCAACGCAAAAAGTCTCCTAATATGAGGGTCAATTTCAATTGTTTTTGCATCAATTTCTTTCCTCATGAATTGAAAAGGTTCTAGTTGTTATAAAGTAGTTCTCTGATCTAAGGGTCCAACCAATTTTGACAGATCTAAAATCAAACACCGTTTGGTCACCCGCATGTATGACCAAAGATCTCGAGAGTAATTAACATAACACGTCATTTGCTCTTATAAAAAAGTGATCCGCTTAGCTTCGTGGTTAAGTCTCAATGGTGAGAAGGAGGAGGTATTGGGCTCAATCCCCATGGGGCACATGGGGAGAGTATTTTGCCCAAAGAGCTCTAGAGCCTTCTAGAAGGATCCACTTGAGTTAACTCTAGTTAACTAGGACACTTGGCAGATGCAGTTACATGGCTGACACATGGATGGTTAGAATCCACCTTCCCAAGAAGGAAGTCCCCTAGAGAGAGCTATATATAGAGGGATATTGTCGGGAGGAGAGTCATCTCGTTAGCATGTGGGGATATTTTTTTCCTCCTCGCATGAGTTTCTTTTAAGGGAAATTCAGATATGCTTCTCTTTCTTTTCTTGACTCCACTTTATGCTTTCTCTCTCACATTTAGGATACTTATTTTTTTCCTCCTCGTATGAGTTTCTTTTAAGGGAAATTCAGATATGCTTCTCTTTCTTTTCTTGACTCCACTTGATGCTTTGCCTGCCTCTCGCAAATTTCTTGAAGCAGAAAAATAATCCTCAATGTGGGGCTCCCACACAAACGCTGCTGATCGGTGTTGAAATCATCACCTAAAGGTCAAGCGCCATATGCTGTAGCCAAGACATCAAACCATTTTCGTGGCATATACTAGATGAGCCCTAACTAACAACAAGAATTTTGGCTTCACTTCTGTTACCCGACAAAAGGCTAGGAAAGAAAACTCATTCTGATCATTTACCTCTTGTTTGGTCAGGTAGGGGATTGAAACCCGGAACCTCTGAGCTTAGGGCACATGAGCTAAACCAAGGCTCTTGTTACATCTAGCGAGACTGCATCTCGTCGATTTTAGAATTATGCTCTTTCAGCCGAAGATACTCATCTATGTTTTTGAGGTCTGCAAAAACTTTCTATATCTCTATGAGGAGGTTTAAAGCTTAATCTGAGTTAGTGCGAATGATTTATCCAATCCGACTAATCCTCATAGAAGTTACAATTTAAGGAAGAAAAATCCGTCCTGATCAAAAGGGATTTGTCATGGAAGGATGATATTTCAAAATGAAAGGAAATTTATCAGGTCCTCTTTGTTCAGCGAGTTTAGAATCCGTGCTAGCTCACACAAGTCTTTCTAGTGTAGCCAATTGTGCCACAACCTTTTGAAGGAAGCAAACATATGCAAATCTTGAACATAAATAAGAAATCTAGGTGCTACGTTTGGGCTCTTGAATCCTAACATCACTAGACTTTTTCACATCAATTAGCGTTCTTGCAACTATATTCGATATCCCCGGAGACCATTTTGAAGGAAACTGACTGCCAATGGATGGTTTCTGGGGTCTAACCTCTTCATTCTTTGCAGCATTTCCTGGAAGAGAATCCCAGTCGCTCCCATGTATCATCCCTTACACAGTGCAAGGGGATGTAGGATCCTCTTCGATTTCAGAATGTGGCAGGGCTTCATAAAAAAAATGCATACCCTGTAGATGGTCTATTTTGGAGCTTTCCTTTATCTTCAGCTGTTTCAGGAACTTTAACATTTGCATTGATGTCAATTACGGTCTGACCAAATCTGACATCACCTACAGAGGTTATTTTGGAATTCAGGATTGTCTTTTCCGGACCTGTTTCACCAGTGTATGTAGCTATTGTATTATTTATTCTAACTACATCAGCTTGGTATGTTACGTGCACTTTTGTCTGTGTCTTCTGTTCAACATTCTTATGTACTTCTTCATTGGAGAGAACTTGAACTTGATTATTGACTTTGACCAATGTTTGACTCCAAGGGAAATCTGGCCACACTTTCATCCCCAATCCACAAGTATAGTTTTTCTCTGCCGAATCCTTGTGCATTTTTGCAGTACCATTTTGTTCATCTCCAGACTGATTTGTAGAGCACTCTCCCATGGATATGATGGAAAGAAAAACAGCAACAAGTAATGCACTTTGGCTGACATCTGCTTGTAGTTGGCTGAAAAGATCTCTACATTTTCTGAAGAAAAGAGAGAAGCATGACAAACACCCAAAAGCTTCACTATTCTAAGTTTGCAGATTCCCTTCCGGATTTTCTTCAATTAATTCAGGTAAAGTCGCATCGGATAAAGTGGCATCTTCTTCAACGATCTCATGTACTTGATCCTCATACAATCTCTTGACAGAAAACGACCTAATCCTCTTCCTCTTGCGTAGCATGACCCTCCTAGTTATGCAAGCTCCACATATAGGGCAGAGCAAATCATGTGTAATCTGATGATGCTTCAGAGCTTTCACAATCTCTTCTGCTATCACTCCGTTTGTTGCGCTTGTCCGCAGAACCCGAGTCCAATACTCTCGAAGCCGCTCATTGTCAGTGTCATCTTCCATATTACTATCATAGCTCAACCTCTTTTGAAAATGTTCACTTCCAGGTTCTACAAGTTCATCGATCCTGGGCTTGTTAAAATTCAACGGATAATTTGCTTTATTATCTCTCACTGCCCTTGTTTGAGATGTCAGTATCTTGCTTTCGGGTGCTGCAGCTTCAAGACTCTCTAAATTATGTCTCTCTTCAATTATTGGAACGAAAGTCCCTGCATTATCCTTAAAATGCTGGCTTGAGTCTCCTATTCCTAGATTTCTTTCAGACCAATCATCTGAAACCTGATCAATTGATCTTACAAGTAAAGGAAGAGCTTGATCTTACAAGTAAAGGAAGAGCTTCGAACGGTTCATTTACAACATCATTGCTGAATGAGCATAGGAACTCGGTCACTGGTACGCTGCTAGCCTGTGACTGTAAACTACATTTTCCAGTACTGGATTCAGGGGGGCCCGGCTTCAAAGCTTCCTCACAAAAATCATCAGAGACTATTCCCCTTTCTTGAATCACATCGTCCCGAGTCCCAACATTGCTTAGACTTGACGAATCATAGGCAGAATCGCTTTCACTTCGTATGGCCTCCTGTCGTTCCGTTTCCCGTCGCTATCTGTACTTGACTGGTACAGAATCTCTTCAAAGAGAATAGCACCAGAGCTGTATTGACCACGGCCCTTCGTGGTACGAAGCAGCTGTCTGTCTGCTTGACGATTAACTTCGTTGTTTTCAAGCCCAATGGAGGCAAGGCGCTTTCCACAAGTCGCATTTGATTCATCCATAGCCAAGATACCTCGGCCAGGAGATGCAATCGATTTCGCTCTCTTGATGAGCTCATCTGCGTAAGGTCCTGCACGGATCAAGACAGATCTAGACAAAGGGGTTGCAGTTGATGGCTCGGAGGCACATTGTCAGAGACCTTCGCAGAAACTCAGAAGATGAGAGAGCAATCGACGACTGGGCAAGGGATGCCATGGGAGCTGAGACTTTCTCTTCACAGGGAGTTGGGTCCGATTGATCTTGCAACTATCCAGGAATTCGATTCAAGCAGGCTTTTTCCCTGTAGTCTGTAGTCTGCAATTACTGAACTGGAACGCTCTTGTAAAAACTCCGGTTCATGTGTAGAGAGCCTCCTGTCCTTATTACCTTTCTCAGTCAAATCATGTTTCAAATCAGAGCACGCCATTCCCTGTACATCCATGCAATTCCTGGAAGCACTGTTAACTTGAAGCAGAAACACCTCTTCGACTGCTCCCGAATTCCAACAGGAAAAACCTGTTCTCTCCCTTCGTTCTCCTTTTTCCTTCATCACCTGCACGAAAAAAACCCCAAAACTCTAACAGACAGCCCCCCTATTCCACTCTTAGACGGGGAACGCGACGCGAGAGAGTCTGAGAGAGAAAGAGAGAGAGAGGATTAAGTTTTCTTTTTTTCTTTTCTTTCTTTTTTTCTGTCTTTTTCCTCCACTCATCCACTCCTACCCCTGAAATCCGACTCCCCCCACAAATGCACCCGTGCACATTTTTTTTCTCCATTTTATTTTTATTTATTTATGTATTTTTTAATTATTATTTCTATTTTTTATTTTTTCATTATGTTTGTTTTCCTATTTTTTCTGTTTTTTCTTTTCTTCCTTCTTTTTTTTTTCTTTTTTGCTTTTGGTTTCTTCCTTTTTTTTTCTAGAAAATCTATGTTCATTATACAGAAAACACAAGCACAAGTAGTTGTACTAAAAGGTTATTCTATTTTATGTGTCTAAAGTATCCGAATGCTTGCTTTGGTTTTTCATGTTCAATATATCCTTTAATTAAGATGTTCCAAGATGTGACATTTGTACAAGGAAGTTCTTCAGAGATTTGCTGAGTTGTTGTTAGGGTTTCCCCAAACTAGCATACATATCTACCAAAGCACTGCCAAATAAGAAATCCCCCAAAAACTCAGCTTGATTCTTGACACAACATAGAAGTAGCTCTATTCCAATTCGTGCTCACCAAACAAGCTTTGGCATGCACAATCATCACCAATAACTTTCATATGATGTGAAACTTAATGGAAGCCAATTGTTGCTACTTCATGTGCCTTGAATGCCCATCAAATTCAAACTCCAAATAAATGGTCCATGTACACAAAGGAAAGCACTAAAAAGACCACATTTCCCCCATATTCTTCAAGCTTCTGTCAGAAGTTAAACATATGTCCCTTCCAATTCATCATGCTCTTTCTATTATTCTCATAGGTCTTGCATTTTTCTTCCCAAGTCATAGAACATGAATCCATAATCACACAAAGATGCTTCATTCCTTTCTTCAAGCAACCTTACTGTCAAGTTGTTGCATACAATCATGTTTACCACTCTTGAAGAAAAATGAATTACATGTTTATTGATGTAATCTTAAACAAACTATCATAAGAACTTGAAGAGAGGGGAAGTTGTCAAGCTCTCGGATGTACTTTGCAGTTCAAGGCAATAGCCGTTATATTTTTAATCCTACTCAATCAGAAATCTTCAACTCTAATATCTGATATACTCAAGCAACCTTGAAGGTGACAAACTTCTGATATTAATTAGAGACAAAGGAATACGCAAACTCTTCTCCCATTGCATGACACTATATCTTCTATTCTCATATCATTTTGATGCTCATTTTCCTTGAGTGGCTCTCATCAATCATGACATCATAGAATGATAAAAAACATGTGCCATAGAAAGTGATTAGCTCTTATCTTGATTCATTAGTGTGCTATTTTGAAGCTTTGATATACTCTGGGAAACAATAAATAAATTTGGCCATTATTGTCATATATGAATTAAAAGGGCGGGTTCATTTTGCTTTCCCTGACCTTGCACAGAAATTATCCCAATAATGGCTCTCCCATTTGCCATAGAAAACTGCTCTAAGTGAGACAAAATAGCACTGCCACACAAAACATTCATTCATGTATTCACACATACACCCAGATACACACATACACAAACAATCGTTGATTACTTTAAAGAAATCACATTTCTGACAACTTCATCCTTCATAAATGTCACGTTAGTAAGCTTCAAAGTTAACACAACTTTCCATGTAACAATGATTGCTTTGGATGTAAATCTGTTGTACTCAATAGGGAGAGTGTTATTTGCTTCAACACCCTTAATGTAATCTTCTAGTTTGTCTATAGGTATTGGAATGATACTCAAGGTAGTTTTATCCTGAGTACTTTTTGTGTGTTTTTGTTGAGTTGGACTCAGGTAGGGAGATGTCTAATTTGTAAGAATATTGTTGCAAACTGTATGTATGTGATGTCCTTTCCTAAATCATAGAATTATAATCTTATGCCAATTTGATTTCTCCTTGTAAGGGCATATACACATCTGTAGGGAGCCAAGACTTGGTGCTATCTTTGACTAAAAATCTGGCCATATTGGTGCATTTGAGATAGTCAAATCATTATCCTTGGATGGATTGTGGAGATAGAGCTCTATGAAGGGTTTTTAATTCTCTCCATTTCCATGATTGTAAATTCTCTAAAAACTTGTTTTGATTGTGGGTATTTATTTCTAGGTGTAGATTCTCTTTTTCATCTAGTATGCCATCACTAAGAGGTTCTATGAGTGATTTTGGGGTTCATGCCTTCAACCTTATGAGTTTGTCATGGTCCTTTCCTAAAGTTTTGGTTTCCTTGTAAGCTTTTGAAATTCTTCCTCCGGAATACATGTGAAAAGAATAGTTCATCGAGCTCTTTCCAACATTCTTTGAGCTACCTTGTTCATTTTCCTACACATTTGTAGCCTTTCTTTCTCTAAGCTATACCTCGAGTAATACTTCTCATGGTTTCCTAGGCTAAGGCCATCATGAATTTGTCTCTCATATGCTTGTAGCAACATTAAAGATTTGGGTCAAATATGGACTCAACCTTTTATTAAGCCCTAGACACCTCATGTGTTTACTGTTTCCTCCATTCTTTCAAGCTTATAACAACTTCTTGTGGTTTGTTAATTTTTTTCTCTAATTTTGCAACTCTCTCAGTTAGTTTACAAGCCTTCTTAGCGTGTTGTTTGCTTTACGGGCTCTTCTTATGTTCCCTTTAGGAGGTCTTGGCTTGTTTCTCTTTTGGTTTCTCAGTGTTAATCGTTTCCCCTAGGTTGATTTGAATGGCTTCTCGTTGTGCTTGAGCCCTACTGACTTCCTAGATAGGAATATCAACCTTGCTATTGGTATCTCTCTCAAGTGGACAATGGAATCCCATATGACTATGGATACCTTCATGCATATGAGTTTTTTATCAATAAGTTTCATGAAATTCAAGAACATGTGTAAGAAAAGAAATGAGGTCATAAAATTCTTGAGATTGTTGTGAATATAATAGTTTCTTAGGTGACAAGATAGGTTTTGCAAGGAAACAAAACTGCTAGTCGGCCGTCGGATTGGCAAATGTAAAACTGAATCTTGTGTTCGCACGCGCGAAAAGTGGTTACACAACAGTTGTAATTTCTTATATAAAGCAATGTAAAGAGATGTTAAGGGACGACGAGTCGTGGAATCACCAGACTGTTCGTCTGGGTGATTGTCTGAGCGTTACTGTAACTTTGTTTGTAAAACTTCTGAGTTTTTCTGAGTAACCCGTTATCTCCTTGTCTGTATCTGTTGTCTGTGTCTATTATCTCTTGATCTTTGTTGTGGTTGTGAGTGTTATTCATCATACAGTAACTCATCGAACTGTTGTCTGAAGTGAATCGTCTGCAAATCCTTGTTGCAATCGTGTGTTAAGGGCGCGTATTGGGTTAGTACTAGTTCTTGGAATGTCCTGCCAAGTTGTTGGGTGAGGTCTGTAGAATTGTGATAGTGCGCTAACACTGCAAAGTATAGTGCTGTCTTTAGTGTTGAAATCTGTCATCATACAGTAAGGGTTAAGTTGCAGTAAGGGATCTTGAGTTGCATAATGGGTCTTTAGTGCGGTGTAATTGAACGATTTAGTTCTCTGTGCTTCGGACGATGAGCGGATTGCGGTACCTATCTGGTAAAGATTGAGCCCTTACCCTTGTCTCTGATATCTTCAGTAAGTATATCACTGTAGTATTTTAGTGTATTCATTACATGGCCGAGTTAAGACGTGAACAGTGATTGTCTGAGTATAACGGAATCTTGCTAGAGTTTCAGTATTCTTTCTGTATCTGAAGTGGTTGTATTTGGGAACTAAGTAAAAGGGGTCTGAAGCATCTTTGGGAACACCCAAAACATCATAGGGGTCCTTTCTGTCAGGTGAACAAATAAAGTCTGCTTATTGGCGCCTTGCCCTCAAATATCATCCTGACAAGAATGCAAATAACCCTGAGGAAGCAGATATGTTCAAAAGAGTTGCATATTCCTACAGCATTCTCTCTGATCCAAAAAAGCGTAGATTATATGATAAAACAGGCTTTCAGGGAGTGGTAGGGGTCTGTTAGACAGAGGCCCTTTACTTAGTTCCCAAATACAACCACTTCAGGTACAGAAAGAATACTGAAACTCTAGCAAGATTTCGTTATACTCAGACAATCACTGTTCATGTCTTAGCTCGGCCATCATGTAATGAATACACTAAAATACTACAGTGATATACTTACTGAAGATATCAGAGACAAGGGTAAGGGTTCAATCTTTACCAGATAGGTACCGCAATCCGCTCATCGTCCGAAGCACAGAGAACTAAATCGTTCAATTACACCGCACTAAAGACCCATTATGCAACTCAAGATCCCTTACTGCAACTTAACCCTTACCGTATGATGACAAATTTCAACACTGAAGACAGCACTATACTTTGCAGTGTTAGCGCACTATCACAATTCTACAGACCTCACCCAACAACTTGGCAGGACATTCCAAGAACTAGTACTAACCCAATATGCGCCCTTAACACACGATTGCAACAAGGATTTGCAGACGATTCACTTCAGACAACAGTTCGATGAGTTACTGTATGATGAATAACACTCACAACCACAACAAAGATCAAGAGATAACAGACACAGACAACAGATACAGACAAGGAGATAACGGGTTACTCAGAAAAACTCAGAAGTTTTACAAACAAAGTTACAGTAACGCTCAGACAATCACCCAGACGAACAGTCTGGTGATTCCACGACTCGTCGTCCCTGAGCATCTCTTTACATTGCTTTATGTAAGAAATTACAACTGTTGTGTAACCACTTTTCACGCGTGCGAACACAAGATTCACTTTTACATTTGCTAATCCGGCGGCCGACTAACAAAAACGAAGCACATAAGCATGCCCTAGGAGGATTTTTATGGTCAATATTAGGTTCTTTCTTGATCAACTAAGGTTGAGGATGAGACGATTTCTATCCGTATTTCTAATAGAGAGAATTCATGAAGTTCTCAAACATTTGAAACATACATCTCCATGAATAGCTATTGAAAAGTACTTCTTTGATAAGACTCCATAAGTTTAATTTTTTCTACAACCCATGATTGTGAAGGTTGGAGACTTGATCTTAAATTGGGCTCTTGAAATGGGTGTCTTGGCTTTTGTTGGTAAAACAAATGAGTGGAAGTCATCAATTGAGTAATGGATTTTAAGGTTTGTGTACTAGACTCTCGATCATGTGTGGCATACCATTTTCAAAAACTGGCTATCCTTGGAGTGTGTACTAACGATTCTAGAGTGCAAAGAGAAGGAAATGATTCCACCAGCAACAACACTAGCCAAGATAGTGCAAGCTCGATAATTGGTTCTACAATTCTTGAAAGGATAACAAACTCATTTTCGAACAAAGCTTCTGACAAAGGGAAACAACCAATCGAGATACTGTGGAAGATCCCCCTTAAGGGGAAACTCCTATGTCAAGACCCTTGTACCGTGAGGAAAAAAGTCGAAGGGAAAAACAAGAAAAAGAGGGACAAGGCCCCTCTATGCAAAGATCACAACCTATGATTATGATTATCGTGTATCTCAATGTTAGAGGGCTATCGGACCCCTTAAGAGCCACCGTGATCGACTAGTGCATCTATTATAAACTAATTCCCCATTTGTCCGACTCTAAACCACTTGGGAAAACTTGGCTCCAAGAGACCTCATATCACTTTTCCCATGAAAAATGGCAACCCATGATTGTGAAGGTTGGAGAATTGATCTTAAATTGGGCTCTTGAAATGCATGGCTTGGCTTTTGCTGCTAAAAAACAATGAGGGGAAGCCATCAATTGAGTAATGAATTTTAAGGTTTGTGTACTAGACTCTCGATTATGTGTGTATTAATGATGCTAGAGTTTAGAGAGAAGGAAATGATTCGTTCCACAACGCATCTACCTATGTGTTGGTTCCATTCAAGGGATTTCATGAAGATGCACAATGCGTGGTCATGTTTAGGAGGAAATGGAAGATCCCAAACATTTTTCTTGAATGGGATGCATATTACAACTTGATGAGAGGTCTTTCCTACTAGATATACTGGGTCATTAATGTACAAACGAAATTTAGCTCTTCAGAGACATTGAGGTGGTAGGATGTGGGTTGGTTGGCAACATATTAGAAGACAAGTTCATGACTTCCTTCTAAGTGAAGTGTATTATCTCTCTAGGTTAAACATTGAAAATTTCTAAGTTCCTTTCCTCAAGAAAATTAATTTTACAAAGATAACTGCCCATATTTGGTGGATACCAAGAGGTAGCGTTCTTAACCATGGTCGCGGCAATTGCCAAAACATATTTCCTTAAGTCAAGTGGTCATAGAGCAATGCTTTCTTTCATTGTGGAATGCACGGGCATAGAATCAAAGAATGTCCTTTGAGGCAGAATTCCAGTAAGGAAATTCTAGAGAAAGTTAATGCTATAGGGATCAGAGTGGCTACTGGGGCCTAGAACATATCAGCAGATTATCAGTGGGAGGCTGAGAAGGGGGCAACCTAAGTACTGGAAATGAACCCTAATGGCTTCATAGAATTAAGACGAAGGAGGAGAAGAAGCCCTAAATGTATTATCAAGAAGAGCCCCTCTCACAGAACTCAAGAAACAAATTTATTTTGCTACTTGGAAAAGGAGGTCAATGACCTAGATTACCCATGGGGTATGAATCATGACCCTTATCGTAGGGAGGGAGAAACCCTTGAAGATTCGAATGGCAAAGAAAGCAACCAAGAAGGAAACCCCACTAGCAATGAGGTTAGGATCACCACCAGCAACAACACTAGCCAAGATAGTGAACTGATAATTGGTTCTACAATCCCTGAAAGGATAAGAAACTCATTTTCAAACAAGGCTTCTCACAAAGGGAAACAACCGACCGAGATAGTATGGAAGAGCCCCCTTAAGGGGAACCTCCTATGTCAAGACCCCTCTACCTCAAAGAAAAAAGTCAAGGAGAAAAACAAGAAAAAGAGGGACAAGGCCTCTCTCCACAAAGATCACAACCCACAATAATGATTATCGTGTCTCTCAATGTTAGAGGGCTATTCAACCCCTCAAGAGCGACCGCATCGGCCAGTGGATCCGTGATAAAAGCATAAACCCGGACTTCATCTGTCTACAAGAGATCAAAATTGATGGGGAGGAACTACAAAAGAGACTTAAGATCATTTCCTCATCCCGTATCTAGCTCTCCACCACACACCCTAGGGGAAATGGTGGTGTGGCTATCGGCATCAGTATAAGTTGGCACACTAGAATGATGGGTTCCTTACTAACTAGAGCCATCAGTGGGTTGGTGCTTCTTCTGGGGGCCTTCCATGGTCTTCCATCATCTCCTTGTATGCTCCTAACATCGATTCCAATAGAATTTCCACTTGGCAGTCATTGGATTCTCTACCCCTCAACAAGGTTCTTTGTGGGGACTTTAATATGGTGGAGGTCCTTTCGGATAGATGGGGGAGGAAGGGATGGGTGATTGATGGGAAAGAGAAGGAAGTTTGTGACCAAATCAAGTTACACTTGGATCTAGTGGAGACCAAGGATGTTGTTGGTTTCTCTTGTCAAATCTCCAAGCTGATGCTTACTTATGGAAAGCCAGACTCGATAGGAGCTATGTCTCACAGAATATCATCAACAAATGGGGCTCTCTTCACTCTCCCAAAGTGTGGACTTAGTCATCTCTGATCACTACCCAATTGTGATTACCTTCAAGATGATCACTAGTCTTAAGAAAGCCCTATGGTTTCATGCCAATCCGACCACTCTCTCTCTCCCCTCAGTCCAGCGTGAGATTACTGAGGCTTGGAGCAAGGCCTTTGCCTTCTTCTCCTCGCCAGCTAGGTATTGGAGGAGGGCAGTCCTATAGACTCATAACATCTTGGCCAGGGCTCATAAGAATCTTCTAGCCATTCGTCGCACTAGAAGGGAAAATCTTTACTAAAGTTTGTGGCATTTGGAGGTGGAAGTTAACAAATGACACTTGCAATACCAAACTAAACTCCAAGCAATCAGAATCATGATGAGATATGAAGAAGAACTTCAAACAAAGAATCTACAAATATACTTTAAAGATTGGTGGGTAGGTAGGGCAGACAAACCTATTAACGAGATGCACATCCTTCTCAAGAAGAAGCAACTAAAGGAAGCGATTCCGTTCATGATGGATGCTGATGGGCTTGAATGCAAAACGGATGAAGAGAATAACACACTTATTGTCAACGACTTTACCCAGCTCTTGGGGGTTTCCTAACTTCTTTCTCCTGATAGACATGATTGCATGGCCACCATCTTGCACATTAGAACGAAAAAAATCTCGCAAAACCTAAAAGCTCTTTGTGATGCTTCCTTTTTGGATGCTGTGATTCTAGAGGTAATTGATTCCCTTCCTAATGGCAGGCGCCCGGGGTTGGATGGCTTTACCAATGAATTCTTCAAGACCTTCAAGCATGTAGTGGCCACTCCTTTATGTTTCGTGTGTTCCCAATAATGGCTCTCCCATATTCACTTGCCATTGAAAACTGCTCTAAGTAAGACAAAATAGCAGTGCCACACAAAACATTCATTCATGTATTCACGCATACACCCAGATACACACATACACAAACAATTCCTTGATTACTTTAAAACAAATCACATTTTTGATAGCTTCATCCTTCATAAATGGCTTGTTAGTAAGCTTCAAAGTTAACACAACTTTCCATGTAACAATGCTTTCTTTAGTTGTAAATCCATTGTACTCAATAGGGAGAGTGTTATTTCCTTCTTCAGTGTTAATGTAATCTTCTTGTTTGTCTATAGGTATTGGAATGATACTCAAGGTAGTTTTATCATGAGTAGTCTTTGTGTGTTTTTGTTGAGTTGGGCTCATGTAGGGAGATGTCTAATTCGTAAGAATATTCTTGCAAACCTTATGTATGTGATGTCCTTCACTAAAATCATAGCATTGTAATCTTATGCCAATTTGATTTCTCCTTATAACGGCATATACACCTTTGTAGGGAACCAAGGCTTGGTGCTATCTTTAACTAAACATCTTGCCATATTGGTGCATTTAAGATAGTCAAATCATTATCCATGGATGGATTCTGGAGATAGAGCTTTACGAAGGGAAGTTTTTGACTTTTTACTTCTCTCCATTTCCATGATTGTAAATTCTCTAAAAACTTGTATTGATTGTGGGTATTTATTTCTATGTGTAGATTCTCTTTTTCATCTACTATGCCATCATTAAGAGGCTCTATGGGTAATTTTGGGATTCATGCCTTCAACCTTATGAGTTTGTAATGGTTCTTTCCTTAAGTTTTGTTTTCCTTGTAAGCTTTTGAAATTCCTCCTCGGGAATAAATGTGAAAGGAATAGTTAATCGAGCTCTTTCCAACATTCTTTGAGCTACCTTGTTCGTTTTCTTACACATTTGTAGCCTTTCTTTCTCTAAGCTATACCTTGGGTAATACTTCTCATGGTTTTCTAGGCTAGGGCCATCATGAATTTGTGTTTGATATGCTTGTAGCAACATTAAAGATTTGGGTCAACTATGGGCTCAACCAATTTTTTTCTCTAATTTTGCAACTCTCTCAGATAGTTTACAAGCCTTCTTAGTGTGTTGTTTGCTTTATGGGCTCTTCTTATGTTCCCTTTAGGAGGTGTTGGCTTGTTTCTCTTTTGGTATCTCAATGTTAATCGTTTCCCCTAGTTTGACTTGAATGGCTTCTCGTTCTGCTCGAGCCCTACTGACTTCTTAGATAGGAATATCAACCTTGATATTGGTCATCACATGCTCATTTGGTTTGCTATAGGTCCCAATATCTAATGTTACTTTCCTAGGAATGTCCAAAAAATCATCATGACATGAGTGATGCCACAATTAGGATAATTTTGGCATGTTTGTTTCCTCCTAGGTGATGGAGGATTATGTAGCTTATGATTTGGATATTCCTAAAATCATTCGATATTTGAGTATACATCAAGAGATTTAAAAATTAATGGATCACAAAGCATACTTTGAGTGTGATTTTAATAAGTATAGTGATGGCACACTTGGATTGGTTCTCTTAGATAGCGAAGGTCTCAAAATCTATAGTGGTTGCCTATGGTAGTGATGTCTGTTATAGTGTAAATGGATCTCTCTCAAGTCTACAATGGAATCCCATATGACTATGGATACCTTCATGCATATGATATTATGCATTTTTTATCAATAAGCTTCATGAAATTCAAGAACATGTGTAAGATAGGAAATGAGATCATAAAATTCTTGAGATTGTTGTGACTATAATAGTTTCTTAGGTGGCAAGGTACGTTTTGCAAGGAAACATACTAAAGCACATAAGCATGGCCTAGGAGGATTTTTATGGTCAATATTAGGTTGTTTCTTGATCAACTAAGGATGAGGATGAGATGATTTCTATCCGTATTTCTAATAGAGAGAATTCATGAAGTTTTCAAACATTTGAAACATTCATCTCCATGAATAACTATTGAAAATCATACTGGTTAGTACTTCTTTGGTAGGACGTCATAAGTTCAATTTTCTCTATGGATTTTCCTTGTGTTTCAGGTTTCTTACAATGAGACCTAGATCATCCTCGAATTTAGTGCATTTTTGCATGCAATCCACCAATTAGATGTACATAAAACACACTCTTTGCTAACTTTCCATTTCTTAGGCCACTCGGGATGTGGATGCAGGGTTCCATATACTATTTGAAATGTATCGCAATTTCCCTCACTCATTTGCTATAGTTATGCTTAAAACTCGCAATCGCTCGTAGAGTGTCCTGTCTAACACCAATGGGTACAAACTTATTGATAAACGCAGAAAGGATGTGATCAATCCTTTGGAACACATGTAAGTATAGCCTCTAGAAATATTGCATTTAAGTTCTTTGTAGGATTAAGGAAAATGTATGAGATTTTGTAAACTAATCCCCCATTTGTCTGACTCTAAACCACTTGGGAAAACTTGGCTTCAGGAGACCTCATATCACTTTTCCTATGAAAAATGGTAACCCATGATTGTGAAGGTTGGAGACTTGATCTTAAATTGGGCTCTTGAAATGCGTGGCTTGGCTTTTGCTGCTAAACAAAATGAGTAGAAGCCATCAATTGAGTAATGGATTTTAAGGTTTGTGTACTAGACTCTCGATCATGTGTGGCATACCATTTTTGAAAACTGGCTATCCATGGAGTTTTTACTAATGATGGTAGACTGTAGAGAGAAGGAAATGGTTCATTCCAAAATGCATAATCTATGTGTTGGTTTCAGTCAAGAGGTGAGGTTTCTCATCTCATGAAGATGCACAATGCGTGGTCATGTTTAGGAGGGTGTGGAAGATCCCAAACATTTTGCTTGAATGGGATGCATATTACAACTTGATGAGAGGTCGTTCCTACTAGATATAATGGGTCATTAGTGTACAAATGAAATTTAGCTCTTTAGAGACAGACACATATACACACACATACACACATACACACACATATATGCATACACACACATAGAGAGACATACACACATACATGCATACATATGCATAAATAATGCATATGCATACAATGTACATACATACTTACATGCATACATAATGCACATGCATAGATACATACACACACATAGACACATACACACATAGACACATACACACACATAAACACATACATACTCATAGATACACACACATACACATAGACACACATACACATACACACACATATACACACACATACACACATAATGATGCATACACACACATACACATGCATACACACATACTGACACATATACACACACATATATGCAAACACACACATAGAGAGACATACACACACATACACATACATGCATACATATGCATACATAATGCATATGCATATGCATACATACATACTTACGTGCATACATAATGCACATGCTTACATAATGCACATGCTTACATAATGCACATGCTTACATACACATACATAATGCATACGCACACATATGCATACATAATGCATACACACACATACACACATATGCATACATAATGCATATGCATATGCCTACATACATACTTACATGCATACATAGTGCACATGCTTACATACACATACATAATGCATACACACACATATGCATACATAATGCATACACACATATGAATACATACATGCATACACATACACACATAGACACATACACACACATAGACACATACACACACATACACACTCATAGACGCATAGCGACACATACACATAGATACATACACATACACACACACATATACACACACACAAACATACACACATAGACACATACACACATACACACATAATGATGCATACACACACATACATATGCATACACACACATATCCATACATACATGCATACACATACACACATAGACACATACACACACATAGATACATACATACATACACATAAACACATACACACTCATAGACACACACACACATACACATAGACACACACACACACACACATATACACACACACATAGACACATAGACACATACACACATAATGATGCATACACACACATACACATGCATACACACACATATGCATACATACATGCATACACATACACACATAGACACATACACACACATAGATACATACATACACATAAACACATACACACTCATAGACACACACACACACACATACACATAGACACACACACACACACATATACACACACACAAACACACATAGACACATACACAGATAATGATGCATACACACACATACACATGCATACACATACAGACACATATACACACACACATACACACATACACACATATATGCATACATACACACATATATGCATACAGACACATAGAGAGACATACTCACACATAAACATACATCCATATATATACATACATAATGCATGTGCATATGCATACATACATACATACATACATACATACATACATGCATACATACACATACATAATGCATACACACACATATGCATACATAATGCATACACACACATACACACATATGCATACATACATGCATACACATAGACACATACACACAGATAGACACATACAGACTCATAGACGCATAGCGACACATACACATAGACACATAGACACATACACATACACATACACACACACATACACACACACACAAACATACACACATAGACACATCCACACATAATGATGCATACACACACATAGATATGCATACACACACATATGCATACATACATGCATACACATACACACATAGACACATACACACACATAGATACATACATACACATAAACACATACACACTCATAGACACACACACATACACATAGAGACACACACACATATACACACACACATACACACAGACACATACACACATAATGATGCATACACACACATAATGATGCATACACACACATACACATGCATACACACACATATGCATACATACATGCATACACATACACACATAGACACATACACACACATAGATACATACATACATACATACATACACATAAACACATACACACTCATAGACACACACACATACACATAGACACACACACATATACACACACACAAATACACATAGACACATACACACATAATGATGCATACACACACATACACATGCATACACACATACAAACACATATACACACACACACACATACACACATACACACATATATGCATACATACACACATATATGCATACACACACATAGAGAGACATACTCACGCATACACATACATGCATATATATACATACATAATGCATATGCATATGCATATGCATACATACATACATACATGCATACATGCATACATACACATAGATAATGCATACACACACATATGCATACATAATGCATACATACACATACATAATGCATACACACACATATGCATACATAATGCATACACACACATACACACACATACACACACATACACACATATGCATACATACATGCATACACATACACACATAGACACATACACACACATAGACACATACACACACATAAACACATACACACTCATAGATGCACACACATACACATAGACACACACACAAACATATACACACACACATACACACATAGACACATACACACATAATGATGCATACACACACATACACATGCATACACATACACACATACACACACATACATGCACATACATACACACACACATGCATACATACACATACTTAATGCATACACAAACATACATATGTACACGTATATATAATGATTTCTAACCATTTTGTTTTATATGTTAGGTATTATGGATCCTAGTAGAGAGAAAAAGGCGAAACTCACTCTCATAAAAAGTCTTATGAGAGTAAGAGTTCCGTCTGATACTCTAGGGGCCATAATGCGTGATTACTCAGAGATGTCTGATGAGGAGCTGGACTGTACGATCCAGATTCTTACCCAGCGATTAGAGGAGGGCTTTTCTGTGGTTCCACATGCAGGAAGAGAGCTATCTGCTCATAAGTATGTTTTTTTTTCATAAACTTTTTTAATGATATTATAACACATATTTTTATTTATTTTTATCTATCTATTTTCAGGATACCTATACCACCTCCAAATCGTGATAGCAGAGCAAAGTTGCCTATGAGAACATGCATAGGCACCTTAGGACTAGAGTGCGATATAGAGCCAGAGGGGAACATTGTGTACATAGGGAATGGATTGGAGTTCAAGAGAAGAATGCAGGCACTATGCGACTCTTACCTGCGCTTTGTCCACTTACCGTGGAAGTAAGTAAAAATTTTACATATAAATTGAAATAAATATCTTATGTTTTATTTACGTTATGTTTTTTATTTTTGTAGTGAGCATGATGAGAGGGATAAAAAATACGTACTTAGTTCACTTGAGACAGAGTTTGGGACAGGATGGTCACTAAGTGGTGTCTAAAAGAGATGCGGACACTTATGGCTCATCGTCGCGATAATGCACGGTATGCACTCCTTTAATGTATATATATATAGATACACAAAAAATATGTGGTATTTGATATATTTATATGTGGTATTTGATATTAATAATCTGATTATCTACATACACAAAAAAATCACATATACATATTTACACATACACACATATTCACATATACACATTTACACATACACACATATTCACATATACACAACTACACATTATTGTGGGATAAATGCATGTATTTTGTATGAATGAGTGTATATGCATGCATGTGTGTGTACGTATATATGTGGATATGTATATGTGTGTTTATGTTATATGTATGTATATGTGTATATGTATACATATATGTATGCGTACATGTATATGTGTATGTGGGTATGTGTATGTGTATGTGTATGTGTGTGTATATATGTGTATGCATTCTGATTTTTTCTTTTGTTTGAGATTAAATTAACAGGAGATATTGTATGGTCGAAAAAAATAAGAGGCGAGCTAACATACCACCTGAGACGTGGCAGTTTTTTCGTAGATAGCTACATCTTCAGGAGACATTTCCTCAGTAGTGTAAGACAATAGTTACGCAATATAACACAGGAGCAATAGCAGAGAAGATAACAGATATAGGAGAATCTCAACAATTTTCTACTAGCAGCAAGTACAAAGATGATGGCGTTGTCCACCCGTGCGCTCTCAAGGTAGAGCTTAAATGGTGATCTAGACAACTCTAGATAGGGAGATACAAGGTAGAGGTATGCTGGCTCAACTCAGTGTCTTAGGTAGTGCAGAAGTCATGTATATATAGGATCATGGGTGGCCTGCCATGGACGACTATACATGGGCGGTAGAGCGTGGGCGGCCACCGCCCGCGTAATTGCCATACACGGCTTAGACTGGTTGAACCGACCTAACAAATATAAATGATTTCTGACTCTGACAGGGAATATTCCATGGAATATTCCCTTTACCGTCGCGCCAGGGGCACTGCCCCCGGACCCCCACCAAGGGGCCCGCTGGCCCCCTGGGACCCCCCAGCCAGGGGGCCCGCTGGCCCCCTTGGACCCCCCAGTCGGGGCTGCTCACCGCTACCCCGGACCCCACAATTGGGGACCCTGGTAACTCCCTTTCCTTATAATACCTTACATGGTCCAATATGACCTTCATCCAACATGCAAGTTGGGATTCCCATCAATTGGGTAATGCACGCTTGGCTTCTCCTCATAAAGGGGGCCTTACAGAATGTGCATACAATCATGAGGGGTAGACATTGATCATATACTAACAAGTAGAAGGTACACAAATTAATAGTTTATATTTATAATTTTTATATATTTTAGTAATTTTTTACATTTAATTTATGTATTATTTTTCTTGAATAAACAGGCTGCTGCAAAGAAGAGAGTGGATTCGAGCCACACATCGCACCTAGGCCAAATGGGCCATAATGGTTTTGTAGCTACATTTGTAAGTATATGTGTTACTGTGAGTATATTTTTTATTTTAGTTAAAATGCAAGCAACTAATGTTTCTTATTTGTTTCATTGTAGTGGAAGGATTATGGCCGATATCCTACAAAACATGAGATCGAGTATGCTACACATTTTGGATATCGGCATTTAAGCGAGTATATGCAAAATCATCCTGATGCCTTTGTGAGTATTTTTAAATTTTATATAATTATTTTATTTTTATGAATGGTTTAATTGTTTTATTTATTTATGTTTGTTATATGTAATACAGGAGTATTATGGAGAGACAAATATGGATGAGGTGGAGAGACGGACACAGGAGGGACGATCTCGATCCTCACAGGGTGATCATGATGATGAGGATGAGGAAGATCAGGATGATCATGATATTGCTGCTGATGATGATGACGATTAGGATTTTAGTTGATTATGACATTGGATTATATGTATTTACATTGATATATATATATTTTTTATCTATATATTTTTCATTTCAGTTATGTTTTGAATTGTGTGTATGGTATTAAGTAATAAAGAGTTTTGTTCTATTGATTTTTATTATTGTTTATATTAAGCATGTGTTTATATAATTCATTCATATGTGTGTACCTAAGTGTATGTGTATGTAGTGTATATGTATGTATGTGCATGTGTATGTGTGTGTATATGTATGTATGTGCATGTGCATGTGTAAGTGTATATGTGTGTATGAGTATGTGCATGTGCATGTGTATGTGTGTGTATATGTATGTGCATGTATATGTGTAACTCTATGTGTATATGTGTGTATGTTCATGTATATGTGTATATACAGGTATGTGCATGTGTGTGTGCATGTGTATATGTGTTTTAATACTTGAATTATATAATTCATTCATATGTGTGTACCTAAGTGTATATGTATGTGTGTGTAAATGTATGTATGTGCATGTGTATGTGTGTGTATATGTATGTATGTGCCTGTGCATGTATAAGTGTATATGTGTGTATGAGTATGTGCATGGCCATTTGTATGTGTGTGTATATGTATATGCATGTATATGTATTCTTCATTTAGGATCGACATAAGCTTTTGCACGATCTTGAGCTTTCTTTAAGTTTTCTTTAGCTGCATTTAACTTAAAGTTCATGTCTTGAAGGAATTCTTGAGCTGCTTGAACTCGTTCATTTTGAAGTCCCACTGCATTTGGAGACCTACTCTGGAACCCATATATCAACATGAATGGACTAAATTCAGTTGATGAATTATTGGCATTGTTATAGGCAAATTCAGCTAAAGGAAGATAGTCTTCAAAATCAATCTATTTGGGAGTAACATAAGCTCTGAGTATGTCTTCCAAAATTTGATTGACTTTCTCGCTCTGTCCATCCGTTTGGGGATGTTTGACCGTACCTAAGCTTAGTTTAGTTTCAAGTCTACTAAAGACTACTCGCCAAAAATGACTTGTAAATCGAGCATCCTGATAAAAAACTATCTCTACTAGAAGACCATAGAGTCTGTAAAGCTGATTTACAAATATCTTTGCAAGTTATGGAGTCTTATATGTAGTCTTGATGGGAATAAACTGAGCAAGTTTAGTCAATCTATCAACTACAACCCAAACTTTATCGAAGCCTTTCTGAGTTCTAGGTAACCTTGAAATAAAATCCATGGAGATACTTTCCCATTTACCTTGGGGAATCTCCAAAGGATGCAACAATCCTCGAGGTTTAAGTTTTTTTTTTTAAATAAAGGAAGTTCGGCCTTAGCCTACTCTCCCGGACTTGAATTAAATAAAGGAATAATACAAAAGAAGGGAACTAGTGCTCACGGGATCCCTAGAATCCCACAGAGCGGGGGAAGCTTTTACAAAGTGTAGCTGGCTTTACAAGAAAAAGGTTAATTGCCTACTCATCACCCTCATGCGGGGCCCACATGGGTAAAGTGTGTTCTTGATGAAAAGGAATACATAATGGGGGTTTCTAACAATTAGCGATCCTTTTGCCAGGGAGGACCAGTGAATACTCAATCAACCAGTGAATACCCATCTGGCACCCTCCAACTTTAAGTTGATCAGACTTATTGACTTGACATTTATGGCACTTGGATACATAGTTTTGCACATCTCAATGTAAACTAGGCGAATAAAGATGTCGTTTAACTAATTCATAGGTTCGATTAATACCAGGATGTCCAACAGTTGGAGCATTGTGGCATTTGAAAAGTACTTGATTTCGTATGTCTAGAAGACTTGGGACACAAAGCTTACCTTTATAAAGCAAACATTCGTCTTGCAAAGAATAATGTTTATAATGTAAGGGATTGAACTCACAACCTCTTGGTTAGGAATGTGATGGGCTAACCACTTGGCCCAAAAGCCATGGTGGAGGATTACTTCCTAATCCTCTCTCTTAGGGTGTAGTTCAACCATCTCCTATCTTTCAAGGTTGTGGTTCAATCATCTCCTACCTATCACTTTATTACATTCTTCCCCCCTTAGTTGATCATTGTATTCAATGATCTACTCATTATCCCTCTAACCTCAGTGATCCATTCTTGAACTCCCTTGGTACCCTTGAATTGATGTCCTCAACCTCGCATAGTTTCTTGAACCTTGTTCGCAACCTTGGTGTCTTGAACCCTGTTCTCAACCTTAGTATCTTGAACCTTGTTCTCACCCATGTTCGATATCTTCAACACTAAATCAAGTGCCACCCAAGGATTCCCAAGGGCTTCACACTTGCAAGCTAGCTCATTGGAAAGTTCATTCCGAGAGCTTTCCAACGGTATCTTACATGCCTCAATCTGAACAGATTGAGAGATACACCTCAATCTTTGTTAGGCTAACTTGTGAAAGCGACGTGTGCTACTTTGTACCCTTTCATATAGAGGATGCCCAAGCACCTTTTTTAGAGGCCATTAGGTCAATCCACCTTCCCCAAGCCTACCTCCTAGGCTCTAATACCAATGCAACATAGTTTCCACAATACCAGCTCACAAATGAATGTCACGAATGAATGTGTACTCACGTCCCAGCCATATGCATCTATATATAGCTGCTTGAATCAATGAGGACCACAAATGTAAATAAAGTCCACAAGTGCATGTGCAATCTCCTCCACTTCTTTGATACCTTCCACTAGAGTCCCCTAGTGGTTGGAGTGATCTCCTCCACTACTTTAGTACCTTCCACTAGAGTCCACTACTAGTAGTTGTATTTGCCACTCGAGTTAAGTCTCTCAAGACTCAAGTTAACTCATGTTAACTTGAGTTAGAAGGCTCTAGAGCTTCTTGGGCAAAAATCTCTCCCCATGCTCCCCAAGGAGGTTGAACCAAAGATCTCCTCCTTCACAACCATGAGAGTTAACCACTAGGCTAAGTGGACTACTTGAATATGAGAGCACATGAACTTATGCTTGAGTCTATTCTAAAGATCTTTGATCCTACAGATGAGTGACCAAACCGTGTTTGATTTCAAATCTGTCTGAAGTGGTCAGAGCCTTAGATCATATACTTGCTTTATTACAAACTAGCCAATCGTGATTACCTTCAAGATGATCACTAGTCTCAAGAAAGCCCTGTGGTTTCATGCCAATCCGACCACTCTCTCTTTCCCCTCGGTCCAACGTGAGATTACCAAAGCTTGGGGCAAGGCCTTTGCCTCCTTCTCCTCACCAGCTAGGTATTGGAGGAGGGCGGTCCCATGGATTCATTACATCTTGGCCAGGGCTCATAGGAATCTTCAAGCCATTCATCATGCTAGAAGGGAAAATCTTTACGGAAGGTTGTGGCGTTTGGAGGTGGAAGTTAACAAAGGCCACTTGCAATACCAAACTGGACTCCAAACAATCAGAAGCATGATGAAATATGAAGAACAAATTCAAAGAAAGAATCTATAAATATACTTTAAAGATTGGTGGGTAGGTAGGGTTGACAAGCCTACTAAAGAGATGTGCAACCTTCCCAAGAAGAAGCAACTCAAGGAAGCGATTTCGTTTATGATGGATGCCAATGGGGTTGAATGAAAAACCGATGAAGAAAATAACACACTTATTGCCAACTACTTTACCTTTCTCTTGGGGGTTTCCACGCTTCTTTCTCCTCATAGACGTGACTGCATGGCCACCATCTCGCGCATAAGAACCAAAAAATTCCCGCAAAACCTAAAAGCTCTTTGCGATACTTGCATTTTGGATGCTGAGATTCTAGAGGCAATTGATTCCCTTCCTAATGGCAGGAGCCCGGGGTTGGATGGCCTTACCAATGAGTTCTTCAAGACCTTCAAGCATGTAACAACCACTCCTTTACGTTTCATGTGTTTCCAATCACTTGCCATAGAAAACTGCTCTAAGTGAGACAAAATAGCACTACCACTCAAAACATTCATTCATGTATTCACACATACACTGAGATACACACATACACAAACATCTCCTTGATTACTTTAAAGAAAATCACATTTCCGACAACTTCATCCTTCATAAATGGCTTGTTAGTAAGCTTCAAAGTTAACACATCTTTCCATGTAACAATGATTGCTTTAGATGTAAATCCATTGCACTCAATAGGGAAAGTGTTATTTCCTTCAACACTCTTAATGTAATCTTCTAGTTTGTCTATATGTATTGGAATGATACTCAAGGTAGTTTTACCTTGAGTAGTTTTTGTGTGTTTTTGTTGAGTTGGGCTGATGTAGGGAGATGTCTAATTTGTAAGAATATTATTGCAAAGCTTATGTATGTGATGTCCTTTCCTAAATCATAACATTATAAGCTTATGCCAATTTGATTTCTCCTTGTAAGGGCATATACACCTCTATAGGGAGCCAAGACTTGGTGCTATCTTTGACTAAAAATCTAGCCATATTGGTGCATTTGAGATACTCAAATCATTATCCATGGATGGATTGTGGAGATAGAGCTCTATGAAGGGAAGTTTTTGACTTTTTACTTCTCTCCATTTCCATGATTGTACCTTCTCTAAAAACTTGTTTTGATTGTGGGTATTTATTTCTAGGTGTAGATTCTCTTTTTCATCTACCAGGCAATCACTAAGAGGCTCTATGGGTGATTTTGGGATTCATGCCTTCAACCTTATGAGTTTGTAATGGTCATTTCCTAAAGTTTTGTTTTCCTTGTAAGCTTTTGTAATTCCTCCTCGGGAATACACGTGAAAGGAATAGTTCATCGAGCTCGTTCCGACATTCTCTGAGCTACCTTATTCGTTTTCTTACACATTTGTAGCCCTTGTTTCTCTAAGGTATACCTCAGGTAATACTTCTCATGGTTTTCTAGGCTAGGGCCATCATGAATTTGTGTCTGATATGCTTGTAGCAATATTAAAGATTTGGGTCAAATATGGACTCAACCTTTTATTAAACCCTAGACACCTCATGTGTTGACTTTTTCCTCCATTGTTTGAGGCTTATAACAACTTCTTCAAGTTTGTTAATTTTTTTCTTTAATTTTGCAACTCTCTCAGTTAGTTTACAAGCCTTCCTAGTGTGTTGTTTGCTTTATGGGCTCTTATTATGTTCCCTTTAGGAGGTGTTGGCTTGTCTTTGTTTTGGTTTCTCAATGTTAATCGTTTTCCCTAGGTTGATTTGAATGGCTTCTCGTTGTGCTCCAGCCCTAGTGACTACCTAGATAGGAATATTAGCCTTGAGATTGCTAATCGTAGGCTCACTTGGTTTGCTAAGGGTCCCAATATCTAATGTTACTTTCCTAGGAATGTCCAAACAATCATCATGACATGAATGATGCCACAATTAGGATAATTTTGGCATGTTTGTTTCCTCCTAGATGATGGAGGATTATGTGGCCTATGAGTTGGATATCCCTAAAATCATTCGATATTTGAGTATACATCAAGAGATTTAAAAATTAATGGATCAAAAAGCATTCTTTGAGTGTGAGTTTAATAACTATAGTGACGGCACACTTGGATTGGTTCTGCTCGATAGCGAAGGTCTTAAAATCTATAGAATGGAATCCCATATGACTATGGATACCTTCATGCATATGCGATTATGGATTTTTTTATCAATGAGCTTCATGAAATTCACGAACATGTGTAAGATAGGAAATGAGATCATAAAATTCTTGAGATTGTTGTGAATATAATAGTTTCTTAGGTGACAAGGTAGGTTTTGCAAGGAAACAAAGTGAAGCACATAAGCATGGCCTAGGAGGATTTTTATGGTCAATATTAGGTTGTTTCTTGATCAACTAAGGATGAGGATGAGATAATTTCTATCCGTATTTCTAATAGAGAGAATTCATGAAGTTTTCAAACATTTGAAACACTCATCTCTGTGAATAACTATTGAAAATCATGCTGCTTAGTACTTCTTTGGTAGGATTCCATAAGTTTAATTTTTTCTATGGGTTTTGCTTAGTACTTCTTTGGTAGGATTCCATAAGTTTAATTTTTTCTATGGGTTTTCCTTATGTTTCGGGTTTCTTACAATGATATCTAGATCATCCTGAATTTTAAAGCATTTTTGAATGCAATCCAAGAATTAGGTGTAGATAAAACACACTCTTTGCTAATTTTCCATTTCTTAGGCCATCTCGGAATGAAGCCACAATCGTCTCCTCTAGAGGGATGTGGATGCAGGGTTCTATATACTATTTGAAATGTATCGCGATTCCCCTCTCTCATTTGCTATAGTTTTGCTTAAAACTAGCAATCGCTCTTAGAGTGTCCTATCTAAGACCAATGGGTACAAACTTATTGATAAGCGCAGAAAGGATGTCATCAATCCTTTGGAACGCATGTAAGTATAGCCTCTAGAAGTATTCCATTTAAGTTCCTCGTAGGATTAAGGAAGGATTAAGGAAAATGCATGAGATTGTGTAAACTAATCCCCCATTTGTCCGACTCTAAACCACTTGGGAAAACTTGGCTCCAAGAGACCTTATATCACATTTCCCATGAAAAATGGCAACCCATGATTGTGAAGTTTGGAGACTTGATCTTAAATTAGGTTCTTGAAATGCGTGGCTTGGCTTTTGTTGGTAAAAAAAAAAAAGAGTGGAAGCCATCCATTGAGTAATGGATTTTAAGGTTTGTGTACTAGATTCTCGATCATGTGTCGCATACCATTTTCAAAAACTAGCTATCTATGGAGTGTGTACTAATGATGCTAGAGTGTAGAGAGAAGGAAATGATTCGTTCAACAACGCATCTATCTATGTGTTGGTCCCGGTCAAGAGATTTGTCATCTCATGAAGATGCACAATGCGTGGTCATGTTTAGGAGGGTGTGGAAGATCCCAAACATTTTGCTTGAATGGGATGCATATTACAACTTGATCAGAGGTCTTTCCTACTAGATATAATGGGTCATTAGTGTTCAAACGAAATTTAGCTCTTCAGAGACATTGGGATGGTAGGATGTGGGTTGGTTGGCAACATGTTAGAAGACAAGGTCATGACTTCCTTCTAAGTGAAGTGTATTATCTCTCTAGGTTAAAAAACATCGAAAATATCTAGGTTCCTTTCCTCAAGAAAATATATTTGACATAGATAACTGCCCACATTTGGTGGATACCAAGAGGTAGCATTCTTAACCATGGTCATGGAAATTGCCAAACAATATTTCCTTAACTCAATTGGTCAGAGAGCAATGATTGCTTTCATTGTGGAATGCAGGGGCATAGAATTAAAGAATGTCCTTTGAGGGAGAATTCTCTTAAGAAAACTCTAGATAAAGTTAATGCTATAGGGATGAGAGTGGCTACTGGTGCCTAGAACATATGAACAGATCATCAGTGGGAGGCTGAGAAGGAGACAACCCAAGTACTGCAACTGAACCCTGATGGCTTCATAGAATTAAGATGAAGGAGGAGAAGAAGCCCTAAAGGTATTATCAAGAAGAGCCCCTCTCGCATAACTCAAGAAACAAATTTCTTTTGCTACTTGGAAAAGGAGGTCAATGACCTAGATTACCGAGGGGTATGAATCACGATGACTATTATAGCGAGCGAGAAACCCTTGAAGATTTGAATGGCAAAGAAAGCAACCAAGAAGGAAACGCCACTAGGAATGAGGTTGGGATCACCACCAGCAACAACAATAGCTAAGATAGTGAAAGCTTGATAATTGGTTATACAATCTTTGAAAGGATAGAAAACTCGTTTTCAAACAAGGCTTCTCACAAAGGGAAACAATCGACTGAGATACTGTGGAAGAGCCCCCTTAAGGGGAAACTCCTATGTCAAGACCCCTCTACCTCGAAGAAAAAAAGTCGAGGAGAAAAACAAGAAAAAGAGGGACAAGGACCCTCTCCCCAAAGATCGCAACCTGCAATAATGATTATCATGTCTGTCAATGTCAGAGGGCTATCGAACCCCTCAAGAGCGACTGTGATTGGCTAGTGGATCCGTGATAAAAGCATAAACCCGGACCTCATCTGTCTACAAGAGATCAAAATTGAAAGGGAGGAACTGCAAAAGAGACTTAAGATCATTTCCTTGTCCCATATCTGGCTCTCCACCACACACCCCATGGGAATTGGTGGTGCGGCTATCGACATTAGTATAAGTTGGCACACTAGAATGGTAGGTTCCTTACTAACCAGAACCATCTATGGGTAGGTGCTTCTTTTCGAGGCCCTCTATAGTTTTCCATCATCTCCTTGTATAGTCGTAACATCGATTTGGAAAGATTTTCCACTTGGTAGTCATTTGATTGTCTGCCCCTCAACGTGGTTCTTTGTGGGGACTTTAATATGGTGGAGGTCCTTTCGGACCGATGGGGGAGGAAGGGATGGGTGATTGATAGGTAGTAGAAGGAATTTTGGGACCAATTCAAGTTACACCTGGATCTGGTGGAGATCAAGGATGTTGTTGGTTT
Organism: Ceratopteris richardii; assembly: GCA_020310875.1. Classification (NCBI taxonomy): domain Eukaryota; kingdom Viridiplantae; phylum Streptophyta; class Polypodiopsida; order Polypodiales; family Pteridaceae; genus Ceratopteris; species Ceratopteris richardii. The sequence continues at coordinate 153,983,211 of CM035418.1, read as the reverse complement.
CTCTTGGTCAAATCGCCAAGCCGATTCTGGCTTATAGAAAGCGAGACTCAATAGCAGCTATATCTCACAAAATATCATCAACAAATGGGGCTTGCCTTCACTCTCCCAAAGTGTGCACTTGGTCTTCTCTAATCACTTCCCATTCTCTGATCAATACGCAATTGTGATTACCTTCAAGATGATCACTAGTCTCAAGAAATCCCTATGGTTTCATGCCAATCCGACCATGTTCTCTCTCCCCTCGGTTGAACATGAGATTACAGAGACTTGGAGCAAGGCCTTTGGCTTCTTCTCCTCGCTAGCTAGGTATTGGAGGAGAGCGGTCCTATAGACTCATTACATCTTATGATGGATCATAAGAATGTTCAAGCCATTCATTGCGCTAGAAGGGAAAATCTTTACCGGAGGTTGTGGTGTTTGGAGGTGGAAGTTAACAAAGGCCACTTGCAATACAAAATTGGACTCCAAACAATCAGAAGCATGATGAGATATGAAGAAGAAATTCAAAGGAAGAATCTACAAATATACTTTAAAAATTGGTGGCCAAGTAGGGTGGACAAGCCTACTAAAGAGATGTGCAACCTTCTCAAGAAGAAGAAACTCAAGGAAGTGATTCTGTTCATGATGGATGCAGATAGGGTTGAATGCAAAACAGATGAAGATAATAACACACTTATTGTCAACCACTTTACCCAGCTTTTGGGGGTTTCCATGCTTCTTTCTCCTCATAGATGTGAGTGCATGGCCGCCATCTCGCACATTAGAACCAAAAAAATCACGTAAAACCTAAAAGCTCTTTGTGATGCTTCCATTTTGGATGTTGATATTCTAGAGGTAATTGATTCCCTTCCTAATGGCAAGAGCCGGGGGTTGGATGGCCTTACCAATGAATTCTTCAAGACCTTCAAACATGTAGTGGCCACTCCTTTACATTTGGTGTGGCAAGAGGCTATTTCTTTTGGTGCGCTTCCCAATTGTATCAATGAGGGTGTCATCAAGCTCATTCACAAAAAAGGAAGCAAAAATACAATTGAAAATTGGCGGCCCAATTACGATGCTACAAAGTGGTTACAAGATCCTGGCAAAGGCAATTTCAAATCGTATTACTTGTCACCTTCAAGACTAGTTCAGTGAGGATAAAAAAGGGTTCATTAAGGGGAGTTCCATCCTTAAGGATATCATTGATGTTTGGGAAGGGCTGGTTTTTACTAAGGAATCAACACATGATGTCCTCTTCCTTAAAATTGACTTCGATAAAGCTTATGATAGACTTGAGTGGGACTTCATTCTCCAATCATTGAAAGACTTAGGATATGGGAAAAAATTCATTAAGATGATCTAGAATCTGCTGGGAAATGCAACTACTTAGATAAACATCAATGGTCAACTCTTTCAAGCGATTATATTAAAATGTTCTATCAGACAAGGGTGCCCATTGGCCCCTCTTCTCTTTGCTATCATGACTGATGGTCTCAACTACCTTGTTAACCATCAAGCTCACTTAAGTCATATTTAGGGCCTCAATCTACCTCTCAATCAAGGTCAAATGATCATGAGACTTTTTGTTTTGTTTTTTTTAATATAAAGGAAGTTTGGCATTAGCCTACTCTCCCGGACTTGAATTAAATAAAGAAAAGTACAAGAGAAGGGGACTAGTGCCCACGGGACCCCCCAAATCCCACAAAGCAGGGGAAGCTTTTACAGAGCTTAGATGGCATTACAAAGAAGGTTAATCACCCTCTCATCACCCTCATGAGGGGCCCACTTGGGTTTAAGCTTGTTATTGATCAAAAGGAGTACTTGATGATGCCTGAAGGGGGGGGGGATTTCTTACAGTTAACAATCCTTTTGCCAAGGAGGAACATCGATTTCTCAATTGACCACTCTTTGGGGGAGTCACCGAAGTTGAAAGCACATCTTTCCAGCCAGATTTTCCATAGGACCTCCCCTCTGATGGCGTTCCAGAGAGTCGCGGAGCAGTCGATCGCTTCTCCCAGCAGGGCTTGCTGCCAACTGAGATGTTTCTGAGAGTCTAATTTTCTTTCCAACCGTGTGTCAGAGTCTGTTGGAGTTGGGGCAGGTAAAGAAGATGTGTGAAACATCTTCGATAGACCGGTAGCAACGTTTGCACCAGAGAGGAATCCCACAAAATTTGCTAGCCTTAAGGTTGGTCCAGATTCCATGATGGAGAATTTTCCATAAGAGGACAACCTTTTTAATTTCTATGAGGGGGTGCCAGATAGCGATGAACTTCATGTCCCATCGAAGCAGCGTCAATGACAGGCACCACTTCTTGTTGAGGTTAACCTGATAGTCAATCGTTTCTTTGATGTTCAGGATTTTTGATAGGCTATTCCCATTGTGCCATTTGAGACCAAGCGAGCTCGACGTGTCGTGTCCCATGAGAAGGCGAACTTTGTGTCGGTCCCAGGCGAGACATCTGCTTTGCAAAGTGTTCCATTCTTTGTACGAAATGTTGATGCAAGGGTCAATATCCTCGAAGTTGATCCAGTGGTTGGTGTCTTGTTTCTAGAGATGTTTCCATTTTTTGAAGCCGTTTTTCCATAACTTCTTGGCATTTTGAATGTTCCAAGATTCCACACTCCGAATGCCATGGATCAGAAACCAGATAGAGTCATTTTGTTTAATACCGGCTGCCCATTTCTAGTCTTCACTAATTCTTGTGTACTTTTGACTTTATTCCAACTCTTCCATAGGGAGCACACGAGATTAGAGCCTTTCGGGAAGACGGGGATCGGGGAAAACAACAAGGTCAAGATGTCAAGATTCTTCCAATTTGGGAAACCCATGAGAGCAAACTCGTTCTTGTTTCTGAAGATCAACTTGGCCCACGAGGCCTCCCCGTTGCACCAAGACTCATTACATCTTATGATGGATCATAAGAATCTTCAAGCCATTTGTCGCACTAGAAGGGAAAATCTTTACTGAAGTTTGTGGCATTTGGAGGTGGAAGTTAACACATGCCACTTGCAATACCGAACTGAACTCCAAGCAATCAGAATCATGATGAGATATGAAGAAGAAATTCAAATAAAGAATCTACAAATATACTTTAAAGATTGGTGGGTAGGTAGGGCAGACAAACCTATTAAAGAGATGCACATCCTTCTCAAGAAGAAGCAACTAAAGGAAGCGATTCCGTTCATTATGGATGCTGATGGGGTTGAATGCAAAACGGATGAAGAGAATAACACACTTATTGTCAATGACTTTACCCAGCTCTTGGGGGGTTTCCTAGCTTCTTTCTCCTCATAGGCATGATTGCATGGCCACCATCTTGCGCATTAGAACGAAAAAAATCTCGCAAAACCTAAAAGCTCTTTGTGATGCTTCCTTTTTGGATGCTGTGATTCTAGAGGTAATTGATTCCCTTCCTAATGGCAAGCACCCGGGTTTGGATGGCTTTACCATTGAGTTCTTCAAGACCTTCAAGCATGTAGTGGCCACTCCTTTATGTTTCGTGTGTTCCCAATAATGGCTCTCCCATAATCACTTGCCATTGAAAACTGCTCTAAGTAAGACAAAATAGCAGTGCCACACAAAACATTCATTCATGTATTCACGCATACACCCAGATACACACATACACAAACAATTCCTTGATTACTTTAAAGCAAATTACATTTTTGATAGCTTCATCCTTCATAAATGGCTTGTTAGTAAGCTTCAAAGTTAACACAACTTTCCATGTAACAATGCTTTCTTTAGTTGTAAATCCATTGTACTCAATAGGGAGAGTGTTATTTCCTTCTTCAGTGTTAATGTAATCTTCTTGTTTGTCTATAGGTATTGGAATGATACTCAAGGTAGTTTTATCCTGAGTAGTCTTTGTGTGTTTTTGTTGAGTTGGGCTCATGTAGGGAGATGTCTAATTCGTAAGAATATTCTTGCAAACCTTATGTATGTGATGTCCTTTCCTAAATCATAGCATTGTAATCTTATGCCAATTTGATTTCTCCTTATAACGGCATATACACCTTTCTAGGGAACCAAGTCTTGGTGCTATCTTTAACTAAACATCTTGCCATATTGGTGCATTTGAGATAGTCAAATCATTATCCATGGATGGATTCTGAAGATAGAGCTTTATGAAGGGAAGTTTTTGACTTTTTACTTCTCTCCATTTTCATGATTGTACCTCCTCTGAAAACTTGTATTGATTGTGGGTATTTATTTCTAGGTGTAGATTCTCTTTTTCATCTACTATGCCATCACTAAGAGGCTCTATGGGTGATTTTGCGATTCATGCCTTCAACCTTATGAGTTTGTAATGGTTCTTTCCTTAAGTTTTGTTTTCCTTGTAAGCTTTTGAAATTCCTCCTCGGGAATAAATGTGAAAGGAATAGTTCATCGAGCTCTTTCCAACATTCTTTGAGCTACCTTGTTCGTTTTCTTACACCTTTGTAGCCTTTCTTTCTCTAAGCTATACCTTGGCTAATACTTCTCATGGTTTTCTAGGCTAGGGCCATCATGAATTTGTGTCTGATATGCTTGTAGCAACATTAAAGATTTGGGTCAACTATGGGCTTAACCTTCTATTAAGCCCTAGAAACCTCATGTGTTGACTCCTTCCTCCATTCTTTCAGGCTTGTAACGACTTCTTGGGGTTTGTTAATTTTTTTCTCTAATTTTGCAACTCTCTCAGATAGTTTATGAGCCTTCTTAGTGTGTTGTTTGCTTTATGGGCTCTTCTTATGTTCCCTTTAGGAGGTGTTGGCTTGTTTCTCTTTTGGTATCTCAATGTTAATCGTTTCCCCTAGTTTGACTTGAATGGCTTCTCGTTCTGCTCGAGCCCTACTGACTTCTTAGATAGGAATGTCAACCTTGATATTGGTCATCACATGGTCATTTGGTTTGCTATAGGTCCCAATATCTAATGTTACTTTCCTAGGAATGTCCAAAAAATCATCATGACATGAGTGATGCCACAATTAGGATAATTTTGGCATGTTTGTTTCCTCCTAGGTGATGGAGGATTATGTAGCTTATGAGTTGGATATTCCTAAAATCATTCGACATTTGAGTATACATCAAGAGATTTAAAACTTAATGGATCACAAATCATACTTTGAGTGTGATTTTAATAAGTATAGTGATGGCACACTTGGATTGGTTCTCTTAGATAGGGAAGGTCTCAAAATCTATAGTGGTTGCCTATGGTAGTGATGTCTGTTATAGGTGTAAATGGATCTCTCTCAAGTCTACAATGGAATCCCATATGACTATGGATACCTTCATGCATATGATATTATGCATTTTTTATCAATAAGCTTCATGAAATTCAAGAACATGTGTAAGATAGGAAATGAGATCATAAAATTCTTGAGATTGTTGTGAATATAATAGTTTCTTAGGTGGCAAGGTACGTTTTGCAAGGAAACAAACTAAAGCACATAAGCATGGCCTAGGAGGATTTTTATGGTCAATATTAGGTTGTTTCTTGATCAACTAAGGATGAGGATGAGATGATTTCTATCCGTATTTCTAATAGAGAGAATTCATGAAGTTTTCAAACATTTGAAACATTCATCTCCATGAATAACTATTGAAAATCATACTGGTTAGTACTTCTTTGGTAGGACGTCATAAGTTCAATTTTCTCTATGGATTTTCCTTGTGTTTCAGGTTTCTTACAATGAGACCTAGATCATCCTCGAATTTAGTGCATTTTTGCATGCAATCCACCAATTAGATGTACATAAAACACACTCTTTGCTAACTTTCCATTTCTTAGGCCACTCGGGATGTGGATGCAGGTTCCATATACTATTTGAAATGTATCGCAATTTCCCTCACTCATTTGCTATAGTTATGCTTAAAACTCGCAATCGCTCGTAGAGTGTCCTGTCTAACACCAATGGGTACAAACTTATTGATAAACGCAGAAAGGATGTGATCAATCCTTTGGAACACATGTAAGTATAGCCTCTAGAAATATTGCATTTAAGTTCTTTGTAGGATTAAGGAAAATGTATGAGATTTTGTAAACTAATCCCCCATTTGTCTGACTCTAAACCACTTGGGAAAACTTGGCTTCAGGAGACCTCATATCACTTTTCCTATGAAAAATGGTAACCCATGATTGTGAAGGTTGGAGACTTGATCTTAAATTGGGCTCTTGAAATGCGTGGCTTGGCTTTTGCTGCTAAACAAAATGAGTAGAAGCCATCAATTGAGTAATGGATTTTAAGGTTTGTGTACTAGACTCTCGATCATGTGTGGCATACCATTTTTGAAAACTGGCTATCCATGGAGTTTTTACTAATGATGGTAGACTGTAGAGAGAAGGAAATGGTTCATTCCAAAATGCATAATCTATGTGTTGGTTTCAGTCAAGAGGTGAGGTTTCTCATCTCATGAAGATGCACAATGCGTGGTCATGTTTAGGAGGGTGTGGAAGATCCCAAACATTTTGCTTGAATGGGATGCATATTACAACTTGATGAGAGGTCGTTCCTACTAGATATAATGGGTCATTAGTGTACAAATGAAATTTAGCTCTTTAGAGACAGACACATATACACACACATACACACATACACACACATATATGCATACACACACATAGAGAGACATACACACATACATGCATACATATGCATACATAATGCATATGCATACAATGTACATACATACTTACATGCATACATAATGCACATGCATAGATACATACACACACATAGACACATACACACATAGACACATACACACACATAAACACATACATACTCATAGATACACACACATACACATAGACACACATACACATACACACACATATACACACACATACACACATAATGATGCATACACACACATACACATGCATACACACATACTGACACATATACACACACATATATGCAAACACACACATAGAGAGACATACACACACATACACATACATGCATACATATGCATACATAATGCATATGCATATGCATACATACATACTTACGTGCATACATAATGCACATGCTTACATAATGCACATGCTTACATAATGCACATGCTTACATACACATACATAATGCATACGCACACATATGCATACATAATGCATACACACACATACACACATATGCATACATAATGCATATGCATATGCCTACATACATACTTACATGCATACATAGTGCACATGCTTACATACACATACATAATGCATACACACACATATGCATACATAATGCATACACACATATGAATACATACATGCATACACATACACACATAGACACATACACACACATAGACACATACACACACATACACACTCATAGACGCATAGCGACACATACACATAGATACATACACATACACACACACATATACACACACACAAACATACACACATAGACACATACACACATACACACATAATGATGCATACACACACATACATATGCATACACACACATATGCATACATACATGCATACACATACACACATAGACACATACACACACATAGATACATACATACATACACATAAACACATACACACTCATAGACACACACACACATACACATAGACACACACACACACACACACATATACACACACACATAGACACATAGACACATACACACATAATGATGCATACACACACATACACATGCATACACACACATATGCATACATACATGCATACACATACACACATAGACACATACACACACATAGATACATACATACACATAAACACATACACACTCATAGACACACACACACACATACACATAGACACACACACACACACATATACACACACACAAACACACATAGACACATACACAGATAATGATGCATACACACACATACACATGCATACACATACAGACACATATACACACACACATACACACATACACACATATATGCATACATACACACATATATGCATACAGACACATAGAGAGACATACTCACACATAAACATACATCCATATATATACATACATAATGCATGTGCATATGCATACATACATACATACATACATACATACATACATGCATACATACACATACATAATGCATACACACACATATGCATACATAATGCATACACACACATACACACATATGCATACATACATGCATACACATAGACACATACACACAGATAGACACATACAGACTCATAGACGCATAGCGACACATACACATAGACACATACACATACACATACACACACACATACACACACACACAAACATACACACATAGACACATCCACACATAATGATGCATACACACACATAGATATGCATACACACACATATGCATACATACATGCATACACATACACACATAGACACATACACACACATAGATACATACATACACATAAACACATACACACTCATAGACACACACACATACACATAGAGACACACACACATATACACACACACATACACACAGACACATACACACATAATGATGCATACACACACATAATGATGCATACACACACATACACATGCATAGACACACATATGCATACATACATGCATACACATACACACATAGACACATACACACACATAGATACATACATACATACATACATACACATAAACACATACACACTCATAGACACACACACATACACATAGACACACACACATATACACACACACAAATACACATAGACACATACACACATAATGATGCATACACACACATACACATGCATACACACATACAAACACATATACACACACACACACATACACACATACACACATATATGCATACATACACACATATATGCATACACACACATAGAGAGACATACTCACGCATACACATACATGCATATATATACATACATAATGCATATGCATATGCATATGCATATGCATATGCATACATACATACATACATGCATACATGCATACATACACATAGATAATGCATACACACACATATGCATACATAATGCATACATACACATACATAATGCATACACACACATATGCATACATAATGCATACACACACATACACACACATACACACATATGCATACATACATGCATACACATACACACATAGACACATACACACACATAGACACATACACACACATAAACACATACACACTCATAGATGCACACACATACACATAGACACACACACAAACATATACACACACACATACACACATAGACACATACACACATAATGATGCATACACACACATACACATGCATACACATACACACATACACACACATACATGCACATACATACACACACACATGCATACATACACATACTTAATGCATACACAAACATACATATGTACACGTATATATAATGATTTCTAACCATTTTGTTTTATATGTTAGGTATTATGGATCCTAGTAGAGAGAAAAAGGCGAAACTCACTCTCATAAAAAGTCTTATGAGAGTAAGAGTTCCGTCTGATACTCTAGGGGCCATAATGCGTGATTACTCAGAGATGTCTGATGAGGAGCTGGACTGTACGATCCAGATTCTTACCCAGCGATTAGAGGAGGGCTTTTCTGTGGTTCCACATGCAGGAAGAGAGCTATCTGCTCATAAGTATGTTTTTTTTTCATAAACTTTTTTAATGATATTATAACACATATTTTTATTTATTTTTATCTATCTATTTTCAGGATACCTATACCACCTCCAAATCGTGATAGCAGAGCAAAGTTGCCTATGAGAACATGCATAGGCACCTTAGGACTAGAGTGCGATATAGAGCCAGAGGGGAACATTGTGTACATAGGGAATGGATTGGAGTTCAAGAGAAGAATGCGGGCACTATGCGACTCTTACCTGCGCTTTGTCCACTTACCGTGGAAGTAAGTAAAAATTTTACATATAAATTGAAATAAATATCTTATGTTTTATTTACGTTATGTTTTTTATTTTTGTAGTGAGCATGATGAGAGGGATAAAAAATACGTACTTAGTTCACTTGAGACAGAGTTTGGGACAGGATGGTCACTAAGTGGTGTCTAAAAGAGATGCGGACACTTATGGCTCATCGTCGCGATAATGCACGGTATGCACTCCTTTAATGTATATATATATAGATACACAAAAAATATGTGGTATTTGATATATTTATATGTGGTATTTGATATTAATAATCTGATTATCTACATACACAAAAAAATCACATATACATATTTACACATACACACATATTCACATATACACATTTACACATACACACATATTCACATATACACAACTACACATTATTGTGGGATAAATGCATGTATTTTGTATGAATGAGTGTATATGCATGCATGTGTGTGTACGTATATATGTGGATATGTATATGTGTGTTTATGTTATATGTATGTATATGTGTATATGTATACATATATGTATGCGTACATGTATATGTGTATGTGGGTATGTGTATGTGTATGTGTATGTGTGTGTATATATGTGTATGCATTCTGATTTTTTCTTTTGTTTGAGATTAAATTAACAGGAGATATTGTATGGTCGAAAAAAATAAGAGGCGAGCTAACATACCACCTGAGACGTGGCAGTTTTTTCGTAGATAGCTACATCTTCAGGAGACATTTCCTCAGTAGTGTAAGACAATAGTTACGCAATATAACACAGGAGCAATAGCAGAGAAGATAACAGATATAGGAGAATCTCAACAATTTTCTACTAGCAGCAAGTACAAAGATGATGGCGTTGTCCACCCGTGCGCTCTCAAGGTAGAGCTTAAATGGTGATCTAGACAACTCTAGATAGGGAGATACAAGGTAGAGGTATGCTGGCTCAACTCAGTGTCTTAGGTAGTGCAGAAGTCATGTATATATAGGATCATGGGTGGCCTGCCATGGACGACTATACATGGGCGGTAGAGCGTGGGCGGCCACCGCCCGCGTAATTGCCATACACGGCTTAGACTGGTTGAACCGACCTAACAAATATAAATGATTTCTGACTCTGACAGGGAATATTCCATGGAATATTCCCTTTACCGTCGCGCCAGGGGCACTGCCCCCGGACCCCCACCAAGGGGCCCGCTGGCCCCCTGGGACCCCCCAGCCAGGGGGCCCGCTGGCCCCCTTGGACCCCCCAGTCGGGGCTGCTCACCGCTACCCCGGACCCCACAATTGGGGACCCTGGTAACTCCCTTTCCTTATAATACCTTACATGGTCCAATATGACCTTCATCCAACATGCAAGTTGGGATTCCCATCAATTGGGTAATGCACGCTTGGCTTCTCCTCATAAAGGGGGCCTTACAGAATGTGCATACAATCATGAGGGGTAGACATTGATCATATACTAACAAGTAGAAGGTACACAAATTAATAGTTTATATTTATAATTTTTATATATTTTAGTAATTTTTTACATTTAATTTATGTATTATTTTTCTTGAATAAACAGGCTGCTGCAAAGAAGAGAGTGGATTCGAGCCACACATCGCACCTAGGCCAAATGGGCCATAATGGTTTTGTAGCTACATTTGTAAGTATATGTGTTACTGTGAGTATATTTTTTATTTTAGTTAAAATGCAAGCAACTAATGTTTCTTATTTGTTTCATTGTAGTGGAAGGATTATGGCCGATATCCTACAAAACATGAGATCGAGTATGCTACACATTTTGGATATCGGCATTTAAGCGAGTATATGCAAAATCATCCTGATGCCTTTGTGAGTATTTTTAAATTTTATATAATTATTTTATTTTTATGAATGGTTTAATTGTTTTATTTATTTATGTTTGTTATATGTAATACAGGAGTATTATGGAGAGACAAATATGGATGAGGTGGAGAGACGGACACAGGAGGGACGATCTCGATCCTCACAGGGTGATCATGATGATGAGGATGAGGAAGATCAGGATGATCATGATATTGCTGCTGATGATGATGACGATTAGGATTTTAGTTGATTATGACATTGGATTATATGTATTTACATTGATATATATATATATTTTATCTATATATTTTTCATTTCAGTTATGTTTTGAATTGTGTGTATGGTATTAAGTAATAAAGAGTTTTGTTCTATTGATTTTTATTATTGTTTATATTAAGCATGTGTTTATATAATTCATTCATATGTGTGTACCTAAGTGTATGTGTATGTAGTGTATATGTATGTATGTGCATGTGTATGTGTGTGTATATGTATGTATGTGCATGTGCATGTGTAAGTGTATATGTGTGTATGAGTATGTGCATGTGCATGTGTATGTGTGTGTATATGTATGTGCATGTATATGTGTAACTCTATGTGTATATGTGTGTATGTTCATGTATATGTGTATATACAGGTATGTGCATGTGTGTGTGCATGTGTATATGTGTTTTAATACTTGAATTATATAATTCATTCATATGTGTGTACCTAAGTGTATATGTATGTGTGTGTAAATGTATGTATGTGCATGTGTATGTGTGTGTATATGTATGTATGTGCCTGTGCATGTATAAGTGTATATGTGTGTATGAGTATGTGCATGGCCATTTGTATGTGTGTGTATATGTATATGCATGTATATGTATTCTTCATTTAGGATCGACATAAGCTTTTGCACGATCTTGAGCTTTCTTTAAGTTTTCTTTAGCTGCATTTAACTTAAAGTTCATGTCTTGAAGGAATTCTTGAGCTGCTTGAACTCGTTCATTTTGAAGTCCCACTGCATTTGGAGACCTAGGCTGGAACCCATATATCAACATGAATGGACTAAATTCAGTTGATGAATTATTGGCATTGTTATAGGCAAATTCAGCTAAAGGAAGATAGTCTTCAAAATCAATCTATTTGGGAGTAACATAAGCTCTGAGTATGTCTTCCAAAATTTGATTGACTTTCTCGCTCTGTCCATCCGTTTGGGGATGTTTGACCGTACCTAAGCTTAGTTTAGTTTCAAGTCTACTAAAGACTACTCGCCAAAAATGACTTGTAAATCGAGCATCCTGATAAAAAACTATCTCTACTAGAAGACCATAGAGTCTGTAAAGCTGATTTACAAATATCTTTGCAAGTTATGGAGTCTTATATGTAGTCTTGATGGGAATAAACTGAGCAAGTTTAGTCAATCTATCAACTACAACCCAAACTTTATCGAAGCCTTTCTGAGTTCTAGGTAACCTTGAAATAAAATCCATGGAGATACTTTCCCATTTACCTTGGGGAATCTCCAAAGGATGCAACAATCCTCGAGGTTTAAGTTTTTTTTTTTAAATAAAGGAAGTTCGGCCTTAGCCTACTCTCCCGGACTTGAATTAAATAAAGGAATAATACAAAAGAAGGGAACTAGTGCTCACGGGATCCCTAGAATCCCACAGAGCGGGGGAAGCTTTTACAAAGTGTAGCTGGCTTTACAAGAAAAAGGTTAATTGCCTACTCATCACCCTCATGCGGGGCCCACATGGGTAAAGTGTGTTCTTGATGAAAAGGAATACATAATGGGGGTTTCTAACAATTAGCGATCCTTTTGCCAGGGAGGACCAGTGAATACTCAATCAACCAGTGAATACCCATCTGGCACCCTCCAACTTTAAGTTGATCAGACTTATTGACTTGACATTTATGGCACTTGGATACATAGTTTTGCACATCTCAATGTAAACTAGGCGAATAAAGATGTCGTTTAACTAATTCATAGGTTCGATTAATACCAGGATGTCCAACAGTTGGAGCATTGTGGCATTTGAAAAGTACTTGATTTCGTATGTCTAGAAGACTTGGGACACAAAGCTTACCTTTATAAAGCAAACATTCGTCTTGCAAAGAATAATGTTTATAATGTAAGGGATTGAACTCACAACCTCTTGGTTAGGAATGTGATGGGCTAACCACTTGGCCCAAAAGCCATGGTGGAGGATTACTTCCTAATCCTCTCTCTTAGGGTGTAGTTCAACCATCTCCTATCTTTCAAGGTTGTGGTTCAATCATCTCCTACCTATCACTTTATTACATTCTTCCCCCCTTAGTTGATCATTGTATTCAATGATCTACTCATTATCCCTCTAACCTCAGTGATCCATTCTTGAACTCCCTTGGTACCCTTGAATTGATGTCCTCAACCTCGCATAGTTTCTTGAACCTTGTTCGCAACCTTGGTGTCTTGAACCCTGTTCTCAACCTTAGTATCTTGAACCTTGTTCTCACCCATGTTCGATATCTTCAACACTAAATCAAGTGCCACCCAATGATTCCCAAGGGCTTCACACTTGCAAGCTAGCTCATTGGAAAGTTCATTCCGAGAGCTTTCCAACGGTATCTTACATGCCTCAATCTGAACAGATTGAGAGATACACCTCAATCTTTGTTAGGCTAACTTGTGAAAGCGACGTGTGCTACTTTGTACCCTTTCATATAGAGGATGCCCAAGCACCTTTTTTAGAGGCCATTAGGTCAATCCACCTTCCCCAAGCCTACCTCCTAGGCTCTAATACCAATGCAACATAGTTTCCACAATACCAGCTCACAAATGAATGTCACGAATGAATGTGTACTCACGTCCCAGCCATATGCATCTATATATAGCTGCTTGAATCAATGAGGACCACAAATGTAACTAAAGTCCACAAGTGCATGTGCAATCTCCTCCACTTCTTTGATACCTTCCACTAGAGTCCCCTAGTGGTTGGAGTGATCTCCTCCACTACTTTAGTACCTTCCACTAGAGTCCACTACTAGTAGTTGTATTTGCCACTCGAGTTAAGTCTCTCAAGACTCAAGTTAACTCATGTTAACTTGAGTTAGAAGGCTCTAGAGCTTCTTGGGCAAAAATCTCTCCCCATGCTCCCCAAGGAGGTTGAACCAAAGATCTCCTCCTTCACAACCATGAGAGTTAACCACTAGGCTAAGTGGACTACTTGAATATGAGAGCACATGAACTTATGCTTGAGTCTATTCTAAAGATCTTTGATCCTACAGATGAGTGACCAAACCGTGTTTGATTTCAAATCTGTCTGAAGTGGTCAGAGCCTTAGATCATATACTTGCTTTATTACAAACTAGCCAATCGTGATTACCTTCAAGATGATCACTAGTCTCAAGAAAGCCCTGTGGTTTCATGCCAATCCGACCACTCTCTCTTTCCCCTCGGTCCAACGTGAGATTACCAAAGCTTGGGGCAAGGCCTTTGCCTCCTTCTCCTCACCAGCTAGGTATTGGAGGAGGGCGGTCCCATGGATTCATTACATCTTGGCCAGGGCTCATAGGAATCTTCAAGCCATTCATCATGCTAGAAGGGAAAATCTTTACGGAAGGTTGTGGCGTTTGGAGGTGGAAGTTAACAAAGGCCACTTGCAATACCAAACTGGACTCCAAACAATCAGAAGCATGATGAAATATGAAGAACAAATTCAAAGAAAGAATCTATAAATATACTTTAAAGATTGGTGGGTAGGTAGGGTTGACAAGCCTACTAAAGAGATGTGCAACCTTCCCAAGAAGAAGCAACTCAAGGAAGCGATTTCGTTTATGATGGATGCCAATGGGGTTGAATGAAAAACCGATGAAGAAAATAACACACTTATTGCCAACTACTTTACCTTTCTCTTGGGGGTTTCCACGCTTCTTTCTCCTCATAGACGTGACTGCATGGCCACCATCTCGCGCATAAGAACCAAAAAATTCCCGCAAAACCTAAAAGCTCTTTGCGATACTTGCATTTTGGATGCTGAGATTCTAGAGGCAATTGATTCCCTTCCTAATGGCAGGAGCCCGGGGTTGGATGGCCTTACCAATGAGTTCTTCAAGACCTTCAAGCATGTAACAACCACTCCTTTACGTTTCATGTGTTTCCAATCACTTGCCATAGAAAACTGCTCTAAGTGAGACAAAATAGCACTACCACTCAAAACATTCATTCATGTATTCACACATACACTGAGATACACACATACACAAACATCTCCTTGATTACTTTAAAGAAAATCACATTTCCGACAACTTCATCCTTCATAAATGGCTTGTTAGTAAGCTTCAAAGTTAACACATCTTTCCATGTAACAATGATTGCTTTAGATGTAAATCCATTGCACTCAATAGGGAAAGTGTTATTTCCTTCAACACTCTTAATGTAATCTTCTAGTTTGTCTATATGTATTGGAATGATACTCAAGGTAGTTTTACCTTGAGTAGTTTTTGTGTGTTTTTGTTGAGTTGGGCTGATGTAGGGAGATGTCTAATTTGTAAGAATATTATTGCAAAGCTTATGTATGTGATGTCCTTTCCTAAATCATAACATTATAAGCTTATGCCAATTTGATTTCTCCTTGTAAGGGCATATACACCTCTATAGGGAGCCAAGACTTGGTGCTATCTTTGACTAAAAATCTAGCCATATTGGTGCATTTGAGATACTCAAATCATTATCCATGGATGGATTGTGGAGATAGAGCTCTATGAAGGGAAGTTTTTGACTTTTTACTTCTCTCCATTTCCATGATTGTACCTTCTCTAAAAACTTGTTTTGATTGTGGGTATTTATTTCTAGGTGTAGATTCTCTTTTTCATCTACCAGGCAATCACTAAGAGGCTCTATGGGTGATTTTGGGATTCATGCCTTCAACCTTATGAGTTTGTAATGGTCATTTCCTAAAGTTTTGTTTTCCTTGTAAGCTTTTGTAATTCCTCCTCGGGAATACACGTGAAAGGAATAGTTCATCGAGCTCGTTCCGACATTCTCTGAGCTACCTTATTCGTTTTCTTACACATTTGTAGCCCTTGTTTCTCTAAGGTATACCTCAGGTAATACTTCTCATGGTTTTCTAGGCTAGGGCCATCATGAATTTGTGTCTGATATGCTTGTAGCAATATTAAAGATTTGGGTCAAATATGGACTCAACCTTTTATTAAACCCTAGACACCTCATGTGTTGACTTTTTCCTCCATTGTTTGAGGCTTATAACAACTTCTTCAAGTTTGTTAATTTTTTTCTTTAATTTTGCAACTCTCTCAGTTAGTTTACAAGCCTTCCTAGTGTGTTGTTTGCTTTATGGGCTCTTATTATGTTCCCTTTAGGAGGTGTTGGCTTGTCTTTGTTTTGGTTTCTCAATGTTAATCGTTTTCCCTAGGTTGATTTGAATGGCTTCTCGTTGTGCTCCAGCCCTAGTGACTACCTAGATAGGAATATTAGCCTTGAGATTGCTAATCGTAGGCTCACTTGGTTTGCTAAGGGTCCCAATATCTAATGTTACTTTCCTAGGAATGTCCAAACAATCATCATGACATGAATGATGCCACAATTAGGATAATTTTGGCATGTTTGTTTCCTCCTAGATGATGGAGGATTATGTGGCCTATGAGTTGGATATCCCTAAAATCATTCGATATTTGAGTATACATCAAGAGATTTAAAAATTAATGGATCAAAAAGCATTCTTTGAGTGTGAGTTTAATAACTATAGTGACGGCACACTTGGATTGGTTCTGCTCGATAGCGAAGGTCTTAAAATCTATAGAATGGAATCCCATATGACTATGGATACCTTCATGCATATGCGATTATGGATTTTTTTATCAATGAGCTTCATGAAATTCACGAACATGTGTAAGATAGGAAATGAGATCATAAAATTCTTGAGATTGTTGTGAATATAATAGTTTCTTAGGTGACAAGGTAGGTTTTGCAAGGAAACAAAGTGAAGCACATAAGCATGGCCTAGGAGGATTTTTATGGTCAATATTAGGTTGTTTCTTGATCAACTAAGGATGAGGATGAGATAATTTCTATCCGTATTTCTAATAGAGAGAATTCATGAAGTTTTCAAACATTTGAAACACTCATCTCTGTGAATAACTATTGAAAATCATGCTGCTTAGTACTTCTTTGGTAGGATTCCATAAGTTTAATTTTTTCTATGGGTTTTGCTTAGTACTTCTTTGGTAGGATTCCATAAGTTTAATTTTTTCTATGGGTTTTCCTTATGTTTCGGGTTTCTTACAATGATATCTAGATCATCCTGAATTTTAAAGCATTTTTGAATGCAATCCAAGAATTAGGTGTAGATAAAACACACTCTTTGCTAATTTTCCATTTCTTAGGCCATCTCGGAATGAAGCCACAATCGTCTCCTCTAGAGGGATGTGGATGCAGGGTTCTATATACTATTTGAAATGTATCGCGATTCCCCTCTCTCATTTGCTATAGTTTTGCTTAAAACTAGCAATCGCTCTTAGAGTGTCCTATCTAAGACCAATGGGTACAAACTTATTGATAAGCGCAGAAAGGATGTCATCAATCCTTTGGAACGCATGTAAGTATAGCCTCTAGAAGTATTCCATTTAAGTTCCTCGTAGGATTAAGGAAGGATTAAGGAAAATGCATGAGATTGTGTAAACTAATCCCCCATTTGTCCGACTCTAAACCACTTGGGAAAACTTGGCTCCAAGAGACCTTATATCACATTTCCCATGAAAAATGGCAACCCATGATTGTGAAGTTTGGAGACTTGATCTTAAATTAGGTTCTTGAAATGCGTGGCTTGGCTTTTGTTGGTAAAAAAAAAAAAGAGTGGAAGCCATCCATTGAGTAATGGATTTTAAGGTTTGTGTACTAGATTCTCGATCATGTGTCGCATACCATTTTCAAAAACTAGCTATCTATGGAGTGTGTACTAATGATGCTAGAGTGTAGAGAGAAGGAAATGATTCGTTCAACAACGCATCTATCTATGTGTTGGTCCCGGTCAAGAGATTTGTCATCTCATGAAGATGCACAATGCGTGGTCATGTTTAGGAGGGTGTGGAAGATCCCAAACATTTTGCTTGAATGGGATGCATATTACAACTTGATCAGAGGTCTTTCCTACTAGATATAATGGGTCATTAGTGTTCAAACGAAATTTAGCTCTTCAGAGACATTGGGATGGTAGGATGTGGGTTGGTTGGCAACATGTTAGAAGACAAGGTCATGACTTCCTTCTAAGTGAAGTGTATTATCTCTCTAGGTTAAAAAACATCGAAAATATCTAGGTTCCTTTCCTCAAGAAAATATATTTGACATAGATAACTGCCCACATTTGGTGGATACCAAGAGGTAGCATTCTTAACCATGGTCATGGAAATTGCCAAACAATATTTCCTTAACTCAATTGGTCAGAGAGCAATGATTGCTTTCATTGTGGAATGCAGGGGCATAGAATTAAAGAATGTCCTTTGAGGGAGAATTCTCTTAAGAAAACTCTAGATAAAGTTAATGCTATAGGGATGAGAGTGGCTACTGGTGCCTAGAACATATGAACAGATCATCAGTGGGAGGCTGAGAAGGAGACAACCCAAGTACTGCAACTGAACCCTGATGGCTTCATAGAATTAAGATGAAGGAGGAGAAGAAGCCCTAAAGGTATTATCAAGAAGAGCCCCTCTCGCATAACTCAAGAAACAAATTTCTTTTGCTACTTGGAAAAGGAGGTCAATGACCTAGATTACCGAGGGGTATGAATCACGATGACTATTATAGCGAGCGAGAAACCCTTGAAGATTTGAATGGCAAAGAAAGCAACCAAGAAGGAAACGCCACTAGGAATGAGGTTGGGATCACCACCAGCAACAACAATAGCTAAGATAGTGAAAGCTTGATAATTGGTTATACAATCTTTGAAAGGATAGAAAACTCGTTTTCAAACAAGGCTTCTCACAAAGGGAAACAATCGACTGAGATACTGTGGAAGAGCCCCCTTAAGGGGAAACTCCTATGTCAAGACCCCTCTACCTCGAAGAAAAAAAGTCGAGGAGAAAAACAAGAAAAAGAGGGACAAGGACCCTCTCCCCAAAGATCGCAACCTGCAATAATGATTATCATGTCTGTCAATGTCAGAGGGCTATCGAACCCCTCAAGAGCGACTGTGATTGGCTAGTGGATCCGTGATAAAAGCATAAACCCGGACCTCATCTGTCTACAAGAGATCAAAATTGAAAGGGAGGAACTGCAAAAGAGACTTAAGATAAGCTTCTTCCTTTTCCTCTTGACCCTCCTCTTGAGTTCCTTCCTCTACCTCATCCTGCATATAACATATCACTATGGCTGTCCTTACCTTTGTTGCCTTCTCCTTGTTTAGCAACCTGTTCAGCCACAAGATTGGGTATAATCTCGTCGAATGTTGGTAGAGGGTCTCTATAAAGAATGTTTGTGATGAGGGGCTTCCACTTTTCTTCATTCCTCAAGCCATTGAGGGCTATTTCGATGATGTCTTCCTCTTATATCTTGCATCCAACTGATGCTAGCTGATCTCGAAGCTCCTTGATCCTCAATGTGTACTCACTAATGCTTTGGTTTGAGCTTTTCTTCATGTTGTTGAGCTCATTCTTGAGTTGCATCCTCCGAGACCTTGTTGAGGTAGCATACACCTTCTCCAATGCTTCCCAAACCTCCTTGGCTGTTACTAAGCTTTGCACATGACCAATCATAGTGTTAGAAATAACTTGTGAGATGAGGAACATCACCCTTTGATTCCTCTCTTCCCAATCAGCAAATTGTCTCCTTTGTGTCGGAGTAATGTTGGGATCTTGAAGGTCCACCGGTTGTGGATCATCTACAGTAACTAGACTCCATAAACATTTACGTTTAAGGTAATTTGTCATTCTATACTTCCAAGAATGAAAATTTTCTTCATCTAACTTCTCAACTTGTTGTCCTAAATCAGCCATTGAAAACTTCCAAAAATGAAGTTTACCTCAAGTACGTTGTGGCACTCTTTCTTGACTTCACAAAGCTCCCCCTTGATTTGTAGCTTCTCCTTTGCTTTACTTCAGCTCCAATACTTTGCCTCTTCAAGCTCCAATGCTCTGACACCAATTGTTGGAGAATTCCTCTCCTATTTGTAGTGGAAAGTGTAGAAGATCTTCTCAGGATCAAGACTTTTGCCAATAGCTGAACCTTCAAATGAAAACTCATACTAATTGAAAAATACAATGAACTTGAAACTTTGGTCACTCAAACTATACACTTAGAGCTTTCAAATGAGCTATCAAACACTCAATTTGGAGTAGTTTTGGGTTGGAAACTCGTTGCCTCAAAAAGAGGCTACCTATCCACTCAATTAAGCTAAAAACTAGACTTCACTAAAAATTAAATAACTCACAGACCATAAAGAATTTGCTAAAATTGTTTTGTATAGAGGAAGTACCTGAGATAGCTTTCCAATGAATGTTTAAACTCTAAAATTGGATACATATATTGAGAGATATGACTCTCACAAGTAGATTACCCACAAATTGGTATGTGGCTAGACATAGTCTATGAGAGTGAAGAGAATGAAATGACTCAAACCAAATGAACCAGCTACAAGGGAACTTCCACGCCTTCTTCCTCTATTCTTGAGTGTCCTCCCTTGCATCTTTTATAGCAAAGTGACCAAAAACTCTCATGATGAGTTTGAGAGCTCTTCTCCATAACTCTTCCACTACTTTGAGTAGCCACTCCTCTTACAGTTCAGCTTTTTTGGATTTGATTCTCTTTTGATTGATTCTCTTTTGATCTCCACTACTTGCTGAAGTAAATGCTTCCATTTTTCATTTTTGTATTTTCCTTTCATTTGAAGAAAATCATTTTTGCAAAAATATATACGACCTTACTTCTTTATTTTTAACAGTTAAGTCTCATGGTTGTGAAGGAGGAGGTCTTGGGTTCAACCCCCATGGGGAGCATGGGGAGAGAGCTTGGGCCAAGAAGCTCTAGAGCCTTCTAACTCAAGTTAACATGAGTTAACTTGAGTCTTGAGAGACTTAACTCGAGTGATGAGTACAACTATCACTAGTGGACTCTAGTGGAAGGTACTAAAGTAGTGGATGAGATCACTCCAACCACTACTGGACTCTAGTGGAAGGTATCAAAGGAGTGGAGGAGATTGCACATCAACTTGTGGACTTTAGTAACATTTGTGGTCCTCGTTCATTCAAGCAGTTATATATAGAGGCATATGGCTAGGAGGTGAGTACATAGTCATTCGTGAGCTAGTATTGTGGAAACTCTGTTGCACTAGTGATCAAAGACTGGGTAGTGATCAAAGATGACCAAGTCCACACTTTGGGAAAGTGAAGGGTCGCCCCATTTGTTGATGATATTCTATGAGATATAGCTCCTATCGAGTCTCGCTTTCCGTAAGTCAACATCAACTTGGAGATTTGACCAAAAGAAACCAACAACATCCTTGATCTCCACCAGATTCAAGTGTAACTTGACTTGGTCCCAAACTTGCTTCTCTTGCCCATCAATCACCCGTCCCTTCCTCCCCCATTTGTCCAAAAGGGCCTCCACCATATTAAAGTCCCCATAAAGAACCACATTGAGGGGCAGAGAATCTAATGACTGCCAATTGGAAATTCTTTTCGAATCGAAGTTAGGAGCATACAAGGAGATGATGGAAGACTATAGAGGACGCCCAAAAGAAGCACCAATCCACTAATGGTTCTAGTTAGTAAGGAACCCTTCATTCTAGTATGCCAACTTATACTAATGTCAATAGTCGCACCACCATTTCCCCTGGGGTGTGTGATGGAGAGCTAGATATGGGACGAGGAAATGATCTTAAGTCTCTTTTCTCATCATTTTTTATCTCTTGTAGACAGATGAAGTCTGGGTTTATGCTTTTATCTCGGATCCATTGGCCAATCGCGGTCATGATAAATGTCTAACATTGAGAGACACGATAATCATTATTGCAAGTTGCGATCTTTGTGGAGAGGGGCCTTGTCCCTCTTTGTCTTATTTTTCTCCTCAACATTTTTCTGCGAAGTAGATGGGTCTTGACATAGGAGTTTCCCTTTAAGGGGGCTCTTCCATAGTATCTCGGTCGTCTATTTCCCTTTGTGAGAAGCTTTGTTCGAAAATGAGTTTGTTATCCTTTCACGGATTGTAGAACCAATTATCGAGCTTTCACTATCTTGGCTAGTGTTGTTGCTGGTGGTGATCCCAACATCATTGCTAATGGCATTTCCTTCTTGGTTGCTTTATTTGCCATTCGAATCTTCAAGGGTTTCTGCCTTGCTATGATAGTCATCATGATTCACACCCCCTGGGTTATCTAGGTCATTCCCCCATTTGTCTGACTCTAAACCACTTTGTCTGAATGACCTAGATAACCCAGGGGGTGTGAATCATGATGACTATCATAGCAAGGCAGAAACCCTATGAGGAGAAAGAAGCTAGGAAACCCCCCAAGAGCTGGGTAAAGTCATTGACAATAAGTGTGTTATTCTCTTCATCCGTTTTGCATTCAACCCCATCAGCATCCATAATGAACGGAATCGCTTCCTTTAGTTGCTTCTTCTTGAGAAGGATGTGCATCTCTTTAATAGGTTTGTCTGCCCTACCTACCCACCAATCTTTAAAGTATATTTGTAGATTCTTTATTTGAATTTCTTCTTCATATCTCATCATGATTCTGATTGCTTGGAGTTCAGTTCGGTATTGCAAGTGGCATGTGTTAACTTCCACCTCCAAATGCCACAAACTTCAGTAAAGATTTTCCCTTCTAGTGCGACAAATGGCTTGAAGATTCTTATGATCCATCATAAGATGTAATGAGTCTTGGTGCAACGGGGAGGCCTCGTGGGCCAAGTTGATCTTCAGAAACAAGAACGAGTTTGCTCTCATGGGTTTCCCAAATTGGAAGAATCTTGACATCTTGACCTTGTTGTTTTCCCCGATCCCCGTCTTCCCGAAAGGCTCTAATCTCGTGTGCTCCCTATGGAAGAGTTGGAATAAAGTCAAAAGTACACAAGAATTAGTGAAGACTAGAAATGGGCAGCCGGTATTAAACAAAATGACTCTATCTGGTTTCTGATCCATGGCATTCGGAGTGTGGAATCTTGGAACATTCAAAATGCCAAGAAGTTATGGAAAAACGGCTTCAAAAAATGGAAACATCTCTAGAAACAAGACACCAACCACTGGATCAACTTCGAGGATATTGACCCTTGCATCAACATTTCGTACAAAGAATGGAACACTTTGCAAAGCAGATGTCTCGCCTGGGACCGACACAAAGTTCGCCTTCTCATGGGACACGACACGTCGAGCTCGCTTGGTCTCAAATGGCACAATGGGAATAGCCTATCAAAAATCCTGAACATCAAAGAAACGATTGACTATCAGGTTAACCTCAACAAGAAGTGGTGCCTGTCATTGACGCTGCTTCGATGGGACATGAAGTTCATCGCTATCTGGCACCCCCTCATAGAAATTAAAAAGGTTGTCCTCTTATGGAAAATTCTCCATCATGGAATCTGGACCAACCTTAAGGCTAGCAAATTTTGTGGGATTCCTCTCTGGTGCAAACGTTGCTACCGGTCTATCGAAGATGTTTCACACATCTTCTTTACCTGCCCCAACTCCAACAGACTCTGACACACGGTTGGAAAGAAAATTAGACTCTCAGAAACATCTCAGTTGGCAGCAAGCCCTGCTGGGAGAAGCGATCGACTGCTCCGCGACTCTCTGGAACGCCATCAGAGGGGAGGTCCTATGGAAAATCTGGCTGGAAAGATGTGCTTTCAACTTCGGTGACTCCCCCAAAGAGTGGTCAATTGAGAAATCGATGTTCCTCCTTGGCAAAAGGATTGTTAACTGTAAGAAATCCCCCCCCCCTTCAGGCATCATCAAGTACTCCTTTTGATCAATAACAAGCTTAAACCCAAGTGGGCCCCTCATGAGGGTGATGAGAGGGTGATTAACCTTCTTTGTAATGCCATCTAAGCTCTGTAAAAGCTTCCCCTGCTTTGTGGGATTTGGGGGGTCCCGTGGGCACTAGTCCCCTTCTCTTGTACTTTTCTTTATTTAATTCAAGTCCGGGAGAGTAGGCTAATGCCAAACTTCCTTTATATTAAAAAAAACAAAACAAAAAGTCTCATGATCATTTGACCTTGATTGAGAGGTAGATTGAGGCCCTAAATATGACTTAAGTGAGCTTGATGGTTAACAAGGTAGTTGAGACCATCAGTCATGATAGCAAAGAGAAGAGGGGCCAATGGGCACCCTTGTCTGATAGAACATTTTAATATAATCGCTTGAAAGAGTTGACCATTGATGTTTATCTAAGTAGTTGCATTTCCCAGCAGATTCTAGATCATCTTAATGAATTTTTTCCCATATCCTAAGTCTTTCAATGATTGGAGAATGAAGTCCCACTCAAGTCTATCATAAGCTTTATCGAAGTCAATTTTAAGGAAGAGGACATCATGTGTTGATTCCTTAGTAAAAACCAGCCCTTCCCAAACATCAATGATATCCTTAAGGATGGAACTCCCCTTAATGAACCCTTTTTTATCCTCACTGAACTAGTCTTGAAGGTGACAAGTAATACGATTTGAAATTGCCTTTGCCAGGATCTTGTAACCACTTTGTAGCATCGTAATTGGGCCGCCAATTTTCAATTGTATTTTTGCTTCCTTTTTTGTGAATGAGCTTGATGACACCCTCATTGATACAATTGGGAAGCGCACCAAAAGAAATAGCCTCTTGCCACACCAAATGTAAAGGAGTGGCCACTACATGTTTGAAGGTCTTGAAGAATTCATTGGTAAGGCCATCCAACCCCCGGCTCTTGCCATTAGGAAGGGAATCAATTACCTCTAGAATATCAACATCCAAAATGGAAGCATCACAAAGAGCTTTTAGGTTTTACGTGATTTTTTTGGTTCTAATGTGCGAGATGGCGGCCATGCACTCACATCTATGAGGAGAAAGAAGCATGGAAACCCCCAAAAGCTGGGTAAAGTGGTTGACAATAAGTGTGTTATTATCTTCATCTGTTTTGCATTCAACCCTATCTGCATCCATCATGAACAGAATCACTTCCTTGAGTTTCTTCTTCTTGAGAAGGTTGCACATCTCTTTAGTAGGCTTGTCCACCCTACTTGGCCACCAATTTTTAAAGTATATTTGTAGATTCTTCCTTTGAATTTCTTCTTCATATCTCATCATGCTTCTGATTGTTTGGAGTCCAATTTTGTATTGCAAGTGGCCTTTGTTAACTTCCACCTCCAAACACCACAACCTCCGGTAAAGATTTTCCCTTCTAGCGCAATGAATGGCTTGAACATTCTTATGATCCATCATAAGATGTAATGAGTCTATAGGACCGCTCTCCTCCAATACCTAGCTAGCGAGGAGAAGAAGCCAAAGGCCTTGCTCCAAGTCTCTGTAATCTCATGTTCAACCGAGGGGAGAGAGAACATGGTCGGATTGGCATGAAACCATAGGGATTTCTTGAGACTAGTGATCATCTTGAAGGTAATCACAATTGCGTATTGATCAGAGAATGGGAAGTGATTAGAGAAGACCAAGTGCACACTTTGGGAGAGTGAAGGAAAGCCCCATTTGTTGATGATATTTTGTGAGATATAGCTGCTATTGAGTCTCGCTTTCTATAAGCCAGAATCGGCTTGGCGATTTGACCAAGAGAAACCAACAACATCCTTGATCTCCACCAGATCCAGGTGTAACTTGAATTGGTCCCAAAATTCCTTCTACTACCTATCAATCACCCATCCCTTCCTCCCCCATCGGTCCGAAAGGACCTCCACCATATTAAAGTCCCCACAAAGAACCACGTTGAGGGGCAGACAATCAAATGACTACCAAGTGGAAAATCTTTCCAAATCGATGTTACGACTGTACAAGGAGATGATGGAAAACTATAGAGGGCCTCGAAAAGAAGCACCTACCCATAGATGGTTCTGGTTAGTAAGGAACCTACCATTCTAGTGTGCCAACTTATACTAATGTCGATAGCCGCACCACCAATTCCCATGGGGTGTGTGGTGGAGAGCCAGATATGGGACAAGGAAATGATCTTAAGTCTCTTTTGCAGTTCCTCCCTTTCAATTTTGATCTCTTGTAGACAGATGAGGTCCGGGTTTATGCTTTTATCACGGATCCACTAGCCAATCACAGTCGCTCTTGAGGGGTTCGATAGCCCTCTGACATTGACAGACATGATAATCATTATTGCAGGTTGCGATCTTTGGGGAGAGGGTCCTTGTCCCTCTTTTTCTTGTTTTTCTCCTCGACTTTTTTTCTTCGAGGTAGAGGGGTCTTGACATAGGAGTTTCCCCTTAAGGGGGCTCTTCCACAGTATCTCAGTCGATTGTTTCCCTTTGTGAGAAGCCTTGTTTGAAAACGAGTTTTCTATCCTTTCAAAGATTGTATAACCAATTATCAAGCTTTCACTATCTTAGCTATTGTTGTTGCTGGTGGTGATCCCAACCTCATTCCTAGTGGCGTTTCCTTCTTGGTTGCTTTCTTTGCCATTCAAATCTTCAAGGGTTTCTCGCTCGCTATAATAGTCATCGTGATTCATACCCCTCGGTAATCTAGGTCATTGACCTCCTTTTCCAAGTAGCAAAAGAAATTTGTTTCTTGAGTTATGCGAGAGGGGCTCTTCTTGATAATACCTTTAGGGCTTCTTCTCCTCCTTCATCTTAATTCTATGAAGCCATCAGGGTTCAGTTGCAGTACTTGGGTTGTCTCCTTCTCAGCCTCCCACTGATGATCTGTTCATATGTTCTAGGCACCAGTAGCCACTCTCATCCCTATAGCATTAACTTTATCTAGAGTTTTCTTAAGAGAATTCTCCCTCAAAGGACATTCTTTAATTCTATGCCCCTGCATTCCACAATGAAAGCAATCATTGCTCTCTGACCAATTGAGTTAAGGAAATATTGTTTGGCAATTTCCATGACCATGGTTAAGAATGCTACCTCTTGGTATCCACCAAATGTGGGCAGTTATCTATGTCAAATATATTTTCTTGAGGAAAGGAACCTAGATATTTTCGATGTTTTTTAACCTAGAGAGATAATACACTTCACTTAGAAGGAAGTCATGACCTTGTCTTCTAACATGTTGCCAACCAACCCACATCCTACCATCCCAATGTCTCTGAAGAGCTAAATTTCGTTTGAACACTAATGACCCATTATATCTAGTAGGAAAGACCTCTGATCAAGTTGTAATATGCATCCCATTCAAGCAAAATGTTTGGGATCTTCCACACCCTCCTAAACATGACCACGCATTGTGCATCTTCATGAGATGACAAATCTCTTGACCGGGACCAACACATAGATAGATGCGTTGTTGAACGAATCATTTCCTTCTCTCTACACTCTAGCATCATTAGTACACACTCCATAGATAGCTAGTTTTTGAAAATGGTATGCGACACATGATCGAGAATCTAGTACACAAACCTTAAAATCCATTACTCAATGGATGGCTTCCACTCTTTTTTTTTTTTACCAACAAAAGCCAAGCCACGCATTTCAAGAACCTAATTTAAGATCAAGTCTCCAAACTTCACAATCATGGGTTGCCATTTTTCATGGGAAATGTGATATAAGGTCTCTTGGAGCCAAGTTTTCCCAAGTGGTTTAGAGTCGGACAAATGGGGGATTAGTTTACACAATCTCATGCATTTTCCTTAATCCTTCCTTAATCCTACGAGGAACTTAAATGGAATACTTCTAGAGGCTATACTTACATGCGTTCCAAAGGATTGATGACATCCTTTCTGCGCTTATCAATAAGTTTGTACCCATTGGTCTTAGATAGGACACTCTAAGAGCGATTGCTAGTTTTAAGCAAAACTATAGCAAATGAGAGAGGGGAATCGCGATACATTTCAAATAGTATATAGAACCCTGCATCCACATCCCTCTAGAGGAGACGATTGTGGCTTCATTCCGAGATGGCCTAAGAAATGGAAAATTAGCAAAGAGTGTGTTTTATCTACACCTAATTCTTGGATTGCATTCAAAAATGCTTTAAAATTCAGGATGATCTAGATATCATTGTAAGAAACCCGAAACATAAGGAAAACCCATAGAAAAAATTAAACTTATGGAATCCTACCAAAGAAGTACTAAGCAAAACCCATAGAAAAAATTAAACTTATGGAATCCTACCAAAGAAGTACTAAGCAGCATGATTTTCAATAGTTATTCACAGAGATGAGTGTTTCAAATGTTTGAAAACTTCATGAATTCTCTCTATTAGAAATACGGATAGAAATTATCTCATCCTCATCCTTAGTTGATCAAGAAACAACCTAATATTGACCATAAAAATCCTCCTAGGCCATGCTTATGTGCTTCACTTTGTTTCCTTGCAAAACCTACCTTGTCACCTAAGAAACTATTATATTCACAACAATCTCAAGAATTTTATGATCTCATTTCCTATCTTACACATGTTCGTGAATTTCATGAAGCTCATTGATAAAAAAATCCATAATCGCATATGCATGAAGGTATCCATAGTCATATGGGATTCCATTCTATAGATTTTAAGACCTTCGCTATCGAGCAGAACCAATCCAAGTGTGCCGTCACTATAGTTATTAAACTCACACTCAAAGAATGCTTTTTGATCCATTAATTTTTAAATCTCTTGATGTATACTCAAATATCGAATGATTTTAGGGATATCCAACTCATAGGCCACATAATCCTCCATCATCTAGGAGGAAACAAACATGCCAAAATTATCCTAATTGTGGCATCATTCATGTCATGATGATTGTTTGGACATTCCTAGGAAAGTAACATTAGATATTGGGACCCTTAGCAAACCAAGTGAGCCTACGATTAGCAATCTCAAGGCTAATATTCCTATCTAGGTAGTCACTAGGGCTGGAGCACAACGAGAAGCCATTCAAATCAACCTAGGGAAAACGATTAACATTGAGAAACCAAAACAAAGACAAGCCAACACCTCCTAAAGGGAACATAATAAGAGCCCATAAAGCAAACAACACACTAGGAAGGCTTGTAAACTAACTGAGAGAGTTGCAAAATTAAAGAAAAAAATTAACAAACTTGAAGAAGTTGTTATAAGCCTCAAACAATGGAGGAAAAAGTCAACACATGAGGTGTCTAGGGTTTAATAAAAGGTTGAGTCCATATTTGACCCAAATCTTTAATATTGCTACAAGCATATCAGACACAAATTCATGATGGCCCTAGCCTAGAAAACCATGAGAAGTATTACCTGAGGTATACCTTAGAGAAACAAGGGCTACAAATGTGTAAGAAAACGAATAAGGTAGCTCAGAGAATGTCGGAACGAGCTCGATGAACTATTCCTTTCACGTGTATTCCCGAGGAGGAATTACAAAAGCTTACAAGGAAAACAAAACTTTAGGAAATGACCATTACAAACTCATAAGGTTGAAGGCATGAATCCCAAAATCACCCATAGAGCCTCTTAGTGATTGCCTGGTAGATGAAAAAGAGAATCTACACCTAGAAATAAATACCCACAATCAAAACAAGTTTTTAGAGAAGGTACAATCATGGAAATGGAGAGAAGTAAAAAGTCAAAAACTTCCCTTCATAGAGCTCTATCTCCACAATCCATCCATGGATAATGATTTGAGTATCTCAAATGCACCAATATGGCTAGATTTTTAGTCAAAGATAGCACCAAGTCTTGGCTCCCTATAGAGGTGTATATGCCCTTACAAGGAGAAATCAAATTGGCATAAGCTTATAATGTTATGATTTAGGAAAGGACATCACATACATAAGCTTTGCAATAATATTCTTACAAATTAGACATCTCCCTACATCAGCCCAACTCAACAAAAACACACAAAAACTACTCAAGGTAAAACTACCTTGAGTATCATTCCAATACATATAGACAAACTAGAAGATTACATTAAGAGTGTTGAAGGAAATAACACTTTCCCTATTGAGTGCAATGGATTTACATCTAAAGCAATCATTGTTACATGGAAAGATGTGTTAACTTTGAAGCTTACTAACAAGCCATTTATGAAGGATGAAGTTGTCGGAAATGTGATTTTCTTTAAAGTAATCAAGGAGATGTTTGTGTATGTGTGTATCTCAGTGTATGTGTGAATACATGAATGAATGTTTTGAGTGGTAGTGCTATTTTGTCTCACTTAGAGCAGTTTTCTATGGCAAGTGATTGGAAACACATGAAACGTAAAGGAGTGGTTGTTACATGCTTGAAGGTCTTGAAGAACTCATTGGTAAGGCCATCCAACCCCGGGCTCCTGCCATTAGGAAGGGAATCAATTGCCTCTAGAATCTCAGCATCCAAAATGCAAGTATCGCAAAGAGCTTTTAGGTTTTGCGGGAATTTTTTGGTTCTTATGCGCGAGATGGTGGCCATGCAGTCACGTCTATGAGGAGAAAGAAGCGTGGAAACCCCCAAGAGAAAGGTAAAGTAGTTGGCAATAAGTGTGTTATTTTCTTCATCGGTTTTTCATTCAACCCCATTGGCATCCATCATAAACGAAATCGCTTCCTTGAGTTGCTTCTTCTTGGGAAGGTTGCACATCTCTTTAGTAGGCTTGTCAACCCTACCTACCCACCAATCTTTAAAGTATATTTATAGATTCTTTCTTTGAATTTGTTCTTCATATTTCATCATGCTTCTGATTGTTTGGAGTCCAGTTTGGTATTGCAAGTGGCCTTTGTTAACTTCCACCTCCAAACGCCACAACCTTCCGTAAAGATTTTCCCTTCTAGCATGATGAATGGCTTGAAGATTCCTATGAGCCCTGGCCAAGATGTAATGAATCCATGGGACCGCCCTCCTCCAATACCTAGCTGGTGAGGAGAAGGAGGCAAAGGCCTTGCCCCAAGCTTTGGTAATCTCACGTTGGACCGAGGGGAAAGAGAGAGTGGTCGGATTGGCATGAAACCACAGGGCTTTCTTGAGACTAGTGATCATCTTGAAGGTAATCACGATTGGCTAGTTTGTAATAAAGCAAGTATATGATCTAAGGCTCTGACCACTTCAGACAGATTTGAAATCAAACACGGTTTGGTCACTCATCTGTAGGATCAAAGATCTTTAGAATAGACTCAAGCATAAGTTCATGTGCTCTCATATTCAAGTAGTCCACTTAGCCTAGTGGTTAACTCTCATGGTTGTGAAGGAGGAGATCTTTGGTTCAACCTCCTTGGGGAGCATGGGGAGAGATTTTTGCCCAAGAAGCTCTAGAGCCTTCTAACTCAAGTTAACATGAGTTAACTTGAGTCTTGAGAGACTTAACTCGAGTGGCAAATACAACTACTAGTAGTGGACTCTAGTGGAAGGTACTAAAGTAGTGGAGGAGATCACTCCAACCACTAGGGGACTCTAGTGGAAGGTATCAAAGAAGTGGAGGAGATTGCACATGCACTTGTGGACTTTAGTTACATTTGTGGTCCTCATTGATTCAAGCAGCTATATATAGATGCATATGGCTGGGACGTGAGTACACATTCATTCGTGACATTCATTTGTGAGCTGGTATTGTGGAAACTATGTTGCATTGGTATTAGAGCCTAGGAGGTAGGCTTGGGGAAGGTGGATTGACCTAATGGCCTCTAAAAAAGGTGCTTGGGCATCCTCTATATGAAAGGGTACAAAGTAGCACACGTCGCTTTCACAAGTTAGCCTAACAAAGATTGAGGTGTATCTCTCAATCTGTTCAGATTGAGGCATGTAAGATACCGTTGGAAAGCTCTCGGAATGAACTTTCCAATGAGCTAGCTTGCAAGTGTGAAGCCCTTGGGAATCATTGGGTGGCACTTGATTTAGTGTTGAAGATATCGAACATGGGTGAGAACAAGGTTCAAGATACTAAGGTTGAGAACAGGGTTCAAGACACCAAGGTTGCGAACAAGGTTCAAGAAACTATGCGAGGTTGAGGACATCAATTCAAGGGTACCAAGGGAGTTCAAGAATGGATCACTGAGGTTAGAGGGATAATGAGTAGATCATTGAATACAATGATCAACTAAGGGGGGAAGAATGTAATAAAGTGATAGGTAGGAGATGATTGAACCACAACCTTGAAAGATAGGAGATGGTTGAACTACACCCTAAGAGAGAGGATTAGGAAGTAATCCTCCACCATGGCTTTTGGGCCAAGTGGTTAGCCCATCACATTCCTAACCAAGAGGTTGTGAGTTCAATCCCTTACATTATAAACATTATTCTTTGCAAGACGAATGTTTGCTTTATAAAGGTAAGCTTTGTGTCCCAAGTCTTCTAGACATACGAAATCAAGTACTTTTCAAATGCCACAATGCTCCAACTGTTGGACATCCTGGTATTAATCGAACCTATGAATTAGTTAAACGACATCTTTATTCGCCTAGTTTACATTGAGATGTGCAAAACTATGTATCCAAGTGCCATAAATGTCAAGTCAATAAGTCTGATCAACTTAAAGTTGGAGGGTGCCAGATGGGTATTCACTGGTTGATTGAGTATTCACTGGTCCTCCCTGGCAAAAGGATCGCTAATTGTTAGAAACCCCCATTATGTATTCCTTTTCATCAAGAACACACTTTACCCATGTGGGCCCCGCATGAGGGTGATGAGTAGGCAATTAACCTTTTTCTTGTAAAGCCAGCTACACTTTGTAAAAGCTTCCCCCGCTCTGTGGGATTCTAGGGATCCCGTGAGCACTAGTTCCCTTCTTTTGTATTATTCCTTTATTTAATTCAAGTCCGGGAGAGTAGGCTAAGGCCG
Organism: Ceratopteris richardii; assembly: GCA_020310875.1. Classification (NCBI taxonomy): domain Eukaryota; kingdom Viridiplantae; phylum Streptophyta; class Polypodiopsida; order Polypodiales; family Pteridaceae; genus Ceratopteris; species Ceratopteris richardii. Next base: position 153,949,689 of record CM035418.1, on the reverse strand, counting down.
AACTTCCTTTATTTAAAAAAAAAAACTTAAACCTCGAGGATTGTTGCATCCTTTGGAGATTCCCCAAGGTAAATGGGAAAGTATCTCCATGGATTTTATTTCAAGGTTACCTAGAACTCAGAAAGGCTTCGATAAAGTTTGGGTTGTAGTTGATAGATTGACTAAACTTGCTCAGTTTATTCCCATCAAGACTACATATAAGACTCCATAACTTGCAAAGATATTTGTAAATCAGCTTTACAGACTCTATGGTCTTCTAGTAGAGATAGTTTTTTATCAGGATGCTCGATTTACAAGTCATTTTTGGCGAGTAGTCTTTAGTAGACTTGAAACTAAACTAAGCTTAGGTACGGTCAAACATCCCCAAACGGATGGACAGAGCGAGAAAGTCAATCAAATTTTGGAAGACATACTCAGAGCTTATGTTACTCCCAAATAGATTGATTTTGAAGACTATCTTCCTTTAGCTGAATTTGCCTATAACAATGCCAATAATTCATCAACTGAATTTAGTCCATTCATGTTGATATATGGGTTCCAGCCTAGGTCTCCAAATGCAGTGGGACTTCAAAATGAACGAGTTCAAGCAGCTCAAGAATTCCTTCAAGACATGAACTTTAAGTTAAATGCAGCTAAAGAAAACTTAAAGAAAGCTCAAGATCGTGCAAAAGCTTATGTCGATCCTAAATGAAGAATACATATACATGCATATACATATACACACACATACAAATGGCCATGCACATACTCATACACACATATACACTTATACATGCACAGGCACATACATACATATACACACACATACACATGCACATACATACATTTACACACACATACATATACACTTAGGTACACACATATGAATGAATTATATAATTCAAGTATTAAAACACATATACACATGCACACACACATGCACATACCTGTATATACACATATACATGAACATACACACATATACACATAGAGTTACACATATACATGCACATACATATACACACACATACACATGCACATGCACATACTCATACACACATATACACTTACACATGCACATGCACATACATACATATACACACACATACACATGCACATACATACATATACACTACATACACATACACTTAGGTACACACATATGAATGAATTATATAAACACATGCTTAATATAAACAATAATAAAAATCAATAGAACAAAACTCTTTATTACTTAATACCATACACACAATTCAAAACATAACTGAAATGAAAAATATATAGATAAAAAATATATATATATCAATGTAAATACATATAATCCAATGTCATAATCAACTAAAATCCTAATCGTCATCATCATCAGCAGCAATATCATGATCATCCTGATCTTCCTCATCCTCATCATCATGATCACCCTGTGAGGATCGAGATCGTCCCTCCTGTGTCCGTCTCTCCACCTCATCCATATTTGTCTCTCCATAATACTCCTGTATTACATATAACAAACATAAATAAATAAAACAATTAAACCATTCATAAAAATAAAATAATTATATAAAATTTAAAAATACTCACAAAGGCATCAGGATGATTTTGCATATACTCGCTTAAATGCCGATATCCAAAATGTGTAGCATACTCGATCTCATGTTTTGTAGGATATCGGCCATAATCCTTCCACTACAATGAAACAAATAAGAAACATTAGTTGCTTGCATTTTAACTAAAATAAAAAATATACTCACAGTAACACATATACTTACAAATGTAGCTACAAAACCATTATGGCCCATTTGGCCTAGGTGCGATGTGTGGCTCGAATCCACTCTCTTCTTTGCAGCAGCCTGTTTATTCAAGAAAAATAATACATAAATTAAATGTAAAAAATTACTAAAATATATAAAAATTATAAATATAAACTATTAATTTGTGTACCTTCTACTTGTTAGTATATGATCAATGTCTACCCCTCATGATTGTATGCACATTCTGTAAGGCCCCCTTTATGAGGAGAAGCCAAGCGTGCATTACCCAATTGATGGGAATCCCAACTTGCATGTTGGATGAAGGTCATATTGGACCATGTAAGGTATTATAAGGAAAGGGAGTTACCAGGGTCCCCAATTGTGGGGTCCGGGGTAGCGGTGAGCAGCCCCGACTGGGGGGTCCAAGGGGGCCAGCGGGCCCCCTGGCTGGGGGGTCCCAGGGGGCCAGCGGGCCCCTTGGTGGGGGTCCGGGGGCAGTGCCCCTGGCGCGACGGTAAAGGGAATATTCCATGGAATATTCCCTGTCAGAGTCAGAAATCATTTATATTTGTTAGGTCGGTTCAACCAGTCTAAGCCGTGTATGGCAATTACGCGGGCGGTGGCCGCCCACGCTCTACCGCCCATGTATAGTCGTCCATGGCAGGCCACCCATGATCCTATATATACATGACTTCTGCACTACCTAAGACACTGAGTTGAGCCAGCATACCTCTACCTTGTATCTCCCTATCTAGAGTTGTCTAGATCACCATTTAAGCTCTACCTTGAGAGCGCACGGGTGGACAACGCCATCATCTTTGTACTTGCTGCTAGTAGAAAATTGTTGAGATTCTCCTATATCTGTTATCTTCTCTGCTATTGCTCCTGTGTTATATTGCGTAACTATTGTCTTACACTACTGAGGAAATGTCTCCTGAAGATGTAGCTATCTACGAAAAAACTGCCACGTCTCAGGTGGTATGTTAGCTCGCCTCTTATTTTTTTCGACCATACAATATCTCCTGTTAATTTAATCTCAAACAAAAGAAAAAATCAGAATGCATACACATATATACACACACATACACATACACATACACATACCCACATACACATATACATGTACGCATACATATATGTATACATATACACATATACATACATATAACATAAACACACATATACATATCCACATATATACGTACACACACATGCATGCATATACACTCATTCATACAAAATACATGCATTTATCCCACAATAATGTGTAGTTGTGTATATGTGAATATGTGTGTATGTGTAAATGTGTATATGTGAATATGTGTGTATGTGTAAATATGTATATGTGATTTTTTTGTGTATGTAGATAATCAGATTATTAATATCAAATACCACATATAAATATATCAAATACCACATATTTTTTGTGTATCTATATATATATACATTAAAGGAGTGCATACCGTGCATTATCGCGACGATGAGCCATAAGTGTCCGCATCTCTTTTAGACACCACTTAGTGACCATCCTGTCCCAAACTCTGTCTCAAGTGAACTAAGTACGTATTTTTTATCCCTCTCATCATGCTCACTACAAAAATAAAAAACATAACGTAAATAAAACATAAGATATTTATTTCAATTTATATGTAAAATTTTTACTTACTTCCACGGTAAGTGGACAAAGCGCAGGTAAGAGTCGCATAGTGCCTGCATTCTTCTCTTGAACTCCAATCCATTCCCTATGTACACAATGTTCCCCTCTGGCTCTATATCGCACTCTAGTCCTAAGGTGCCTATGCATGTTCTCATAGGCAACTTTGCTCTGCTATCACGATTTGGAGGTGGTATAGGTATCCTGAAAATAGATAGATAAAAATAAATAAAAATATGTGTTATAATATCATTAAAAAAGTTTATGAAAAAAAAACATACTTATGAGCAGATAGCTCTCTTCCTGCATGTGGAACCACAGAAAAGCCCTCCTCTAATCGCTGGGTAAGAATCTGGATCGTACAGTCCAGCTCCTCATCAGACATCTCTGCGTAATCACGCATTATGGCCCCTAGAGTATCAGACGGAACTCTTACTCTCATAAGACTTTTTATGAGAGTGAGTTTCGCCTTTTTCTTTCTACTAGGATCCATAATACCTAACATATAAAACAAAATGGTTAGAAATCATTATATATACGTGTACATATGTATGTTTGTGTATGCATTAAGTATGTGTATGTATGCATGTGTGTGTGTATGTATGTGCATGTATGTGTGTGTATGTGTGTATGTGTATGCATGTGTATGTGTGTGTATGCATCATTATGTGTGTATGTGTCTATGTGTGTATGTGTGTGTGTATATGTTTGTGTGTGTGTCTATGTGTATGTGTGTGCATCTATGAGTGTGTATGTGTTTATGTGTGTGTATGTGTCTATGTGTGTGTATGTGTCTATGTGTGTATGTGTATGCATGTATGTATGCATATGTGTGTATGTGTGTGTATGTGTGTGTATGCATTATGTATGCATATGTGTGTGTATGCATTATGTATGTGTATGTATGCATTATGTATGCATATGTGTGTGTATGCATTATCTATGTGTATGTATGCATGTATGCATGTATGTATGTATGTATGCATATGCATATGCATATGCATTATGTATGTATATATATGCATGTATGTGTATGCGTGAGTATGTCTCTCTATGTGTGTGTATGCATATATGTGTGTATGTATGCATATATGTGTGTATGTGTGTATGTGTGTGTGTGTGTATATGTGTTTGTATGTGTGTATGCATGTGTATGTGTGTGTATGCATCATTATGTGTGTATGTGTCTATGTGTATTTGTGTGTGTGTATATGTGTGTGTGTCTATGTGTATGTGTGTGTGTCTATGAGTGTGTATGTGTTTATGTGTATGTATGTATGTATGTATGTATCTATGTGTGTGTATGTGTCTATGTGTGTATGTGTATGCATGTATGTATGCATATGTGTGTGTATGCATGTGTATGTGTGTGTATGCATCATTATGTGTGTGTATGCATCATTATGTGTGTATGTGTCTGTGTGTATGTGTGTGTGTATATGTGTGTGTGTCTCTATGTGTATGTGTGTGTGTCTATGAGTGTGTATGTGTTTATGTGTATGTATGTATCTATGTGTGTGTATGTGTCTATGTGTGTATGTGTATGCATGTATGTATGCATATGTGTGTGTATGCATATCTATGTGTGTGTATGCATCATTATGTGTGGATGTGTCTATGTGTGTATGTTTGTGTGTGTGTGTATGTGTGTGTGTATGTGTATGTGTATGTGTCTATGTGTCTATGTGTATGTGTCGCTATGCGTCTATGAGTCTATATGTGTCTATCTGTGTGTATGTGTCTATGTGTATGCATGTATGTATGCATATGTGTGTATGTGTGTGTATGCATTATGTATGCATATGTGTGTGTATGCATTATGTATGTGTATGTATGCATGTATGTATGTATGTATGTATGTATGTATGCATATGCACATGCATTATGTATGTATATATATGGATGTATGTTTATGTGTGAGTATGTCTCTCTATGTGTCTGTATGCATATATGTGTGTATGTATGCATATATGTGTGTATGTGTGTATGTGTGTGTGTATATGTGTCTGTATGTGTATGCATGTGTATGTGTGTGTATGCATCATTATCTGTGTATGTGTCTATGTGTGTTTGTGTGTGTGTATATGTGTGTGTGTGTGTGTCTATGTGTATGTGTGTGTGTGTGTCTATGAGTGTGTATGTGTTTATATGTATGTATGTATCTATGTGTGTGTATGTGTCTATGTGTGTATGTGTATGCATGTATGTATGCATATGTGTGTGTATGCATGTGTATGTGTGTGTATGCATCATTATGTGTGTATGTGTCTATGTGTCTATGTGTGTGTGTATATGTGTGTGTGTGTGTGTGTCTATGTGTATGTGTGTGTGTGTCTATGAGTGTGTATGTGTTTATGTGTATGTATGTATGTATCTATGTGTGTGTATGTGTCTATGTGTGTATGTGTATGCATGTATGTATGCATATGTGTGTGTATGCATATGTATGTGTGTGTATGCATCATTATGTGTGTATGTGTGTATGTGTCTATGTGTGTATGTTTGTGTGTGTGTATATGTGTGTGTGTATGTGTATGTATCTATGTGTATGTGTCGCTATGCGTCTATGAGTGTGTATGTGTGTGTATGTGTCTATGTGTGTGTATGTGTCTATGTGTGTATGTGTATGCATGTATGTATTCATATGTGTGTATGCATTATGTATGCATATGTGTGTGTATGCATTATGTATGTGTATGTAAGCATGTGCACTATGTATGCATGTAAGTATGTATGTAGGCATATGCATATGCATTATGTATGCATATGTGTGTATGTGTGTGTATGCATTATGTATGCATATGTGTGCGTATGCATTATGTATGTGTATGTAAGCATGTGCATTATGTAAGCATGTGCATTATGTATGCACGTAAGTATGTATGTATGCATATGCATATGCATTATGTATGCATATGTATGCATGTATGTGTATGTGTGTGTATGTCTCTCTATGTGTGTGTTTGCATATATGTGTGTGTATATGTGTCAGTATGTGTGTATGCATGTGTATGTGTGTGTATGCATCATTATGTGTGTATGTGTGTGTATATGTGTGTGTATGTGTATGTGTGTCTATGTGTATGTGTGTGTATCTATGAGTATGTATGTGTTTATGTGTGTGTATGTGTCTATGTGTGTATGTGTCTATGTGTGTGTATGTATCTATGCATGTGCATTATGTATGCATGTAAGTATGTATGTACATTGTATGCATATGCATTATGTATGCATATGTATGCATGTATGTGTGTATGTCTCTCTATGTGTGTGTATGCATATATGTGTGTGTATGTGTGTATGTGTGTGTATATGTGTCTGTCTCTAAAGAGCTAAATTTCATTTGTACACTAATGACCCATTATATCTAGTAGGAACGACCTCTCATCAAGTTGTAATATGCATCCCATTCAAGCAAAATGTTTGGGATCTTCCACACCCTCCTAAACATGACCACGCATTGTGCATCTTCATGAGATGAGAAACCTCACCTCTTGACTGAAACCAACACATAGATTATGCATTTTGGAATGAACCATTTCCTTCTCTCTACAGTCTACCATCATTAGTAAAAACTCCATGGATAGCCAGTTTTCAAAAATGGTATGCCACACATGATCGAGAGTCTAGTACACAAACCTTAAAATCCATTACTCAATTGATGGCTTCTACTCATTTTGTTTAGCAGCAAAAGCCAAGCCACGCATTTCAAGAGCCCAATTTAAGATCAAGTCTCCAACCTTCACAATCATGGGTTACCATTTTTCATAGGAAAAGTGATATGAGGTCTCCTGAAGCCAAGTTTTCCCAAGTGGTTTAGAGTCAGACAAATGGGGGATTAGTTTACAAAATCTCATACATTTTCCTTAATCCTACAAAGAACTTAAATGCAATATTTCTAGAGGCTATACTTACATGTGTTCCAAAGGATTGATCACATCCTTTCTGCGTTTATCAATAAGTTTGTACCCATTGGTGTTAGACAGGACACTCTACGAGCGATTGCGAGTTTTAAGCATAACTATAGCAAATGAGTGAGGGAAATTGCGATACATTTCAAATAGTATATGGAACCTGCATCCACATCCCGAGTGGCCTAAGAAATGGAAAGTTAGCAAAGAGTGTGTTTTATGTACATCTAATTGGTGGATTGCATGCAAAAATGCACTAAATTCGAGGATGATCTAGGTCTCATTGTAAGAAACCTGAAACACAAGGAAAATCCATAGAGAAAATTGAACTTATGACGTCCTACCAAAGAAGTACTAACCAGTATGATTTTCAATAGTTATTCATGGAGATGAATGTTTCAAATGTTTGAAAACTTCATGAATTCTCTCTATTAGAAATACGGATAGAAATCATCTCATCCTCATCCTTAGTTGATCAAGAAACAACCTAATATTGACCATAAAAATCCTCCTAGGCCATGCTTATGTGCTTTAGTTTGTTTCCTTGCAAAACGTACCTTGCCACCTAAGAAACTATTATATTCACAACAATCTCAAGAATTTTATGATCTCATTTCCTATCTTACACATGTTCTTGAATTTCATGAAGCTTATTGATAAAAAATGCATAATATCATATGCATGAAGGTATCCATAGTCATATGGGATTCCATTGTAGACTTGAGAGAGATCCATTTACACCTATAACAGACATCACTACCATAGGCAACCACTATAGATTTTGAGACCTTCCCTATCTAAGAGAACCAATCCAAGTGTGCCATCACTATACTTATTAAAATCACACTCAAAGTATGATTTGTGATCCATTAAGTTTTAAATCTCTTGATGTATACTCAAATGTCGAATGATTTTAGGAATATCCAACTCATAAGCTACATAATCCTCCATCACCTAGGAGGAAACAAACATGCCAAAATTATCCTAATTGTGGCATCACTCATGTCATGATGATTTTTTGGACATTCCTAGGAAAGTAACATTAGATATTGGGACCTATAGCAAACCAAATGACCATGTGATGACCAATATCAAGGTTGACATTCCTATCTAAGAAGTCAGTAGGGCTCGAGCAGAACGAGAAGCCATTCAAGTCAAACTAGGGGAAACGATTAACATTGAGATACCAAAAGAGAAACAAGCCAACACCTCCTAAAGGGAACATAAGAAGAGCCCATAAAGCAAACAACACACTAAGAAGGCTCATAAACTATCTGAGAGAGTTGCAAAATTAGAGAAAAAAATTAACAAACCCCAAGAAGTCGTTACAAGCCTGAAAGAATGGAGGAAGGAGTCAACACATGAGGTTTCTAGGGCTTAATAGAAGGTTAAGCCCATAGTTGACCCAAATCTTTAATGTTGCTACAAGCATATCAGACACAAATTCATGATGGCCCTAGCCTAGAAAACCATGAGAAGTATTAGCCAAGGTATAGCTTAGAGAAAGAAAGGCTACAAAGGTGTAAGAAAACGAACAAGGTAGCTCAAAGAATGTTGGAAAGAGCTCGATGAACTATTCCTTTCACATTTATTCCCGAGGAGGAATTTCAAAAGCTTACAAGGAAAACAAAACTTAAGGAAAGAACCATTACAAACTCATAAGGTTGAAGGCATGAATCGCAAAATCACCCATAGAGCCTCTTAGTGATGGCATAGTAGATGAAAAAGAGAATCTACACCTAGAAATAAATACCCACAATCAATACAAGTTTTCAGAGGAGGTACAATCATGAAAATGGAGAGAAGTAAAAAGTCAAAAACTTCCCTTCATAAAGCTCTATCTTCAGAATCCATCCATGGATAATGATTTGACTATCTCAAATGCACCAATATGGCAAGATGTTTAGTTAAAGATAGCACCAAGACTTGGTTCCCTAGAAAGGTGTATATGCCGTTATAAGGAGAAATCAAATTGGCATAAGATTACAATGCTATGATTTAGGAAAGGACATCACATACATAAGGTTTGCAAGAATATTCTTACGAATTAGACATCTCCCTACATGAGCCCAACTCAACAAAAACACACAAAGACTACTCAGGATAAAACTACCTTGAGTATCATTCCAATACCTATAGACAAACAAGAAGATTACATTAACACTGAAGAAGGAAATAACACTCTCCCTATTGAGTACAATGGATTTACAACTAAAGAAAGCATTGTTACATGGAAAGTTGTGTTAACTTTGAAGCTTACTAACAAGCCATTTATGAAGGATGAAGCTATCAAAAATGTAATTTGCTTTCAAGTAATCAAGGAATTGTTTGTGTATGTGTGTATCTGGGTGTATGCGTGAATACATGAATGAATGTTTTGTGTGGCACTGCTATTTTGTCTTACTTAGAGCAGTTTTCAATGGCAAGTGATTATGGGAGAGCCATTATTGGGAACACACGAAACATAAAGGAGTGGCCACTACATGCTTGAAGGTCTTGAAGAACTCAATGGTAAAGCCATCCAAACCCGAGTGCTTGCCATTAGGAAGGGAATCAATTACCTCTAGAATCACAGCATCCAAAAAGGAAGCATCACAAAGAGCTTTTAGGTTTTGCGAGATTTTTTTCGTTCTAATGCGCAAGATGGTGGCCATGCAATCATGCCTATGAGGAGAAAGAAGCTAGGAAACCCCCCAAGAGCTGGGTAAAGTCATTGACAATAAGTGTGTTATTCTCTTCATCCGTTTTGCATTCAACCCCATCAGCATCCATAATGAACGGAATCGCTTCCTTTAGTTGCTTCTTCTTGAGAAGGATGTGCATCTCTTTAATAGGTTTGTCCGCCCTACCTACCCACCAATCTTTAAAGTATATTTGTAGATTCTTTATTTGAATTTCTTCTTCATATCTCATCATGATTCTGATTGCTTGGAGTTCAGTTCGGTATTGCAAGTGGCATGTGTTAACTTCCACCTCCAAATGCCACAAACTTCAGTAAAGATTTTCCCTTCTAGTGCGACAAATGGCTTGAAGATTCTTATGATCCATCATAAGATGTAATGAGTCTTGGTGCAACGGGGAGGCCTCGTGGGCCAAGTTGATCTTCAGAAACAAGAACGAGTTTGCTCTCATGGGTTTCCCAAATTGGAAGAATCTTGACATCTTGACCTTGTTGTTTTCCCCGATCCCCGTCTTCCCGAAAGGCTCTAATCTCGTGTGCTCCCTATGGAAGAGTTGGAATAAAGTCAAAAGTACACAAGAATTAGTGAAGACTAGAAATGGGCAGCCGGTATTAAACAAAATGACTCTATCTGGTTTCTGATCCATGGCATTCGGAGTGTGGAATCTTGGAACATTCAAAATGCCAAGAAGTTATGGAAAAACGGCTTCAAAAAATGGAAACATCTCTAGAAACAAGACACCAACCACTGGATCAACTTCGAGGATATTGACCCTTGCATCAACATTTCGTACAAAGAATGGAACACTTTGCAAAGCAGATGTCTCGCCTGGGACCGACACAAAGTTCGCCTTCTCATGGGACACGACACGTCGAGCTCGCTTGGTCTCAAATGGCACAATGGGAATAGCCTATCAAAAATCCTGAACATCAAAGAAACGATTGACTATCAGGTTAACCTCAACAAGAAGTGGTGCCTGTCATTGACGCTGCTTCGATGGGACATGAAGTTCATCGCTATCTGGCACCCCCTCATAGAAATTAAAAAGGTTGTCCTCTTATGGAAAATTCTCCATCATGGAATCTGGACCAACCTTAAGGCTAGCAAATTTTGTGGGATTCCTCTCTGGTGCAAACGTTGCTACCGGTCTATCGAAGATGTTTCACACATCTTCTTTACCTGCCCCAACTCCAACAGACTCTGACACACGGTTGGAAAGAAAATTAGACTCTCAGAAACATCTCAGTTGGCAGCAAGCCCTGCTGGGAGAAGCGATCGACTGCTCCGCGACTCTCTGGAACGCCATCAGAGGGGAGGTCCTATGGAAAATCTGGCTGGAAAGATGTGCTTTCAACTTCGGTGACTCCCCCAAAGAGTGGTCAATTGAGAAATCGATGTTCCTCCTTGGCAAAAGGATTGTTAACTGTAAGAAATCCCCCCCCCTTCAGGCATCATCAAGTACTCCTTTTGATCAATAACAAGCTTAAACCCAAGTGGGCCCCTCATGAGGGTGATGAGAGGGTGATTAACCTTCTTTGTAATGCCATCTAAGCTCTGTAAAAGCTTCCCCTGCTTTGTGGGATTTGGGGGGTCCCGTGGGCACTAGTCCCCTTCTCTTGTACTTTTCTTTATTTAATTCAAGTCCGGGAGAGTAGGCTAATGCCAAACTTCCTTTATATTAAAAAAAACAAAACAAAAAGTCTCATGATCATTTGACCTTGATTGAGAGGTAGATTGAGGCCCTAAATATGACTTAAGTGAGCTTGATGGTTAACAAGGTAGTTGAGACCATCAGTCATGATAGCAAAGAGAAGAGGGGCCAATGGGCACCCTTGTCTGATAGAACATTTTAATATAATCGCTTGAAAGAGTTGACCATTGATGTTTATCTAAGTAGTTGCATTTCCCAGCAGATTCTAGATCATCTTAATGAATTTTTTCCCATATCCTAAGTCTTTCAATGATTGGAGAATGAAGTCCCACTCAAGTCTGTCATAAGCTTTATCGAAGTCAATTTTAAGGAAGAGGACATCATGTGTTGATTCCTTAGTAAAAACCAGCCCTTCCCAAACATCAATGATATCCTTAAGGATGGAACTCCCCTTAATGAACCCTTTTTTATCCTCACTGAACTAGTCTTGAAGGTGACAAGTAATACGATTTGAAATTGCCTTTGCCAGGATCTTGTAACCACTTTGTAGCATCGTAATTGGGCCGCCAATTTTCAATTGTATTTTTGCTTCCTTTTTTGTGAATGAGCTTGATGACACCCTCATTGATACAATTGGGAAGCGCACCAAAAGAAATAGCCTCTTGCCACACCAAATGTAAAGGAGTGGCCACTACATGTTTGAAGGTCTTGAAGAATTCATTGGTAAGGCCATCCAACCCCCGGCTCTTGCCATTAGGAAGGGAATCAATTACCTCTAGAATATCAACATCCAAAATGGAAGCATCACAAAGAGCTTTTAGGTTTTACGTGATTTTTTTGGTTCTAATGTGCGAGATGGCGGCCATGCACTCACATCTATGAGGAGAAAGAAGCATGGAAACCCCCAAAAGCTGGGTAAAGTGGTTGACAATAAGTGTGTTATTATCTTCATCTGTTTTGCATTCAACCCTATCTGCATCCATCATGAACAGAATCACTTCCTTGAGTTTCTTCTTCTTGAGAAGGTTGCACATCTCTTTAGTAGGCTTGTCCACCCTACTTGGCCACCAATTTTTAAAGTATATTTGTAGATTCTTCCTTTGAATTTCTTCTTCATATCTCATCATGCTTCTGATTGTTTGGAGTCCAATTTTGTATTGCAAGTGGCCTTTGTTAACTTCCACCTCCAAACACCACAACCTCCGGTAAAGATTTTCCCTTCTAGCGCAATGAATGGCTTGAACATTCTTATGATCCATCATAAGATGTAATGAGTCTATAGGACCGCTCTCCTTCTAGCCAACACAACTCGGAGGAAAACAAGGACAACTCAAATGACAACACACATGCAAGAGGTCGAGGAAGAAATAGAGGAAGAAATCAAGGTTCATACAATCCTCATTGAGGTATAACATGCTATCATTTGTGGTAAAGTAGGACATTATGCAAATGATTGTTGGAAAAAGAATGGAGCATGAGTACAACAACTCGAGAAGTGATGATAAAAAATGGTTCATAGATTCAGGTTGTAGTAACCATATGACATGCCAAGGGGATATATTCACAAAGCTACAAGCTCCAAGTGGAAAAGGATGTGTGGAGACCGCTGATGAAACTCAACACGCAATTGAGGATGTTGGAGATATCAAGCTTGGAGATAAGAAGGTATTGGTTGATGTTCTTCATGTTCCTACTATTGCAAAGAATTTGATTTCAGTAGGAAAAATGGTAGACAAAGATATCATTTTATCTTCAATGAAAAAGGTTGCTTTATAAAGAATCCAAAAGAAGGATTCAAGGTCATTGCTCAAGGAAGGAAAGAAGGTAGGATGTTCACTTTGGACATTCAACAACCACATGGAAAGGTGATGTATATTCAGTTTGGAAACAAGAGATTGCTGAAATTGATTTGTGGCACAAAATGTTTGGACATATCAACATTCCCAAGCTTAAGGGCGAGCAACCATGAAGTGGTAAGAGGTCTTCCAAGATTCAATGATGTTGGACTACATGAGTTTTGTGAAGCATGCCAACTAGGAAAACAAACTCGACAACCATTCAAGAAGAGAATATATGTGGCAAGGAATGTCCTCGACTTGATACACACGGATGTATGGGGACCATCACAACAACCATCAGTGGTTGGTAATAGATATTTTGTCACCTTTATTGATGATCATTCAAGAAAAGTATGGATGTTTTGCATAAAACAAAAATTAGATGTGTTCTCCATGTTCAAGAGATTCAAAGCACATGTAGAAAAGGAAACATGATGCTACATAAAGACCTTGAGGTCCGATGGAGGAGGAGAATATTTCTCCAAAGAATTTTCAGATTTTCTTCATGAAAATGGCATCAAGCGACAATTTACATGTAGGCACACACGTCAACAAAATGGAATAGCTGAAAGGAAAAATAGACATATCACAAAAGTTGCAAGATGCATGCTCAATGAGATGAAGGTGCCACTAAAATATTGGGCTGAAGCAACTAGTACGGCTATTTATTTGATGAACAAGTGTACAACGGCTGGAGTGCACAATCTAACTCCCCATGAGGTTTATTCCGGTAAGAAACCTAACCTTACACATCTCAAAATTTTTGGATGTGCGTGTTATGTTCACATCCCTCAAGAACTAAGGACAAAGATGGAGGCAAAGTCAGAAAAATGTATTTTCATTGGATATTCATCGGAGCAAAAGGGATACAGGTGCTACAATCCGGTGACAAACGAGCTATGAGTCTCACGAGATGTGGTATTTGATGAGCTAAGACCATGGTTTGGAGACAAAGGGAAAGAGAAGATTCTTGAAGAAGAATCGTCAAGAAGATGATGGAGGTGTTGTCCAAGAAGAATTTCAACAAACAAGCACTCAAATGTCAGGTCTAGAAGCTTCTACATCACTTGGAGAATGCTCAACATGGAAGGGGAGACTAAGGAGTAATTCCTCATCACCAACATCAGGTTACGAAAGATTTGAAACTGAAAGTGCTGCCCAAAATAGTGATTCAAATGCAAGTGAAGAAGAGTATGAAGAGGTGATTACACCAACGGTAAAGCTGAACTGGTTGAAGAAGCAATATTCAAAAGGAAATGAAAGGAGGTCTTCGAGAACAAGGTATCCAATTCAAAGGCTGAGCTATGATAGTTGTATTGCAAAGCATTTTGCATATATGACACATGTGGTCAGAGACAAAGAACGGGATGCATATGAAGACGCATGTATACTAAAAGGATGGCAAGAAGCTATGCAAGAAGATATAAAAGCCCTCAAGGACAATCACACATGGGAGCTAGTTCCAAAGGCGGAAGCTATGAAGATTGTTCCAAATAAATGGGTGTTTAAAATGAAGAGAAATGTTGATGGTTCTCTAGCTAGGCATAAAGCTAGACTTGTAGCAAAAGAATTCAAGCAAACTCATGGCATCGAATATGAAGAGACTTTCTGCCCAGTTGCAAAGATGGGAACAATTAGAACCTTGATTGTAGTGAGTGCAATAAGGAGATGGCCATTGTACCAACTTGACATAAAAAATGCTTTTCTCAATGGTGAACTTCAAGAAGAGGAATACATGAGTCAATCGATTGGATTTGAAGATAGAAAGCATCCAGATTTTGTTTGTAGATTGAAGAAAGCTTTGTATGGGCTGACACTACAAGAAATAGGGGGGCGTAGTGATGCTGCCGAATTGAAAAAAAAAACGGGTACCATCGCTTATGCGACGGTACCCGTTTTCGAATTTTTTTTTCGCAGGCTTCGTCCCATAAGCGATGCTAGTGTCACTTATGCGATGCTAAATTACAATGTCGCTAATTACGTCACTGACTAGCGACGTGATTAGCGACATTGGCAAACTGAACAGCGTTGCATATGCATCACTCTGGAATGTAAAAAAAAAAATTGATTTCTCCCGACACATTTGTGCCGGGATTTGGACGCGACAGCAAGAAGAGACCGAGAGAGAGAGAGAGAGCGAGAGAGAGAGAGAGAGAGAGAGAGAGAGAGAGAGAGAGAGAGAGAGAGAGAGAGAGAGAGAGAGAGAGAGAGAGAGAGAGAGAGATGCATCTACTTGAAGCAAGGTATGCGCACACACACACACACTTACACACACATACATACGCATACACACACACATATACACACATAGACACACACACATATACACATAGACACACACACACACACATACACACAAATACACACACATATGCACACATACACAAATAATGTTGCATACACACATGCACACATAATGCATACACATGCACACACATATACACACACATACACACATACACACATACAGACACACATACACACACACATACACACACACATACACACACACATACACACACATATATGCATACACACACACATAGAGAGACATGCACACACATACACATACATGCATACATAATGCATATGCATATGCGTACATCCATACATACTTACATGCATACACACACATATGCATACATAATGCATATGCATATGCGTACATACATACATACTTACATGCATACACACACATATGCATGCATAACGCACATGCATACATACACATACATAATGCATATGCATACATAATGCACATGCATACATACACATACATAATGCATACACACACATATGCATACATAATGCGTACATACACATACATAATGCATATGCATACATAATGCACATGCATACATACACATACATAATGCATACACACACATATGCATACATAATGCGTACACACACATACACACAAATATGCATACATACATGCATACACATACACACATAGACACATACACACACATAGACACATACACACATACACACACATGAACACATACACACTCATAGACACACACACATACACATAGACATGCACACACATACACACATATATACACACACACATACACACATACACACATACACACATAATGATGCATTCACACACATACACATGCATACACACATAGACACACATATACACACACACATACACACATACACACATACACACATACACACATACACACATACACACACATATATGCATACACACACACATAGAGAGACATACACACACATACACATACATGCATACATAATGCATATGCATATGCATACATACATACTTACATGCATACATACACATACATAATGCATACACACACATATGCATACATAATGCATACACACACATACACACACCTATGCATACATACATGCATACACATACACACAAAGACACATACACACACATAGACACATACACACACATAAACACATACACACTCATAGACGCGTAGGGACACATACACATACACACACACACATAAACACACACATATACACAAACACATACACACATAGACACATACACACATAATGATGCATACACACACATACACATGCATACACATACCTATGCATACATACATGCATACACATACACACACATAGACACATACACACATAAACACATACACACTCATAGATACACACACATACACATAGACACACACACACATACACACACATATACACACACACATACACACATACACACATACACACATACACACATACACACATACACACATACACACATGCACACATACACATGCATACACACACATACACATGCATACACACATACAGACACATATACACACACATACACACATACACACATACACACACATATATGCATACACACACACTTAGAGAGACATACACACATATACACATACATGCATACATAATGCATATGCATATGCATACAATGTACATACATACTTACATGCATACATAATGCACATGCATAGATACATACACACACATAGACACATACACACATAGACACATACACACACATAAACACATACATACTCATCGATACACACACATACACATAGACACACAATCACATACACACACATATACACACACATACACACATATGATGCATACACACACATACACATGCATACACACATACAGACACATATCCACACACATACACACACATATATGCATACACACACATAGAGAGACATACACACACATACACATACATGCATACATAATGCATATGCATATGCATACATACATACTTACATGCATACATAATGCACATGTTTACATAATACACATGCTTACATACACATACATAATGCATACGCACACATATGCATACATAATGCATACACACATACACACATATGCATACATAATGCATATGCATATGCATACATACATACTTACATGCATACATAATGCACATGCTTACATACACATACATAATGTATACACACACATATGCATACATAATGCATACACACACATACACACATATGCATACATACATGCATACACATACACACATAGACACATACACACACATAGACACATACACACACATAAACACATACACACTTATAGACGCATAGCGACACATACACATAGATACATACACATACACACACACATATACACACACACACAAACATACACACAAACATACACACATAGACACATACACACATAATGATGCATACACACACATACATATGCATACACACACATATGCATACATACATGCATACACATACACACATAGACACATACACACACATAGATACATACATACACATAAACACATACACACTCATAGACACACACACATACACACATACACACTCATAGACACACACACACACATATACACACACACATAGACACATACACACATAATGATGCATACACACACATACACATGCATACACACACATATGCATACATACATGCATACACATACACACATAGACACATACACACACATAGATACATACATACACATAAACACATACACACTCATAGACACACACACACATACACATAGACACATACACACACATATACACACACACAAAAACACATAGACACATACACACATACACACATAATGATGCATACACACACATACACATGCATACACACATACAAACACATACACACACACACATATGCATACATACACACATATATGCATACACACACATAGAGACACATACTCACACATACACTTACATGCATATATATACATACATAATGCATATGCATATGCATAGATACATACATACATACATGCATACATACACATACATAATGCATACACACACATATGCATACATAATGCATACACACACATACACACATATGCATACATACATGCATACACATACACACATAGACACATACACATAAACACATACACACTCATAGACACACACACATACACATAGACACACACACATATACACACACACATATATACACACACATATACACACACACATACACACATAGACACATACACACATAATGATGCATACATACACATACACATGCATACACACACATGCATACATACATGCATACACATACACACATACACACATACACACACATAGATACATACATACATACATACACATAAACACATACACACTCATAGACACACACACATACTATTTTAGTAGTTTTTTACATTTAATTTATGTATTTTTTTTCTTGAATAAATAGGCTACGGCAAAGAAGAGAGTGGAGTCGGGCCACACATCCCACCTAGGCCAAATCGGCCATAATGGTTTTGTAGCTACATTTGTAAGTATATGTGTTACTGTGAGTATATTTTTTATTTTAGTTAAAATGCAAGCAACTAATGTTTTTTATTTGTTTCATTGCAGTGGAAGGATTATGGCCCATATCCTACAAAACATGAGATCGAGTATGCTACACATTTTGGATATCGGCGTTTGAGCGAGTATATGCAAGATCATCCTAATCCCTTTGTGAGTATTTTTAAATGTTATATAATTATTTTATTTTTATGAATGGTTTAATTGTTTTATTTATTTATGTTTGTTATATGTAATACAGGAGTATTATGGAGAGACAAATATGGATGAGGTGGAGAGACAGACACAGGAGGGACGATCTCGATTGTCACAGGGTGATCATGACGATGAGGATGAGGAAGATCAGGGTGATCATGATATTGCTGCTGCTGATGATGATCATGATGATGATGATTAGGATTTTAGTTGATTATGACATTGGATTATATGTATTTACATTGATATATATATATATATATATATATATATATTATCTAAATATTTTTCATTTCAGTTATGTTTTGAATTGTGTGTATGGTATTAAGTAATGAAGAGTTTTGTTCTATTAATTTTTATTATTGTTTATATTAAGCATGTGTTTTAATACATTAATTATATAATTCATTCATATGTGTGTACCTAAGTGTATATGTATGTAGTGTATATGTATGTAGTGTATATGTATGTATGTGCATGTGTATGTGTATATATGTGCATGTGCATGTGTAAGTGTATATGTGTGTATGAGTATGTGCATGTGCATGTGTGTGTGTGTATATGTATGTGCATGTATATGTGTAACTCTATGTGTATATGTGTGTATGTGCATGTATATGTGTATATGCAGGTATGTGCATGTGTGTGTGCATGTGTATATGTGTTTTAATACTTGAATTATATAATTCATTCATATGTGTGTACCTAAGTGTATATGTATGTGTGTGTATATGTATGTATGTGCACGTGTATGTGTGTGTATATGTATGTATGTGCATGTGCATGTATAAGTGTATATGTGTGTATGAGTATGTGCATGGGCATGTGTATGTGTGTGTATATGTATATGGATGTATATGTATAACTCTATGTGTATATGTGTGTATGTGCATGTATATGTGTATATGTAGGTATGTGCATGTGTGTGCATGTGTATATGTGTTTTAATACTTTAATTATATAATTCATTCATATGTGTGTACCTAAGTGTATATGTATGTGTGTGTATGTGTATGTATGTGCATGTGTATGTGTGTGTATATGTATGTATGTGCATGTGCATGTATAAGTGTATATGTGTGTATGAGTATGTGCATGTGCATGTGTATGTGTGTGTATATGTATATGCATGTATATGTATATGTGTGTATATGTATATGTATATGTATATGTATATGTATATGTGTATATGTATATGCATGTGTATATGTATGAAACATGCATGTGTATGTGGATGCATTTCCATTTGCATCCATGTGCATGCATGTGGATGTGCATATACATGTATTTGCGCATATGTTAATGTGTGTGTATATATATATATATGTGTGTATATATATATATATATATATATATATATATATATATATATATATATATATATATATATATGCAATAATGCATGCATGTAAGTCTTTTTATGTGGTTGTAGGAATGTTTGTGCATATGCATGTGTATATGTGTGTATATCTAAGTGTATGTGCACATGTATCTGTGTGTATATATGTGTGTGTATGTGCATGTGTATATGTGTGAAAGTGCATCTTCATCATGTATAAGTGTATAAGTGCATATCAATAAGTGTGAGTATGCTATGTAATGAAAATAACACAATTCAAATGATATGAAAAGAATAGAAATTGTACTTACAATAGTTAGCCATACTTTTTGCTTGGTTAGCTTCTTGAATAACCTGCAATAAAGAGAGAAAGAAGAGAGAGAGAGAGAGAGAGAATTCAAAGAGAGAAAGATGTAGAAAGAGAGAAACAGAGACAGAGGGAGACAATAAGAGGGAGCTTAGGCAAAACAACAATTTTGCATATACTTGCTTCAACTCGTAAGCGCAGCGCAATTGCAAACATTGAAGAGCTCTTCGATCGGATTCGTGAAAATGCCGATCGAAGAGCCTCCAACGTTTTAAATTTTTTCCGTCAACAGACCATCGTGTTAGCGATGCTACCCGTCTTCTCATAAGCGACATGTTTTTAGCGTCGCTTATGTGATGCCAAAATCGTCACCCATGCGACGTAAGAAAGCGTCGCTTATGCGATGCTATTTAAAAGCGTCGTGTTAGCGATGCTGTATGGGAGCGTCGAAGCCCCGTCACGCCACAAGTCGCAAAAACCATTGTTTGCTTTGTCGTTTAATCGACGGTCCGCGCACGATGCTAATTACAATGCATGTTGCAATTTTATAGCAACAAATTCTGTCGCGTTAACCGTCACTATACACCCGTATTCCTTGTAGTGTGAAGCAAGCACCACATGCTTAGAATCAAAGATTGGTCGAGTACCTCACAAGGTGTGGGTATAGTCCTAGTAATGCAAATCCCTCTCTCTACATAAAGAAAGAAGAAGGCAAGCAGGTATATATTTGCATATACGTTGATGATCTCATCACAATAGGAAGTAATGCTGCAGGAATACAAGAGATAAAAAGAAAACTCGATAAGGAGTTTAAAGTTTCAGATCTTGTTGAGCTAAAATACTCTTTAGGCATTGAGATAGTCTATGGGAAAGATGGCATCTACTTGATGTAAAGAAAGTACTTGTTGGATGTTCTTTTTAGATTTGGAATGAGTCAATGCAAACCACTCACTCAATCTATGGACACAAATGTGAAGCTATGCTCAAATGATGGAGAGAAGTTACATGATGTAACTACATACAGGAGTATTATAGGTTCATTGATCTATGCTACGATCACAAGACCAGATTTGTGTTATATTGTTGGACTTCTTTCTCAATTTATGCAAGCTCCAACAAGTGAACATTTAAATTCAGCCAAACAAGTGCTGAGATATATGAAGCACACAGTCAATCATGCCTTGTTTTATAGATATGATGAAGAATTGCAGGTAAAAGGCTTCCGTGATGCTGATTGGGCTGGTTCGAAGGAAGATAGAAGATCCGCTTCAGGTTATGTGTTCATGTTAGGTAGCAAACCTATCACATGGAGCTCGAAGAAGCAACCTACGTTGAACTATCATCTATAGAAGCTGGATATAGAGGATTCACCTTTGCAACTTGTGAAGCTATGCGGATTAAGAAGCTCTTGGCTGATCTTGATATGCAGGTGGAGACCATTCCAATTTATGGTGACAACATGTCAAGCCTTCACTTGACAAACAATCCAATGTGTCATGCACGAAGTAACATTCATTCGGTTAGTTATCCATCTAGAACTTGAAAGTAGAAAACTTTATCTTTCGTTGACCAACTTAAAACTGGAAAGTCAGAAAACGTTGCTGGATTGTAGAAACTTTTTCCCAAGTTGAATTTTCTTCAGTTTCATCCTTCCATTTTACTAAGCACTCTTCGTACAAATGACTTCTTGTACGTTTATCTCAGGTGCAAAGTATCTTTTCAGGTTCATGAGGAACTATTTCACTTATGAGAAGTGGAAGAATAACCTGTTGTCCAACCACATTATCTGAATCTGTTAGATTCTTCCTAAGTCAGCTAACATGGAACACTAGATGAATCCAACTATCTTCTGGAAGTTGTAAGTCATAAGCCCATAGACCAACTTTCTTGGTGATTGGAAAAGGATCGCAATATCTAGGTGAAAACTTGGTGCATTGACTAGTCTTAAACTTTTCCAGCCTTTCAGGAACACAAAGATAAACTTCATCGCTAGCCTGAAAAGTTATATCTCTTCATTTAGGATCGACATAAGCTTTTGCACGTTTCTTGAGATTTCTTTAAGTTTTCTTTAGTTGTCTTTAACTTAAAGTTCATGTCTTGAAGGAATTCTTGAGCTGCTTGAACTCGTTCATTTTGAAGTCCCACTGCATTTGGAGACCTAGGCTGGAACCCATGTATCAACATGAATGGACTAAATTCAGTTGATGAATTATTGGCATTGTTATAGGCAAATTCAGCTAAAGGAAGATAGTCTTCCGAATTAGTCTATTTGGGAGTAACATAAGCTCTGAGTATGTCTTCCAAAATTTGATTGACTTTCTCGCTCTGTCCATCCGTTTGGGGATGTTTGACCGTACCTAAACTTAGTTTAGTTTCAAGTCTAATAAAGACTACTCACCAAAAATGACTTGTAAATCGAGCATCCCGATCAAAAACTATCTCTACTAGAAGACCATAGAGTCTGTAAAGCTGATTTACAAATATCTTTGCAAGTTATGGAGTCTTATATGTAGTCTTGATGGGAATAAACTGAGCAAGTTTAATCAATCTATCAACTACAACCCAAACTTTATCGAAGCCTTTCTGAGTGCTAGGTAACCTTGAAATGAAATCCATGTAGATACTTTCTCATTTACCTTTGGGAATCTCCAAAGGATGCAGCAATCCTCCAGCTTTAAGTTTTTTTTTTTTAAATAAAGGAAGTTCGGCCTTAGCCTACTCTCTTGGACTACTCATCACCCTCATGCGGGGCCCACATGGGTAAAGTGTGTTCTTGATGAAAAGGAATACATAATGGGGGTTTCTAACAATTAGCGATCCTTTTGCCAAGGAGGACCAGTGAATACTCAATCGACGAGTGAACACCCATCTGGCACCCTCCAGCTTTAAGTTGATCAAACTTATTGACTTGACATTTATGGCACTTGGATACATAGTTTTGCACATCTCAATGTAAACTAGGCGAATAAAAATGTCGTTTAACTAATTCATAGGTTACCAGGATGTCCAACAGTTGGAGCATTGTGGCATTTTGAAAAGTACTTGATTTCATATGTCTAGAAGACTTGGGACACAAAGCTTACCTTTATAAAGCAAATATTCGTCTTGCAAAGAAAAATGTTTATAATGTAAGGGATTGAACTCACAACCTCCTGGTTAGGAATGTGATGGGCTAACCACTTGGCCCAAAAGCCATGGTGGAGGATTACTTCCTAATCCTCTCTCTTAGGGTGTAGTTCAACCATCTCATATCTTTCAAGGTTGTGGTTCAATCATCTCCTACCTATCACTTTATTACATTCTTCCCCCCTTAGAGCATCATTGTCCTCAATGATCTACTCATTATCCCTCTAACCTCAGTGATCCATTCTTGAACTCCCTTGGTACCCTTGAATTGATGTCCTCAACCTCGCATAGTTTCTTGAACCTTGTTCGCAACCTTGGTGTCTTGAACCCTGTTCTCAACCTTAGTATCTTGAACCTTGTTCTCACCCATGTTTGATATCTTCAACACTCAATCAAGTGCCACCCAAGGATTCCCAAGGGCTTCACTCTTGCAACTTAGCTCATTGGAAGGTTCATTCCGAGAGCTTTCCAACGGTATCTTACATGCCTCAATCTGAACAGATTGAGAGATACACCCCAATCTTTGTTAGGCTAACTTGTGAAAGCGACGTGTGCTACTTTGTACCCTTTCATATATATGATGCCCAAGCACCTTTTTTAGAGGCCATTAGGTCAATCCACCTTTCCCAAGCCTACTTCCTAGGCTCTCATACCAATGCATCATAGTTTCCACAATACCAACTCACGAATGAATGTCACGAATGAATGTGTACTCACATCCCAACCATATGCCTTTATATATAGTTGCTTGAATCAACGAGAACCACAAATGTAACTAAAGTCCACAAGTGCATGTGCAATCTCCTCCACTTCGTTGATACCTTCCACTAGAGTCCCCTAGTGGTTGGAGTGATCTCCTCCACTACTTTAGTACCTTCCACTAGAGTCCACTACTAGTGGTTGTACTTGCGACTCGAGTTAAGTCTCTCAAGACTCAAGCTAACTCATGTTAACTTGAGTTAGAAGGCTCTAGAGCTTCTTGGGCAAAAATCTCTCCCCATGCTCCCCAAGGGGGTTGAACCAAAGATCTCCTCCTTCACAACCATGAGAGTTAACCACTAGGCTAAGTGGACTACTTGAATATGAGAGCACATGGACTTATGCTTGAGTCTATTCTAAAGATCTTTGATCCTACAGACGAGTGACCAAACCGTGTTCGATTTCAGATCTGTCTGAAGTGGTCCGATCCTTAGATCATATACTTACTGTATCACAAACTAGCCAATCGTGATTACCTTCAAGATGATCACTACTCTCAAGAAAGCCCTGTGGTTTCATGCCAATCTGACCACTCTCTCTTTCCCCTCGGTCCAACGTGAGATTACCAAAGCTTGGAGCAAGGCCTTTGCCTCCTTCTCCTCACCAGCTAGGTATTGGAGGAGGGCGGTCCCATGGATTCATTACATCTTGGCCAGGGCTCATAGGAATCATCAAGCCATTCATCATGCTAGAAGGGAAAATCTTTACCGAAGGTTGTGGCGTTTGGAGGTGGAAGTTAACAAAGGCCACTTGCAATACCAAACTAGACTCCAAACAATCAGAAGCATGATGAAATATGAAGAACAAATTCAAAGAAAGAATCTATAAATATACTTTAAAGATTGGTGGGTAGGTAGGGTTGACAAGCCTACTAAAGAGATGTGCAACCTTCTCAAGAAGAAGCAACTCAAGGAATCGATTTCGTTGATGATGGATGCCAATGGGGTTGAATGCAAAAACGATGAAGAAAATAACACACTTATTGCCAACTGCTTTACCTTTCTCTTGGGGGTTTCCACACTTCTTTCTCCTCATAGACGTGACTGCATGGGCACCATCTCGTGCATAAGAACCAAAAAACTCCCACAAAACCTAAAAGCTCTTTGCGATACTTGCATTTTGGATGCTGAGATTCGAGAGGCAATTGATTCCCTTCTTAATGGCAGGAGCCCGGGGTTGGATGACCTTACCAATGAATTCTTCAAGACCTTCAAGCATGTAGTGACCACTTCTTTATGTTTCGTGTGTTTCCAATAATGGCTCTCCCATAATCACTTGCCATAGAAAACTGCTCTAAGTAGACAAAATAGCACTACCACACAAAACATTCATTCATGTATTCACATATACACTGAGATACACACATACACAAACAATTCCTTGATTACTTTAAATCTCAAGACAATGTTTTTTTATCTTTCTTTGTAGGTAATGTGAGGAATAAATCCTCTATGTGTGCAACAAAAGCACAATGAATCCAAGTGGGTATCCTAAATTGCTTCCCAAACATGTCTGGCATGGATCAATCAGTTCGATCACCATGCTCAAATCTAATGGCTCTGAGATTTTGTTCACATGTATCAGGCACTTTAATTTCCAACATAGCCAAGTAATCACTCAATTTGAGTGAGCATTGGTCAGAAAACTCTTTGTTTTAAGAAAACCTACCTCTATATACACTTGTTAGAAAATTTAGGTCACACAATTTGAGGTTGCACATCTAAGTCAATTAGTATCTTCTTAACCACAAAGCTTTACATGAGATTAGAGCCAATGCTCTATATTTAAACTCTATGGAGGGCAATGCATCCTTAGGTTGTTTCTTTGACATCCATGAATTCATCTTGGTTTCAAGCATAAATACATACCTCCATGTTGATGTTCTATGATCAATAGAACCAACTAAATCAACATTATTACAACCTATAAGTTTTAGCTCTTCTTTATATCTGTAAAACAATCCATGATTGATTGTATACTTTACATATCTATGCACTTTCTTGGCTGCATTTGCGTGCTATTGTGAGAGTGCATGCATAAATTGAGGAAGTACTCCTACGGCATAAGATAGGTGAGGTCTAGTCATTGTTGCATAGATCAAAGAAAGAATCAAGCTTCTATACAATGTTAAGTCTTCAAGCCTTTTACCATCCATTATAATTATCTTTGTGCTTGCATCCATAGGTTGTGTGAGTACCTTACAATCTTCCATGCCATACTTTCAAAGTACATCCAATAGATATTTTCTTTGCAAAAGATATATGCCATCCATTGCATATATGTTTTTAATACCTAGAAAGTACTTTGACTCACCCAAATATGATACCTTGAATTCTTTTTCCTATTTATGTCTTGAATTAGTCTATGATCACTAACTCTTATGATTTGATCATTCACATAGATGCAAATGAATACTACCTTACTCCCTTCATACTTCACATAGAGTGAGGGATTTTATTTTCTTTGTGCCTACCTATACGATGAAGGTACAAGAAGCCTTTGATTTTGAGGCTTTTAGTGCTTTCTTAATCCCATAGATGGTCTTCTTAAACCTAAAAACAAAATCATGATGATCTACATCGTAATAACCTATTGGATATGTCATGTTTACCTCTTCCTTTACCATACCATTCAAGAATGCATTAGTTATATCAAACTTATATATAGGCCATCTTTTGAATGAAAATTTAGCTAATTTAAATTCCTTATAATTGTTGTTTTTTTAGCCACATGGTTGATGGTCTCTTCATAGTTGAGTGGAGAAGCTTGTGTGAACCTCCTTAGCCACGAACCAAAATTTGTGTCTAGGTAGAGAACCATCTACATTCCTCTTATTTATGTACACCTACTTTCTTTTTGAAATACTTTCACAGTCCAGGTTGGTCTCATTGTCCTTAGGTGCTTTGATCTCTTCAACTATAGCTCTATTCCATTCCTCCTTTGCTGACTTCCCTTATACATATCTAGATCAATATCTCCTACAAATTGCATCATATAGGCATAGTCCTTGGCAAAGAAAGAGTCATAGTTTAATTTTCATATCGGCTTCTTTAACCTTGAGGATCTTCGTTGACTCCCTTTAGGGAATTTCATCCTCAACCTTGATAGATTTACTTATGGTTTGATCAACTCATCATAGTCTTCTTCATTCCATGAGTCACTATTATGTTCATGATCATCATCAGCGTCACTAAGAGACCTATACTTGGATGTTGGTGATTCTCATAGGCTTCTCCTTTCTCTCATGTGTCTTTGGGTGTGGTATTGATGTTAAATTCTTAGGTCCACTCATTTGTGTTGATTAAACTTTCATATCTCCTTTACCATAAACATATACATCATCCAAGTCATCATCTATTACCTTTTTGTTTCCCTTGTTTACAAACAATCATTTCAATTCACTATAGATGCTCCACACTTCATTTCCTATCATGGTAGGCCTCATTTGGATTCAATTCATACACACTTAGTGTAGGTATCTAATTCATCCAATAAAGTTATGTATAATAGCCTCTACCCAATAAAAAAGAGGCATGCATGCTTCTTTAATCATACACCTTACTATCTCCACTATGTGCCAATTCTTTATTTCTAGCACCCCATTTTGGTAGGGGTAACCTGCATGCAAATTGCCTTTTAACACCATTTTTTTTAGAAATAAGGACTAATTTATTTTGAGAAATATTATCTCCCTCAACTTGTCTCCTTCCCAACCTCTTGCTTGAACGGCTTGAACATAGAGAACACATCTCATTTTTATTAAATGATGTATACCCATAATTTTCTAGATTAATCCTCAATGAATGTGAAAAAATAGATAGATTCTCATGTGGATGAATTTTTCGAAGGTACCCATACATCAGTGTGGTTAAGATCATTGAGGAGAGTACGTAGTAGTCACTTCCCATTAATACTAGTAAGAACTCATCAAACTCTTTAGAGAAGTCTTCTACTTGTATCATTCTCCACATGTGCTACATACTTTTTGAAGCAATCAAAAACATTATTCTTACTCTTGATAGAGTATATAATAGTCCATCTAATATATTCATCAAGAGATGAGACATAATACCTTGATCCTGCCAATGAAGATTCTTGACTTGGTCCCCAAACATCAGTGTGGACTAAGTCCAAAAGGTTGTCCTGGATATAGCCTTTGTGGTTGAATGTTTTTTTTTTGTGCATTCCCAATATGACATGCATCACATCTGTTGATCATGTGTTGACTTGATATGTTTGGCAATACAAGAACACTTTGATCCTTGCATATATCCTTTAAGGTTCTTTCATTCACATGAGCTAGCCTCTTATGCCACACTTCAAGCTCAATTGGTTGCCATTAGAGTACACATCACATGTACTCAATTTCTTTTGGGATGAGTGTATTGTCTTTTGCTACACAACATCATGCTAATGTTGCTACAGCAAGAGACAACACATTCTGCTCAAAATGTTTTTTGCAAATATGGTCGTCAGTATGCGCGACGGTACTCCTAGCATGGTCAACGATATGGGTGATGGTACACCTAGTAGTGCACTAGTACACGCATCGATATACACACTAGTATAGGCATTGGTATGGGCATCGATATAAGTGCTTGACAACCATACTAGTGCCTATACCGACAGTTCGCTTTCGACCCCTATGTCGACCCTTACACCAACGTCGGGGAAAAATTGTGCCCTTTCATTTGCCTTGGTAGAAGCCTTGGTATACCCCTTATATGTTGTAGTGATACATAGTTTAAATCTATCTTTGATTTTCTATTAGCACATATTAGAGGATGCAAGATATCTCAAGAGACTTGGGATGCCCTAAAGACTTTCTTTTTTGCTAGTAAAGAGGCAAGGAAGAACCATCTTTGAAATGAGTTCAACTAGATAGAGAAGACTCCAAAATAAAACCATCAATGATTTTGTTACAAAGGTCAAGGAGGTTGTTGATCAATTGGCATCCATTGGAGAGCTGATTGAGAAGAGGCCATCATGAGGAAAATTCTCAATGGGATTAGAGGTGACAAGCAATGGAAATCTTTCACCACAACCTATGATCTTATCATGGATGTGAAAACTCTATACATCAACATCTTTATTAGACAAATGTGTAATCAAGAGGCCAACAATAGCATAAAGGAAGTTAACTTCTATCATGGTAATTCAGGTAGTGGTCTATATCTAGAAAAGAAGGAAAGAAGCTGAAAGGCAAGAAAAAGGAAGAAGATGAAGAGGGTACTTCCCAAGCCAATTTTGCAGGCAAGGGCTAGTGGAAAGGAAAGAAGAAAGGATAAAAGCATGAAAAAACAAAATTCCATGATGTTCAACCTTGTGCCATCTCAAATAAGAAAAACCACACCACTCAAAATTGTTGGTTCAATGGGAGAACCTAGAAAGGAAGTGGATGAGGTGGATATGGTAGCAATAGAGGTAGAGGTGGACACAAGTTCAACAATAAAAATAGAGGTCATAATAGAAGGAAGTAGAACAATGACTCTGAAGATCAACAACATGAAGATCCATTGATTTTGATAAATCTAATCCACAAGGAAGGTAAAGAAGATGATCATTCATTTTTCATAGATTCAAGATGTTCAAACCATGTTCCATGCAACATAGCCTTCTTATTTGAGTTGCAAAGTTGAAAGCATAGGAGTCTACTATTGCTCATCACGAATCATATACCACTCCTCACCATCTAACAACACAGGCTTTGGTAAGCCTTCTCAAAAAGCATCATGAGCCTCAGATCGTCGATGGGATATAACTTCATGTTTGGTGTGCTGAATCCACTCAGAGGTGACAATAGGATGCCCATGTGTTGGTCAAAACACATGATAGATCGTTTCTACAATATAATTTTTACGATCTTATCTTGTTCACTCCATTTCAACATGAAAAAGTGTCCAATTTGTATGGAGCAAAGCTATAGTATATGCTGATGCATGGCCTTTTCAGCTGAATCCATCATCAGAGCTCCATCACGGATACTATATACCTTGGAGTCATCATGATCATGAGCACCCCAAGGTGTATGTTGTGTTCCATGTGCTATACTCTAGCCATACCTACATCTGAGGTACTAACTTTATGAGTAGAAGTGGGTGACAAAACATCTCTCGAATTCCCTCCACAACATCCACCTCCTCAAGAGCTACCGACTGCCAACGGTTGCGAAGGGAGCCTTGGGTGCCTAAGATGCCAAAGTAATGCCATAGATATGCCTAAGTTCTACTCCTTAGTCGATGCCTTGGAGTAAGCTAAAGGAGTAAATGTAGGTTTTGGTTTTGGAACTAGATAAAAAACCAGAAACCAGAAACTAAAACTGAAATAGGAATAGGAACAAGAACAGGAACTAAAACTGAAATAGGAATAGGAACAAGAACAGGAACTAAAACTGAAATTGAAACCGTCCTGACAGCCATCAAACCGTAGAAGCTGGTAATTTTTAACACCAAACTTGGAATGTGTGCCATCCGATGGGGCAGAGACAATAGCCCTTACCACCCTCATAGGTTATCTTCATCAGTTTGCATCTTTTGCAGTACTTCGTCGCATTGTCGGATCACCTTCTAAGTGCCTCAAAGTTCATGCCGCAAGAGCTTGAGCTGTTGCTTGAGTGTTAGCTCGGGTAGAGGTGACTCATCAAAATCCTCCATGGTGTTCGTAGGGTCTATGAGTATGTAGAGAACAAAACCCTCTTGCTAGATATGTAAAACCAATTTTTGAGATTGCTTGAATTGAAATGTAAAAGAAGGTTTGTTCTTGGGAATTGAAAAAGTAAGAAAGAGATGAAAGTTGTGTTAAATATACAAAAAGAAAACTAGAGTGACAACACAAAGAGATAGTCTAGTGGTAAAACACTTCCCTTCTATGATTGAGGTTGTGGGTTCAAATCCTCCCACCTCGGTGAATATAAAACTCCGTTTTGCCACTCATAAATTAAAATTGGTTCCTGCATAGCCAACGGCTGCCAATGGTCACCAAGGGAGCCTTGGGTGCCAAAGATGCCAAAGTAATGCCTTAGTTATGCCTAAGTTCTATTCCTTAGTCGATACCTTGGAGTAAGCTAAAGGAGTAAACGTAGGTTCCCGTTCTCGAACAATAGCGACAACCAAAAATTAGAAACTAAAACTGAAACAAGAATAGGAACATGAATAGGAACTGGAATAAAAAATGGAAACAAAAATAAAAACTAGAATCCGAATTGGAAATGAAATCAGAATCTGATTTCAAATAGAGAATAGTGAAACAAAGATCAATTGCATAAACGAATAGAAACAAACCCCTCCGTAGTGATGCATGTAGGGCCCTGATACCACTATTATAAAGATCTTTCTTATGCGCACATAGAGGTTAGGGATGCTAAAAACACACAAAAAATAGACATGCCAGGAGATGAGATATAATGTAGTATTGGGTGCAATCTCCCCCCATGCACTCTGTTTCGATAGGTAACAAAGTGCATGTATTTATAGGAATTTTTGATTATGTAGAAATAGTGGTTACATGAAAGCGGATTCAAAAAGCATGCATGAAAGCAAAATTTGGTAATTTTTGTACAAAGCCTTTGCTTTCAATATCAAAGATTGTGGTCTACAATGATTCTTATTCTAGCCACTACTTTTCTAACTGTTTCAAACAATAGAACCCTCTATCTGGGTTTATTTATAGACTATATAAATTATAAATCGGATTATTGATCTCCGCCATGCCTTTCACACCCTCATGAACCTTCCATTGCTATATCAAAAACACCAAAACACATTAATACCTTAATAAATTAGCACTCCAACAATTCCTTGTTCAACACATTCCATAACTCATAACAATTATGATATCTCAAAATAGGCATGCAAAACAGCCTTAAATTCAGTAATATGCTTCTCATTAGAAGCACTGAACAACATGTCATGAACATACACAACATTAGCTATACACTTAATATATAAGATGCTCACTTTTGGAATGTTTTCAAAGCCATGTCCAATCAAGTAGGCATGTATCTATGGCACTTGCTTTAAACTATATAATCCCTTTTCAACTTGCACACTTTATTTTCATGCCCTTTCTACACAAAACTGTAGGCTGAAGTATGTACACTTCTTCATTTGATTCACCATTCAGAAATGCATTTTTAATGTCCAATGCATGTACATTCCAACCACAAATTCTACGAACGGTAGTGACTCAAGATGTGAGTGCAAAGGTCTCATCAAAGTGAGTGCCTATGTCTTGATCATATAACCTTTTGAAACAATCTTAGCTTTCTACTTGTGAACTATTTGATAAGGTTTACACTTTAGCTTGTATACCCATTTAGTGCTCATGGAAATTTTGCTTAGAGGAAAATTACATAAAGACCATTCTTCATAGTTGTAGCATATTTTGATTACATAGCAACCATCCATATTTCTAGATTTTTGTGATTCATCAAAAGAAAGAGACTCATTCTCATCAGTGAACTAGTATGATATGACAAAGATGCATCCAATTTTGAACTAGTACGATATGACAAAGGTGCATCCAATTTTCTATCTCGTAAAGTCTGTATTGGCCATTTAGGCATAGTTTTTGACTCCTCTATATCATCCTTCTCATCAACAAGAGCATCAACAATGGAATGATTAGCATTATCATGTGGAGCCTCTAAAGACTGAGAATTTGCCTCATTTGGACAAGCACTTGACTTTCCACTTGTAAAAAGAGGCAACAAAGTTTTATACACATCTTTGGAGTTAATTGATGTAACCTTAATAAATGAAAGTAATGGTTGAATTGCGTCTCCCAAAAAAAAGAAAGATCATAGCTAGTTAAAGTGCACTTATTTTGTGGATGATATAAATGATAGCCTTTGCTTTCAGAATTGTACCCAAAAAAATATCATTTCTTTGCTTTATCATCCAATTTCTTGTGTTGTTGTTTAAGAACTAATGCATATGCCAAAGGACCAAAGATAGTTAGATGAGCAAAAAAGCATTGCAACCATTACAATCCTCATATGGATTCATAGTTTGTAGTGCTTTGGTGGGAAACTTGTTAAGTACATATGCCACACACATAACAACCTCAAGTGAGAAGCTATATGGTAAAGCCTGACTTTTGTCCATACACCTCACCACCTCCATGAGAGACCTATTATTTCTTTCTCCAAATCCATTTTGTTGAGTTGTATATGGAACTTTACTCTATATTTTTATTTGACGCTCAGCCAAAATTGCATTAAAATCAAAAGACATGTATCCCCCCTCCCCCCTGATGAGAATGGAGGGTGGCCAATTTAAATGTTGATAGAATTTCAGCCATAATGAAAAACGTTTTGAAATTAATAAATACTTGGGACTTTACTTTCAATGGATAGACCCATGCATTCTTGGAAAAATCATCAATGAAAGTCATAAAGTAAAGGTGGTTCACAAAAGGAGGTGTCTTTATAGGACAACAAACATCACTACAACTTATGAGAAGCTCTAATTGAACCATCTTTAGGGATGGAAGAACGTTGCATTTTGCCCAAAGTATATCCTCCACATACATGTTTACAAGGTGCCTCAAGTTTGGGCAAAGAGCACACCATATCAGATTTTTGCAGGCATAGCAAACTAGCATGATTTAAATGACCAAAGCATGCATGGCAAAGCTTTACATCTGAGATACCTAAGAATCTTGAACTCCACATGCTGAATCATTCATAGATTTTATATAATATATAAGCTTATAGAGACCATGAAATAAAATGCCTGAAGCAATAATAAGATCACTATTTGGGAGATCATGAAATATGCACCTATCATCAACTAATTTGACAGTCAAGCCAATCTTGACTAATGTTGAAACTAATAGGATAATTTTCTTGATCCCTGCTGCATACAAAGCATCTAACAATGTGAAAGAACTACCATTAGTAGTAGCCAAAACCATCCTACCAACTCCCATTACATGATAAGTTGAGTTGTTAGTGCATGTGGCACTATTCCCTATAGGGGAAGGCTCAAGTGAACTAAAGAAGCTCCATTACAATGTAGTATGTTTGGTTACCCAAGTCGTAAAATACTTGTAGACATCTAAGTCTACTACACACACAAAATGTTCATGAAAAGATGGTTCATAGCTACATACAGTAGTAAACATCCATTCTCCATTCTACACTAGATTAGTAGACTTTGTTTTGTGTGTAGAGGCCTCTACAACAAACCTCTTTTGCAAGGAGTATTGGAAAACTCTTTATGACATGATCAATTCTTTTATAATATTTTCAATACTATTTTTGCTTCTTCATTTTCTTCTCATCATTGTTTCATTCTTTGACTATGCAACATTAGACGATTTTTGCATACTAGTGGATGAGCTCCATTTACCTTTGTTCTTCTAAATAAATAAGAGAGCTTGATCTACAACATGCATAATGGACCTTTTCTACTCAGATTGATCTCCTTGCAACAAAACAATCACTAAGTCATCAATTGTTAAGGCATTTGGAGTGCCTTTCATCATCAATTAAAGAGTAAAAGCAAAACTCTGATATGAATCTTGAAGACCATTAAGAATAATCTACACAAGTGAATTATTTGGCAAGACTTCATTATCAAAAATCAACTGCTCCTTAAAATCTTTGATCTTTGTCAAGAAAATGTCCATGGAATCTCTTTAACTCATGTCCTCCCTCTCCAGCTGTTTTTGGAGGTAAGCTACACAAGCCTCACTTTTTTCTTGGTTTAAGGATGTAAGTGTGTTTGAAGCATCCTTTGTAGTCTTGCAAGAGAGAATATGAGGGATAATGGAACGTTTGACAAATAAGGATATCAATGCATGTGCCTTAGCATACCTGCCATTCCAAAAAAGTGGCTCTGTAGTAGGTTGAGCAAGAACCACAACACAAACAAGAATCTCACAATCATCATCTTCAATGCCATCTGCATGAGCTTCAATAACACTATTGGCAAGTTTAATAAGGCATTTTCAATACCTTGCACAATATTCCATGGTGATTTTGCCACCAATACATAAAATATCATATATGACCATAATGGTTAATTGGTACCGTCGAACTTTTACTCAACAACCAACATAGGGAATACATCATTGCTTTCATTCATGAACACTTACTAAATACCCTAATGCAAAAAAAGTTTTGTATCTCAAAAACATCAATGTAACCACCCTTTCAAGCTCTACTAAACATGTATTATTGATATATTTAGGTAGTGATGTGTGTGAACACTCTAGGACCGCCGGGGCACTTTTTTCCCTCTTTAGGAGGTTTTTTTCCCCCGGCTTGTATATACGCCTATTGCCCTAATGGGCTACTTATCTTTGTACATTCTCTAGTAATACATTCAGTCTTGTGTGTTGTGCTCCAAGCTTCTTCTTCTTCCTTGTGCTGTTCGCGTGCTTCCGCAGACGTCTATCTCCAACAATTGGTATCAAAGCAGGTCGTCGCTTCTTCTAGGGCGCCGTCGACACTCCTCCGTTTGCAGTCTCAGATTCGCACGAAATTTGGTGAGCATACTCAGGGTGTTTTCGAGATCAAAACAGCTTCGCCTTGTGGTGCCGAAATCGCAATCTGAGCTCGTTTCGGCCTCCGAACGCACTATCGCAGCGCTTGTGCACGCTATTTCGTCCTTTTGTGCCAAAGGCATATACCAGCTTCTGTTCGCCAGTTTAAGCGTCTCGAAGTCTGCTACAGGTCTAGCAGAACTCGTTTGGGCAGTTCTGTTCAACTTTTTGAGATATAATCAATTTTTTGCATCAAGGTATTTTAGTCACCGGCCATGGCTGAAAGCAGTGATGTATTCCGTATGTTGGCTGTTGAGGATAAGTTGGATGGTACCAACTACCCATTATGGGATTATATGATGCGACATGTACTGGTCGCAAAAGGATTGTGGAACATTGTGCAGGGTGTTGAAAGATGTCCTGTTATACCTGTAACGACAGGTACTGCAAATACAGGTGTTGGAGCTGATGAAGATGGTGTCCAAGATGATATTCCGCAGATTCCTGTTCGTGCTACTGTTTCTGTTGCACCTACTGCAGAGCAGATTCGTTGGGATGGCAGAGATGCCCAGGCACATGCATTGATAGCCTTGTCTGTCAAACGTGCCATTATTCCTCACATTCGCTCTTGCAGAACAGCAAAGGATGCTTGGGATACACTTACCACTTTGTACCAGGCTAGGAATGAGGCTCGTGTTGCTTATCTCCGAAAACAGTTGGAGAGTGAGCACATGAATGAAGGTGATTCTATGGACAGTTTTCTTACAAAGATCAAAGACCTGAAGGAACAATTGATTTCTGCTGATGAGGTTATACCAGATAGCTCACTTGTGCAGACCGTTCTGAATGGTCTTCCTGATTCATATCAGAGTTTTGCCTCTACTCTTCGGTTGATGATGAAAGGCAATCCGAATGCCTTGTCATTTGAGGAATTAGTCTCTGTTCTGTTGCAGGAAGATCAGTCCAGGCAGAACAGGTCCATTATGCGTGTTGCAGATCAAGCTTTCCTGGCTAGTCAGAAGGGCAAAGGAAAATGGAGCTCTTCTACTAGTAAGCAGAAATCTGCAAATGCTGCACAATCGAAGAACCAGGATAAAGATGAAAAGAAATCAGAAAAGCAGAAATTGTTCTGCAAGTACTGTAAAGGAAATGATCATATTATAAAGAACTGTCCAAAACTGGCTGCTAAAGAGGCAAAGAAGAAAGAGGCTGGAATGGTTGTTGCAGAGGCCTCTACACCAAAAACAGAGTCTGCAAATCTTGTGCAGGAAGAAGAATGGGCATTTACTACTGTCTGCAGTTTTGACCCATCTTCTCATGATCAGTGCATGTCTGCAGTAGACTCAGATGTTTGGTACTTTGACAGTGGGGCGACCAAACATATTACCTCGCAGTGCAGTTTCTTCTCTTCACTCGAGCCTGCCCCTACAGGGAATACTGTCACATGCGCCAATAACTCCTCTTATCCTGTTATGGGAGTTGGTAAGATCATTCTGACTACTGCTGATGGTAGTTCTTTCACTTTGTCAGATGCTTTATTTGTGCCAGGGATCAAAAAGAACCTGTTATCAGTTTCTGCATTAGCCAAGATTGGCTTGGTTGTGAAATTCGTTGATGACAGGTGTACAGTCCATGATCTCTCAAATGGCGATGTGATTATTGCTTCTGACATTTTATGTCGTGGGCTGTATAAGCTCATAGACTATGAAAGATCTGTGAATGATTCGGCATGTGCAGTTCATGATTCTCAGGCTATGTCAGATGCAAAGCTTTGGCATGCACAATTTGGTCATCTGAATTTTGCTAGTTTGTTACGCCTGCAGAAATCTAAAATGGTGTCCTCTTTGCCCAAACTTGAGGCACCTAGAAAACATGTTTGTGAAGGCTGTATTTTGGGCAAAATGCAGCGTTCTTCCTTTCCAAAAGATGGTTCAGTTCGGGCTACGCAGAAATTGCAGCTTGTACATAGTGATGTCTGTGGTCCTATGCAGACACCCTCTTTTGGAAATTACCTTTACTTCGTGACTTTCATTGATGATTTTTCCAGGCATGCATGGGTATATCCACTCAAAGCAAAGTCCGAAGTGTTCATGTGCTTCAAACAGTTTTTGGTTTTGGCTGAAAATCTGTCAGCATGTAAAATGGGCACCCTCCATTCTGATCGAGGAGGGGAATATATGTCTTCAAAAATTTTAATGCATTTCTGGCTGAACGTGGGATAAAACACCAGTGTACAGTGTCGTATACACCTCAACAGAATGGAGTTGCTGAACGAAAGAACAGGTCACTCATGGAGATGGCGAGGTGCATGGTCAAAAGTCAGGCTTTACCACATACTTTCTGGCTTGAGGCTGTCATGTGTGCAGCATATGTACTAAACAGGTGTCCCACTAAAGCGTTGTAGTCTATCACTCCATATGAGGCTTGGCATGACCGCAAGCCATCTGTTGCTCATCTGCGTGTTTTTGGTTGTTTGGCATATGCATTAGTGCCTGAACAACATCGCAGAAAATTGGATGATAAGGCAGTAAAATGTATTTTTGTTGGGTACAATTCTGAAAGTAAAGGCTAGCGTCTATATCATCCACAGACTAAACACATTCTGGTTAGCCGTGATGTTGTCTTTGTGGAAGATGCTATTCAGCCATTGCTTTCATGTACTAAGGAGACATCTGTTAGCTCCAAGACATGTATGATACTTTGATGCCTCTTTTTACAGGTGGACAGGCTAGTGCTGGTCCTAATGAGGCAACTTCTCAACCTTTGTAGGTTTCATATGATGATGCAGATCATTCCATTTCTGATGCAGATTTACATGATGCACTTGTTGATGAGAGAGCTGATATTGAGCAGGCAAAAACTATGCCAAAATGGCTGGTGCAGACTTTGCGTGACAGCAAATTAGATGCACCTTTGTCATATTGTACTCGTTCAGGCTCTCATAGTGCCTCCTTTGCATCAGATTGCTATGCTATGGCTGCATCTAGTCTCTGTGATGAGAATGAGCCTGTTTCTTTTGATGAAGCACAAAATTCAGAAAATTGGATGGCTGCTATGCAATCTGAATATGATGCTATAATGAAGAATGGTACATGGTCTTTATGTGACTTGCCTCCTGGCAAGAAGGCCATTGGCACTAAGTGGGTATACAAGCTGAAGCGTAAACCTGATGGTACAGTTGACAGGTATAAGGCTAGGCTTGTTGCAAAGGGTTATGCACAGGAAAGAGGCATTGATTTTGATGAGACCTTTGCACCTACATGCCGTATGACTACTGTTCGCAGCATTTGTGCACTTGCAGCCCATCATGGTTGGAATGTACATCAGTTGGACATTAAAACAACATTTCTGAATGGTGACTTGCATGAAGAAGTGTATGTTTTTCAGCCCCATGGCTTTGTGCAGAAAGGGCATGAAAACCAGGTTTGCAGGTTAAAGAAGGCATTATATGGTTTAAAGCAAGCACCACGTGCTTGGTATGAGAAGATACATGCCTATCTGATTGCACATGGTTTTGAGAATAGTCCAACTGAAAGCACCTTATATGTTAAGCGTGCTAATGATGTGCTACTGATCATTGTTGTCTATGTTGATGACATGCTGCTCACTGGTCCTCTTGAGACACATATTTCTGATTTTAAGGCTGATTTGCATGCCTCATTTGAGATGTCTGATTTGGGGCATTTGCATCACTATTTGGGCATTCAGTTTATGCATGTTGATGGTGGAATGGCTTTGTGTCAAAGGAAATATATTGACACATTATTGCAGCGTTTTGGCCTTGAAGACTGTAAGCCTATTGCCACTCCTATGGAGACAGGTTTACGATTGAGTCTTCATGATGCTGGAGATGCATTTGATGCTGTTCTCTATCAGCAGGCTGTTGGATGCTTGATTTACTTATGCATTACTCGGCCAGATATTCAGTTTGCTGTCTCACAGATGAGCAGGTTTATGCATTGCCCAGGAGTCACGCATTGGAAAGCGGTTAAGCGCATCTTTTGCTACTTGAGTGGTACTCGACTACTTGGGTTGTTTTATCCCAAGGGGGGATCACTACCGCCAGATTTGCATGCTTTTTCTGACTCAGATTGGGCTGGTTGCTATGACACTCGTGTGTCCACCAGTGGTTTTTGCTTCATGCTTGGTAGCTCATGTATATCTTGGTTGAGCAAGAAGCAGCCTACTGTGGCCACTTCCAATTGTGAGGCTGAGTATAGGGCAGCTTTCACAGCGACTGTTGAGTGTGTGTGGCTCAGACGCCTTATGGCTGATTTGGGTGTTGGCCAGTCTTCTGCCACCACCATCTTCAATGAAAGTCAGAGCGCATTGGCAGTTGCGAGGAACCCTGTGTTCCATGCTCGCACTAAGCACATTGAGGTGCATTATCACTATGTCAGGGAGAAGTTCTCTGCTGGGGAGATCAGCTTGGCATATGTGCCCATGCAGGAGAACATTGCAGACCTTTTCACGAAGGCTCTGCCTAGGGAGAAGTTTGAAGCTTTCCGCAAAGCTTTGGGCTTACTTCCTTTTGTGGAGTGATTTCCACATAGCTTGGCACTTCCTTATACAT
This sequence comes from Ceratopteris richardii, assembly GCA_020310875.1. Lineage (NCBI taxonomy): Eukaryota > Viridiplantae > Streptophyta > Polypodiopsida > Polypodiales > Pteridaceae > Ceratopteris > Ceratopteris richardii. Next base: position 153,908,568 of record CM035418.1, on the reverse strand, counting down.
GAGTGCCAGCTCCTTGTTCACCGCATCACTCCCAGGGGGGATTTGTTGATATATTTAGGTAGTGATGTGTGTGAACACTCTAGGACCGCCGGGGCACTTTTTTCCCTCTTTAGGAGGTTTTTTTCCCCCGGCTTGTATATACGCCTATTGCCCTAATGGGCTACTTATCTTTGTACATTCTCTAGTAATACATGTAGTCTTGTGTGTTGTGCTCCAAGCTTCTTCTTCTTCCTTGTGCTGTTCGCGTGCTTCCGCAGACGTCTATCTCCAACATGTATTAGACTTTGAGATGCTTGTATTGTCAAATCCAAGGCTATATATATATATATATATATATATATATATATATATATATATATATATATATATATATATATATATATATATATATATATATATATATATATATATATATATATATATATATATATATATATGTATGTATGTGTGTGTGTGTGTCTATGTGTGTGTGTGTTTGGCACAGAAGGACAAAATTGCTTGCATAAGAATCGGGATACTGCATTCCGAGGCAGAAACAAGCTCATATCAAAATTTTGATGCCCATGCTCACCAATTTGCATGCAATTTCAAGACTATAATGAGAGGGGTTTCGATGATGCGCTAGATGAAGGGGTGACTTGCTTTCATACAAATTATTCAATTTTGATGTCCTTACAAGCACATGAGGATCACAAGGAATAAGAAGGATCATGGAGCACATCACAACACTCAATGAGTTACCAAACAAATGTAGAAAAATAAGTGCCATGTTATAGTTTAGGCATATATACAAGGAGGGAAAAAAACCTCCTAACGAGGGAAAAAAGGGCCCCAATGGTCCTAAGTAAGTTTACACACATCAATATTGAAATATATCAATGCTACCTCTGTAGGTCCTTATGGCAAATTGCACCTACATACTAAGGTTAGAATAATTTTCATGGTAATATTTCTACTTTGAATAGTAAGATGGAGATGCTCATATTCTAAGTATAAATCATCCATAGAATAGATGAAGTGCCCAATAGATGCATTAGAAAGTGCACCAACAATAGGGCTAATTCCAACATTCTTAATAATGACTTTAAAATTGACACGTCATGAATCCTAAATGAATCTCAGCTTTCCGATCTTCTTAGGTATAGTGGACCATATATTTCTATATAGATCTAAAGATGGTCTTCTAGTCAATAGTTTATGTCCGCACTAGACTCGGATGTTTGGTACTTTGATAGTGGGGCAACCAAACATATAACCTCATAGTGGACTTTCTTCACTTCACTCGAGTCGGCCCCTATAGGGAATACTCTCACATGTGCCAACAACTCTTCTTATCCTGTCATGGGAGTTGGTAAGATCATTCTAACTACTATTGATGTTAGTTTTTTAACATTTTCGGTTACTTTATTTGTGTCAAGGATCAAGAACAATTCGTTATCAATTTTAGCTTTAGCCAAGATTGGCTTAGTTGTGAGATTTACTAATGATAGATGTACAATTCATGATCTATCAAATGGCAATGTCATTATTGATTTTGCCATTTTATGTCATGTGTTGTATAAGCTCATAGAGAGTGAGAAATTCGTGAATGATTCAGCATGTGTAGGACATGATTCTCAGGCTTTGTTAGATGCAAAGCTTTGGCATGCACACTTTGTTCATCTAAATTTTGCTAGTTTTCTATGCTTGTAGAAATCTAAAATAGTGTCATCTTTTGTGAAACTTGAGGCACCTATTAAACATGTATTTGAAGGCTACATTTTGGGCAAAATATAGCATTCCTCGTTCCCAAAAGATGGTTCACTTTGACCTACTCAAAAATTGTAGCTTGTTCGTAGTGATGTATGTGGTCCTATGTAGACACCCTCTTTTGGAAAATATCTTTACTTCATGACTTTTATTGATGATTGTTCTAGGAATATGCATGGGTATATCCATTGAAATCAAAGTTCGAAGTGTTTATGTGCTTCAAAAAGTTTTTGGTTTTGGCTGAAAATGTATCAACATGTAAACCAGGCACCTTCCATTCTGATCGAGGGGGCAGGAGGGATATGTCTTTTGACTTTAATGTATTTTTCGGTGGACATGGGATAAGACATTAGTGTATAGTGTCATATATACCTCATCAGAATGGATTTGCTGAAAGGAAGAACAGGTCACTCATGGAGATGGCGAGGTGTATGGTCAAGATTCAGGCTTAATCGGTGTTATCTATGCAGCATATGTACTTAACATGTGTCCCACTAAAGCATTATAGTCTATCACTATATATAAGTCTTGGCATGTTCGTAAGCCATCTATTGTTCACCTAAGTTTTTTGGTCATCTGATATATGCATTCGTGCCTAAACAACAATGCATGAAATTGAATAATAAAGCAATTTGGTTAGTTGTGATGTTGTTTTTGTGGAAGATGTTATTCACCCATTAATTTCATGTACTAAGGAGACATCAGCTAGCTCGAAAGACATGTATGACACTTTGCTGCTTCTTTCTACAAGTGGACACTCTCGTGATGGTCCAAATGAGGAAACTTCTCATCCTTTGCAGTTTTAGGTGATGATGCAGATCACTCCATTTTTTATGATGCACTTGTTGATGAGAGAGCTGATATTGAAGAGGCAAAAACTGTGCTAAAATGCCTGGTGCAGACTATTTGTGATAGCAAATTAGATGCATCTCTATCTTATTATACTCATTCAAGCTCTCATAGGGCCTCTTTTGCATGAGATTGCTATGCTATGGTTTCCTCTAGTCTCTGTGATGAGAATGCGCTTCACTCATTTGATGGAGCACAAAATTCTAAAAATTAGATGGCTGCTATGCAATCAAAATATGATGCTATCATGAAAAATGGTACCTAGTCTTTATGTGACTTGCCTCCTAGCAAGAAGGCCATTGGCACTAAGTGGGTATACAAGATAAAGTGTAAGCCTGATGGAACAGTTGATAGCTATAAGGTTAGGCTTGCTGCAAAGGGTTATGCTCAAGAAAGAGGCATAAATTTTGATGAGACCTTTGATCCTACATGCTGAATGACTATTGTTCATAGCATCTGTGCACTTGCACCATATCATGGTTCGAATGTAAATTAGTTGGAAAGTATATTTATTGACATATTATGCAGTGTTTTGGTCTTGAATATTGCAAACTTATTGCCACCCCTATGGAGACAAGTTTACGATTGAGTCTTCATGATGCTAGAGATGCATTTGATGTTGTTCTCAATCAGTAGGTTTTTGGATGCTTGATTTACTTATGCATTACTCAGCCAAATATTCAATTTGTTGTCTCACAAATGATCAGGTTTATGCATTGCCCAGGTGTCAAACATTGGTAGGCAGTTAAGCGCATCTTTTGCTACTTGAGTGGTACCCAGCTACTTGGATTCTTTTATCCCAAAGGGGGATCAATACCACCAGATTTACATGCCTCTTTTGACTCTCAATGGGCTGGTTGCTATGACACTTCTGTGTCCACTAGTGGTTTCTGCTTCATGCTTCGTAGCTCATGCATATCTTGGTTGAGAAAGAAGTAGCCTACTATGGCCACTTCGAGTTGTGAGGCTCATGATAGGGCAACTTTCATAGCGACTCATGAGTGTGTGTGTGGATGAGATATCTTATTGCTGATTTGGGTGTTGCTCAGTCTTCTGTCACCACCATCTTCATTGAGTGTCAGAGCGCATTCATAGTTGAGAGCAACCTTGTGTTCCATGCTCACACTAAGCGCATTGAGGTGCACTATCATTATGTTAGGGAAAGGTTCTCTCCTCAAGAGATCAGTTTGGCATATGTGCTCACATAGGAGAACATTGTAGACCTTTTCACAAAGGCTCTACCTAGGGAGAAGTTTGAAGCTTTTCACAAAGCTTTGGGCTTACTTCCTTTTGTGGATTGATTCCACATAGCTTGAAACATCCTTATACATGAGTGCTTGCTCTTCATTCACCGCATCACTCCCATGGGGGATATCTTGATATATTTAGGTAGTGATGTGTGTGAACAATCTAGGAACATTGGGGCACTTTTTTCCCTCTTTATGAGGTTTTTTCCCTTGACTTGTATATATGCATGAAGCCTTTGGTTACTACTCTAGCCTTGTACCTTGCCAAGCTCCCCTCTACATTCATCTTGGTCTTCTACACCCACCTGTTTCGGAGTATCTTCAGGCCTTCCTTCTTGGGTACTAGTTCCCAAGAGTTGTCCGCCTTAAGCGCTTGGCACTCTTCATACATAGCCTTCCTCCACTCTAGTTTGGTCTTTGCCTCGTCATAAAAATCTAGCTCTTGATCTGCAATGACATACATCATGTGTGCATAGGGATTTGCCATGAAAAAACCATATGTATACATTTGTGGGGGTTCCTTCCTCTTTATAGACCTCCTCTCTTGACCTTTGGGATATTGATTCTTGAATCTATTGAGCTTTACATTAGGATTAAAAACCTCTTGAAGCTCTTCCTCTTCTGACTCCTCTTGAGCTTCCCTACTATCATAGTCTATCTCTTGCAACCTTCTATACTTTGATGTAGGGGATGATGTTCCATAATCATAAGTGTAAGAGTGATCATATGAGTGTACCTTAGATGTAGAAGCCTCTTGTCCACTGATTATGATTGAATCTCGAGGTTAAATCTACAGATCAAGGTCTCCATACTCCTCTTGTTCCTCTTCATCCACCTTTGTCTTGCCCTTGTCTCCATGCCATGACCTTGACTCGTGAAACACAACATCTCTTGATACATATAGCTTCTTTGAGAGAGGATTGTAGCACCTATATCCAATGAACACACATTTGTTACGCTTGGGCTCTAACTTTGTTCTAACTTCACTAGGAACATGAACAAAGCATAGACATCCAAATACCTTGAGGTGCTCCATGGTTGGTTTCTTTCCCTAATAGACTTCGTGGAGATTCACACAAAACCTTTTGGAACCCTCTTTATCAAGTAACAAGCTGTATTCATAGCCTCCTTCCAATAAGTGAATGAAAACATACCTTCATTTGTGGACATCTAACTATCTTAATCAAATGCCTGTTCTTCCTCTCTACAACACCATTTTGTTGAGGGGTGTACCTTCATGTAAAGTGCCTCTTTATTCCATTGTCCTACAAGTACTTTGTGAATTCCTTGGAGAAATACTCTCCCCCTCTGTCTGACCTCAGTGTCTTGATGTGTGCATCACATTCTTTCTCAACAAGGGACCTAAACTTTTGAAAGCATGAAAACACTTTGATTTTTCATTGATAACATATAGCCATACCTTTCTTGAGTGGTCTTCAATGAAAGTGAAAAAGTACCCAAATCCTCCCAATGAAGCTTCTCTATTGGGGCCCCATATATCTGAGTGTATAAGTTCCGAGATCTTAGAGGATTTGTACTCACTCTTTGAAAATGGCTTCCTTGCTTACTTACCTAGGTGACAAGCATCACAAAACTCATGTAGACCTTGGGCTTCAAGATTAGTTAGTCTCTGCACTAAACCTGCTTTGCTCATGTTTTTTAGCTTGGGAATATAGATATATCCTATCCTCTTGTGAAAAAGATCAATCTCTACAATCCTTTTGTTACCAATCATCACAAAACATACCTTGTTATGTGTAGGAGCAACATCTAGTGTGAATAATCTACCTTCTTTCCTTCACTTGGCAATGATCTTGCCTCCTTGCTTTGCCATGCACCCTTTTGCATGAGATATAGCCTCCATACCTTTGTCTACCATCTATCCTATAGAGATAAGGTTCTTCAAAGTAAATCAAACATGTAGCACATCTTTAAGAGTCTTGATAGATTTACGTTCATCTAGGTTCTTATCTTCCACATGTGTAATGGGATGATCAGTGTTTTCTCTTTTCTCCACACAACATTTTGAGTTTGGCACTTGCATATGAAAAAAAGATTCCTCTATACATGACATGTGATTAGTGCATCTAGAATTCTATGTACCACTTTGTATCCTTGGGATCACTAGTGTAGCCATGTCTCATGGCTAGGAGCGTCTCCTTCTCATCATCCTTTGTTATTAGGATCTTTCTCGCACGCACATAGAGGTTGCAAATGTAGAGAACACATAAAAAAATAGACATGCCAAGAGACAAGAACAAACACAATATTGGGTGCAATCTCCCCCCATGCACTCTGTTTTGACAACCCACAGAGTGCATGTATTTATAGGAGTTTTTGATTATGTCAAAAATAGTGGTCACATGAGAGTGGCTTCAAAAAGCATGCATGTAACTAAAAGTTGGCGACTTTATTAGAAAGCCTTTTCTTTTAATATATGAAATTGCAGTGTGCAATGACCCTTATTCTAACCACTATTTTTCCTACTATTTTTAACAATAGAACCTTCTATGCGGAATTATTTACAAACTAAATTATAAATCAGATTTATTCATGTTTTCCCTAAAGTTGGATTATTGATGTTCACCCTTTCACGCCCTCACAAACCAATAGTAAATTTTTCCAAAACCCCTCTGTGTAGGTAATAACCGTATCTCCCTCCTTCCATGTAAGGGTCTTCCATGCACATCGAATATGTAAATGGTATTGAGGAGGAAGAAAAGAATCCTTCAATTTATCTTGGAAAGCCTTCCATGTTGTTGGACGCTTTGTACTGTGCCACAGGACATTCCACCAGAGTTGAGCTTTTCCTACTAAATAGTTAGTGGCAAATTTGACTTTTTCACTTTCAGCATATGTTTCATCAATATAAAAATCATCAAAGTGTGAAAGCCATGAAAGGATTAAAGGGCCATCCTTCTGGCCATCAAACTGTAAAAATTGGTAATTCTTAATGGCAGTCTTGGAATGTGTGCCATCCGACTGGGCAGAGACAATAGCTTTAACCACCCTCATAAGGTTGTCTTCATTAGTTTGCATCTTTTTTAGTATTTCGTTGTGTTGTTGGATCTCGTTCTAAGCCCCTCGTAATTCGTGTCGCAAGAGCTCTAGTTGTTGCTCGAGTGTTACCTCGGGTAGAGGTGATTCATCAAAATCCTCCATGTTGTTCATAGGGTCCATGAGGAAGTGGAGACAAAACCCTCTTGCTAGATATGTAAAAACAATTTTTGAGTTTGTTTGAGTTAAAATGTAAAAGGAATGGTTGTTCTTGGGAATTGAAAAAGTAAGAAAGAGATGAAAGTTGTGTTAAATATAAGAAAGGAGAAGTAGAGTGACAACACAAAGAGATAGTGTAGTGGTAAAACACTTCCCTTGTGTGGGTGAGGTTGTGGGTTCAAATCCTCGCACCTTGGTGAATATAAAACTCCTTATTTCCACTCATGAATTAAAATCAGTTTGCATGTAGCCAACGGTCGCCAAGGGAGCCTTGGGTGCCAAAGATGCCAAAGTAATGCCTTAGTTATGCCTAAGTTCTATGCCTTAGTCGATGCCTTGGAGTAAACGTAGGTGTAAAGGTAGGTGTAAACGTAGGTTCTGTTTTGGAACTGGAATAGAAACAGAAACTAGAACTGGAACTGTAATTGAAACCGAAAACGGAAACGAAAACAGAAACTGAAACTGAAATTGAAACGAAAACGGGAACCGGAGCTGGAGCGGAATCGGAATCAAATTGCGAATAGAGAATAGCAAAACATAGATCAATTCGCCAAAATGAACAAAAACAGATCCCTCTGTAGTGACACGTGCAAGGCTCTAATACCATTGTTATCAGCATCTTGCTCACACACACACACAAAGGTTGCAAACATAGAGAACACAGAGAAAAATAGAGATTCGAAGAGACGAGACCGCACACAGTATTGGGTGCAATCTACCCCCATGCACTTTATTTCGATAGTCCACAGAGTGTACGTATTTATAGGAATTTTTTATTACATAAAAAATAGTGGTTATATGAGAGCAGCTTCAAAAAGCATGTGTGAAACTAAAAGTTGGTGACTTTCGTAGAAAGCCTTTTCTTTTAATCTTAGAAATTGCAGTCTACAATGACCCTTATTCTAACCACTGTTTTTCTAACTATTTCTAACAATAGAACCTTCTACGTGGATTTATTTACAAACTAAATTATAAATCGGATTTATTGATGTCCACCCTAAAGTTGGATTATTGATGTTTGCCCTTTCATGCTTTCATGCCCTCACGAACCTTCAACTGCTATATCAAAAGCATCAAAAACACATTAGTACATTAATAAATTAACACTCCAACAATGCCTTATTCAACATATTCCATAAGTCATAACATCCTTGTTTGAGTTTTTAGCATAACTCCCTTGCTCCTTCTTCTTCTTGCCTTTGTCATCCTTGAACAAGCAATCTGAAGAAATATGATTCTGCTTACTAGATATAAAACAAGTTTTACCATGATAATGGTTGTTCTTCCCTTTGCCATTCTTGCCCTTCCTTGAAGATGATGTCATGCAATCTCCATTTGAATCTAAATCTTCTTCCTTGGACTCCTTTCACTTTCTTTTTCCTCCTTTCGCCTTCTTGCCACTCTTGCCTTTGCTTTTGCTAGCAAATAGGACTTGTGAGTGACGGTCCTTCTTGGATGTGTCTCCTATGGCAACCTCTTGTACTACTACGTGTGGAATCAACTCCTCAAGAGTTGGTAGAGGATCTCTATACAAGATGGTAGTAATAAGGGGTTTCCACTTGTCCTCCACTCTCACCCCATTTAGAGTAATCTACACAAGGTTTTCCTCATCTACTTTGCAGTCAATGGATGCCAATTGCTCCCTCAACTCCTTCACCCTCAACGTGTAATCAACAATAGGTGGAGCACTACCCTTCTTCAAGGAATGGAATTCATCTGCATCTTTTGGCTTCTTCTGGAAGTTTCATATATCTTCTCTAAGGCCTCCCAAACATCTCTAGCATGATCAAAATCTAATATATCACAAGTCATGTGATATGTAGAAGATAGCTCTCCTATTCCTTTCCTCCCAATCCTTCAACATCTTTACTTCTTGATTGGTGATCTTTGGATCTTTGGGGTCCATAGTAGGCTTATCTTCATCTCCACACATCATAGGCCATAAAACTTTGTTCATGAGTTTTTTTCATGACTTTGAACTTCCATGGCTGATAGTTTTCTTTCTCAAGAAACTCCACCTTTTGACCTAGATCTACCATAATGAATGGGAAATTAGGGTTACACAGAAGTGTACCTCTTGCCTTGATGTCCAAGCCCTTCTGTTCTTCTTTTAGAGTGCCCAAAGGATGTGTCCTACTCTGATACCAACTATTGGAATCTTATCCCTCAGATTTACACACTAGCAGTGAAATGAATCCAATACCTAAGCCCCTTTATACACCTTTTTCTACTACCTTGCAACATAACTCTCGCTCACCTACCCTAAATTGATCCAAATAATGTAAGACTTGGGCCACACTTATTATGGCTAATGAGCTTTCCACCAAGCTATAGAACACCTCAAATGTATTTGTTTAGGTTAGTGAACAATTATGTACAAAACTGACTATGCAAAAATGTAGGATATGTAGAAATTAGGGTTATAGAGATTCACCAATTTCTATGCATACAAAAGTGATTTTAAGAACCCCTCTTACACAACATAGGAAACCTATATCAGCTATAGAATGCACTTTAAATCTATTGAGTTGAATATGTACACAAAGAGATACAACATTTATAAATAAACTATATTATCCAGGTCCATTTTTCAGCCTCTAACTAGGAGAATATAGCATCCAACGTATTTTTATGACCAAGAATATTATCTTTGTCCTTCATGTAGAGGTCATATAACTTTCTCATCAGATACACTTTATTTGATGCCCTTTCTTTTGCATATTTATTGCATAACTTCTTCAAAAGCTCTTCTGCACGTTTGCACTCCAATATTGTAAAGTAAACATTATGTACCATGTTAAATTGAATGGTAGACATGGCCATTTTGTCCAATTCATCCCAATAATCTTCATCCATGTCACCAAGATTCTTTGAGATTCCAATTAGTAGTTTTCATTGCCTCCTCTGAGTTAGCACATCTTTAATCTGATGTTTCCATAAAGCAAAGTTTGTGCCATCAAATTTTCAGATCTCAAAATGGTCTTTTCAATGCAAGTTATATGCTTCCTCAGAACACTCGCACTAGACCCTTATCCACTGTGCTTGATACCTCTAATGCTACGATGGTAGACAAGTGAACAAAATGATAATGATTCTAGAAGACACCAAACACCACTAAGGCTGAAAAGGGATGACCAAGTGTCAAGTTCTAGGAAACAAATTTATGAAAAATATCATAAAAATGAATTAATGAATAGTAGTGACCAACCAAAAGCATTATTTGAGAATAAATGTGCTCACACCAATAATTGTATCAAGGATTAAATCAACCACTCTAAAGTTGACAAAACCAAAAGATCTAGAAACCATTTTGACACTAGTCATATGCTCATTTCGCAAAATGAGCATATGACTAGTGTCAAAACCTCATAAAACTACAAGTACTGACATGTTATCCTTCATAGTGAATCACTCACTCCACTGCATATAATCAACTACCCTATAGAATCCAACTAGGCTTATCAAGCATCTATGAACAACTAGCACATGTCTCCTATGGAGAGGATGGGTAAGTCTTCCACCTACATCACTGAAGACACCCTGACATCTAGGTATCTCCTAGTTACATAGATGTAATAAAGTAAGTCTATGATCCAAGGGTCTGGCCGGTTCAGACAGATCTGAAATCGGACACCGTTTGGTCATCCGTGTGTATGACCAAAGATCTCGAGTTTAGACTTACTAGGAGGTCTTGTGCTCTTGTGAACAAGTGAACCACTTAGCTTAGTGGTTAAGTCTCAAGGATGTGAAGGACGAGGTCTTGGGTTCAATACCCATGAGGTACATGGGAAGAGTATTTTGCCCAAAGAGCTCTAGAACCTTCTAGAAGCATCCACTGGACACTTGGCGCACATGTAGTTACATGGCTGACACTTGGCTGGTTAGTATCCACCTGCCCAAGAAGGTAGTCCCCTGGAGAGAGCTATATATAGAGGCATTTGGTTGGGAGGAGAGTCATCTCTCAAGCATGTGGTGGTCGTAATCGCTACGCTGTTGCATTGGTATCAGAGCCAAGCTCTCATGGTGACCTTGCTAGGCCCATCATCTTCCTCATGTTTCCATGGTGACCTTGGCATGAGCTTTATCATTCTTCTCACCATTAGCATTCTCGTCTCAACAAGACCCATCCTCTTCGTCGTTTTGAGCTGCCTATGTGTGGAGTCCTTTGCAAGCAGGCGTGCATCAAATCCTCTTGGCGGGCGCAGCATAAGGAGAACATTATGCCAAAAGTAAATACTTCATCGCAAGCGGCGCTCATGAATCGAACTCACGTTGATTGCATGATTGGGAGTTGATATAGCCACGCATTCGCACGCGCTGTTGTGTCCAAGAGCGGCGGGGAAAATTATACTATGTGTTTGCGCTGTGGAGGCGGCCAGACAGATCAAAAGCAGCAAAAGAACATCTCTATCGTGAGGAACAAGGGATTCGAACCCTCGCCCCTCCGTTTAGCGGACGCTGCTGTATCCAGAACGCCAAATAGGCGGTCGCGAGAATAATCTGTACCATATTTTATTATCCTGAATTGCGCTGCAGAAGCTCTCTCAATCAGGAGCTAAAAGGGCTGATTTCTTCTGTAATGGCCCGCGGTACTCGAACTCACGCCCTATATTGAGTTAATCGGTCGCCTATCCACGACGACGAATGTCTGTACAGGAGTTTCTATCACTCGATATAAGGTTTGTTGTAGAAGACTTGGAGCAAGGAGGAAAACAAAAGTCCTACAGGCTACGCCCTTCGGGAATCGAACTCAAGTAGTAAATCTGAGTACCATATGGTGTAGCCATGCGCTCACATATCCATAACGTCGACGGGCGTTCTTGTTTATAAATCTCTTGCAGTACATATAGATAGATGTTCTTCAGTCAAAGAAAGCTTCATCTAGGCGAATAAAAAAAAAGCTCTGCGAAATCAGTCGCCGGTTTTGAACCCCCGACCTCTTGGGTCCGAGACCTCTACGATAACCGGAAGGACGAGCTCTGTTCGTGGCGGGATGTACCTGCAGAGACCTCTAATTTCATTCAGACGTTGCAGAAGGTCGCGGTTAGGAGATAAAAAAGAATATCTACTACTACTGAACAGCGCCGTCCGGGATTCGAACCCAGGTAGCAAGGTTCAGAGCTTCTTGAGATAGCCAAGGCGCTCAAAGCCTTTGTCTGATTGATGTGCGCAGAAAACTTTATCAAACAGTAGTCCACGCCGAAGATTCAAGCAATATATGTAGCACTCGACTGTTGCAGGCAGAACCCGAGAAGTATTCTTCTTTTAGCCACGAAAACAAGCATCAAAGGTGGCAGTTGATCTTTCAACACTACAGAGCAGATCGAAGCACCACAATTGAGACTTTTGTTTGCTCGTATCTCAACCAAACTTGAGAGTATATCTTTGGTGAGCAAAGGCACAAGGAAGGAGAATGGCTTTTCTAGAGGTCAATGGAAGGACGTAGCTAATTGGAAGATGAGTATTTTCCAGTTTCTGCTTGGCCTTAATGCTTGATTTATTTTGTTTTCATTATTCTACACTTAATCCTAGATGCACATTGAAATAGCCAAGTTTTCAATTGATTAAGTCTAGATTAGAATAATGAATTAATCCATTTCTCATTCCAAGCATTAGTTTGCATTAAGGAAAGATTTGATTTCAAAAAGATCCTTGTGCATCAAAGAATGTATTTTGGTAGTTTAAATACATATTTCCTTTCCATTGAGTAAGTTTTCTATTGCACTTCAAGGGTATGTTTTTATATTATAGTGCATTAGGACAAAGGAAAGGATATACATGCATCAGGATTGCATGATATACATTCTTAGTACAAGGAAAAAATCGTGCATCAAGTTTATGCATGATTATTGTATTATTTTTTGAGCATGCAAAGAACATGCATGCATACGCATGTGAGCATATGCTTTTGCATGTGGATACATGCATTTGCATGATAGAATGGAATGCTGTTTGCAAGTAGATATGAGAATGTACTCTCTTAGTATTTAGCTTACTTTATAAAGCTCGCAGTTTGACCTTAGGGAAGACCAAGGACTAGTTAGTTGCAAAGACATACTAGTTCTAGTATTGCAACTCAAGTAATTAGTCGATTTCTTCCCAAGTCGATACTCTTCTATCAAAGACAAATACTTAATAAGAATTAAGTATGTTAGATGTCTTGCTAGGTATGAGTAAGCACTAAGAGAAAGTTAAGTAATAAATTTCCTTGATGACCAAGAAAATTTAATTACTTGCAAACTCTTTTGTGATGTATGATGACTCTAAGTCCTGGATGTACTTAGAAAGTCATGCGGATAAAGCTTTAGTTGATTAGTTATATATTTTATGTAACTTCTCAAGCATCCCAAGGTTGGATGAGAACATCAACTATATTTCCAAAGTTCCATGAGCACTCTTCTATTTAGAAGATTTCGAAAGTTTTAAAGAAGTTTCTTGTGGTTTCAAGATTTGTATCTCATGATGAAACCTCGGTAAGTAACTTTTTGGAATAGAGATATTAAATAGTCAAGCCTTCTATTTCATGTGAGATCATTCTCCTACTATGTTCAAGATGAATTTAGCTTTGGGAAGGAAGATGTTCCAAGTAGAGGATCTTAATTGATTCATGAACTCTTCCCAAAATACATATAAATTCATATTATATGATAGGTCCAAGGAATGATGAAGGCAAAATCTCTTTAGGATATAAATGTTTTGCCAAGATATAAAGGTACCAAGCTTTTATAAATTTTTATTTGATTTCATATCAAGGAGTGATGGAAATCAAAAGGTTAAACCTCAACATCAATTGATCCTTGATATCAATAAAAGGATGTTAGGTTCTATAGTTGCATCTCTGGTAAATGATGCAACTAGCTAAGCAATCTTTAGGAAATAATATAAGTTCCTAAAGACTTGAAGCAAGTATGAACTTTTCATTTAGGACTAGAAAGTTCCAAGAAATGGATTTTCAATCCATGAACTTCTCCTAAACAAGTTATAAAGTTCAAAGTGTTCATAGTTGCATTACTATTGGATCAATCAATAGATGCTTGGACTTTAAACATAAATTTGATTAGTGAAATATGTTTAAAGGACTCTAGTAACATCTGAAGATTGACCAATAATAATGAGTTTTGTATCAAACTCAAGAATAGAAGTCGATATCACATAAACGAAAGTTCAACTTAAACTTTCATACTGGCAAATGTGATATTTCGACTCTAGTTTGATACTCAGGAAATAAATACAATTGAATCAGTAAATTTTTTGGATATCATTTGAAAGAATTTCTTTTAAATGTTCTTTTTGCAAAAGATTCCAAAATGAATCATTTGCTCAAGTTATTTGATCCCCTAGAAGGAATCTCAAGTCTTTGAAGAAATGGCATTCTTTCAAGTATTGAGAATGAAATTCTTCATACTCTTTAATCAGCAAGTAGTTCCCAGTAAATCCCTAACCACTAGAAGTGGTCTTTCAAGTCCTATTTGTGATATAACCTAAAGGTATATCAAAGATTCTTAGCTTTGGAATCTGAGAGGCATAAGTGTATGCTTGGACTTGAGAAAGATCTCTAAAAATCCTGCAGGTAAGCAAAGAAGCTTAAAGATAGTTTAAGAGATCTTAAAGATAAAGACTAAGTCTTTTTATCGCAAGATCAACCAGACTTGATCAATCTTGGCCATGATTGTCCAAGTAATGTGCGATTAGAACTACTTTGTAGATTGCCCAAGTATTGGCAATAAAAATCCTTTTGGGAATTATTCACTCAAGTTCCATTTATTCGATGGAAAACTGTGAAAAAGAGTAAGTTGTTCCAAGTCTGAATAGAGTAAAGAAATTCCAAGAATGTAGTCTGCATCCGTGAAAATGGTAATTAAGTCTGTGGAAGGTAAAACATAAGTGTTTGCCTATCCTTAAAAGGATTTTGGTACAAATCCAGAAAGCATGAGCGGATGCTTAAGACTTAAGCAGTAAAGAGATTCCTAAAGAAAGTCCCCGGGGTAGGTACCTAAAGCAACAGTAAAGAAAGGAATCTAAAAGACAAGAAGTCAAAAGCTCTTGTCGCTACAAAATTGGTCAAGGGTAAACCAATTGAACTTGAATTCAAGAAAATTCAAGTACTTGGAATTTTCATTGGTTTTCATTTGAAAACCCCAGTAAAGAAGAATTGATATTCTGTTAAGAGGTTTTCAAGTTTCCAAAGCAAAGCACATGATTATGAGGTGATCATGCGAAGGAATCAAAACCTAGGAAAATCTAGTTAGAGGTAATGCCTGAAACTTCCAATTCTTGTAAAAGAATTGAAGAAATAAGGTACTCTATCAAGAGATGTTTAGACTTTAGGATAAGAATCACCCACACATTAATGTGAATATAAAATAGGGTGGTATGGGACACCAGATTTTATACTCAGATTGATGTAGAAAAGATGGAATGGGACATCGGACCGAGTGATGATGATTATCTTTTAGTCCTAGTTTGGATTTTGAAGTTAGGTTTCATCCTCAAGGGAATTAAGACTTCAAGGAAAAGTTTAATTCGTAAAGGATGAAAGTAGTATCTTACGATACTTCTAGGTAACTTCAAGATCAAGGAAACTGAAGATATGAAGTAAGTAACTTCCAAGATCTTCTAAGAACACTTCAAGTTTAAGTGTTATTGATCAGAAATATTTGATAAATTTTCTGAAAGAAGTTGGACTTTTACTTTGAGTTGATTTTTTCAACTAAAGATTCAATTGACTAAGTCAAGTATCAAGTTTCTAGTGTAACTTGATAAATTCACTCTTTTGACTTAAAGAAATGCACAAGAATTGCATTCACGATTAGGAGTCAAAAAGATTGAATGTGATCTGAACTTAGTCTCAAGTGAAGCATTATTTGAATACGAAACTCATCGACAGAACCTCAGTGGGTCGACACACTGATGTTGATTACCACACTAGTATCTTGTGGTAGGATGATGTTTTTGATATACTTTGAATCTTTTTGAGAATCCAGCTTATTTCTCTGAAAGATAAAGACAATGCTTCAATATCTTATTGAAATAGATCGTTGAGAAGTTAAAATCCTGAGTCAACTAGACTTTGACTCATAGCAAGTTTATGTATGTGCGAAGTTTGAATTGGTTGTACAAAGTCTTAGTTATCTCTTTCCGCTTTCCAAATCTTTTGGAATTGACTCAGATATGGTATCTGATTTCTTTTTGCAAAAGAGCAAGGATAGCCGGTTAGAATTAGATAACTAACTTGAACATCCTAGATAGATGTTATGTACAAGAACCTTTTCAATCTTCAAAAGATGATAAGTCTAAGTAGACTTATTCATTTGATTTTGCTTCAAGTTATAGCATAAATGATTTCCTGGAGTCCAGTATACTCTAGAATAGGGAAGTTAGGAATTGCTCATCAGATTGACAATTCCCAAGAACTTTCAGTTAAAAGTCTTTGAAAAAAGTCCTAAGTTGGACAATTTTCATTTTGAATTTGAATTGGTAAAGTTAGTATGGTTGATTCCACCGAAATGGTAAACTTTCTCCTACAGTTTACAAAGGATTTTTAAACTCATAAGGACAAAGTAGTCCTCTAGTCGGGTGAAAAAATCAAGTAACTGTTAGATAAAAGTAAACCATTGTACAGACATCTAAAGTTAGATGTATGGGACAACCACACTTCAAGTTCTCCAAAACAAATTCAAGTGAATCAAGAATTCTCAAAGTCTTGCGAGGGATAAGAATCCCACCTTCATTACTAAGCCCATGCACCAGTTATGCCTAGAAATGGACTAGTAAATTGAATCCACCTAATTCACATGTTTATGCCTAGATCGCACATCCAGAAACTGTGAATTAGCCAGGGATATGTGTTTAGATCCACCTTTATTATTCATTCACTATTTTGTACTTTGACTAGTTTATCAAAGTGCAAAACGAGATAGTGTTTAGAATCATTTGGGCAAGGATGCCACCACAGAGATGAGACATGTTCTTCCAGTTCTAGAACATGATCATGTTCTTCCAGTTTTAGAACATGAGGCTCGGGGGTTGCCTACAGTATGTATATAGCTCTATTTTCGAGGACGAAAATATTTTCCAAGGGGGGAAGAATGTAATAAAGTAAGTCTATGATCCAAGGGTCTGGCCGGTTCAGACAGATCTGAAATCGGACACCGTTTGGTCATCCGTGTGTATGACCAAAGATCTCGAGTTTAGACTTACTAGGAGGTCTTGTGCTCTTGTGAACAAGTGAACCACTTAGCTTAGTGGTTAAGTCTCAAGGATGTGAAGGACGAGGTCTTGGGTTCAATCCCCATGAGGTACATGGGAAGAGTATTTTGCCCAAAGAGCTCTAGAACCTTCTAGAAGCATCCACTGGACACTTGGCGCACATGTAGTTACATGGCTGACACTTGGCTGGTTAGTATCCACCTGCCCAAGAAGGTAGTCCCCTGGAGAGAGCTATATATAGAGGCATTTGGTTGGGAGGAGAGTCATCTCTCAAGCATGTGGTGGTCGTAATCGCTACGCTGTTGCAATAGACCTCATCATCACACTCTCTATCAAATGTAAAAGGACTTTATGCAAAAAATGGAACCGCTATATTAATCACCACATGGACATACGTAAGTGGTATCCACAAAGCAAACATAGTGTGTATGTGCTCAATATATGCAGTAAAAGGGCATTGAAGAGGCTAAATTCATAGCCCAATTTTCCATCAAGCCATGCCTTGAAAGCCTAATGACAATTGCAAAACTTATGTGGGGAAGAAAATGAACAAACCAACAACTCATGCAAGTGTCTATTAACTCTGTTCTTTAGGCTCAAAAAACCTATAGAGACTTGTGGTGTGCTCCCACCATAACTAAAACCTTTTAAGACCTATAGATGTACTAGTATGGCTGAAAACATAGGCCCAAAGATGAATATTCATTGTTAAAGAAGTACAAAGGGCACTCTTCTTTATGTTATTGAACCTCTATAAAGAGAACTATGCACAAAGTACTCCAGAATGGGTCCTAGAATCACCCCAAAAATGCTTTAAAATAGACTTTGAAAGCAAAGAATGTAGCTTTGAGGGCCCAAAACATGTTCAGGGTAATGTTAACCTTAGTATTTCCCCTTCTTCAAAAAATACAAGAGTGTAGCTTACTCGCAAGAGATTGTCGCTTAAGTGACCTCTAGGTGGAACATTACTGGGATAAGTGACCTCCCAGGAAGTCTCGAGAACCTCTGTCTTCCTTGATCATTGAGGTCCTCCCTCACGTGCAGCCAATAGTGATAATGGTGACTTTGGTGACTCGAATGACAAGGTATGCCAAGGTCTATGCCTTGCTTTCCACCTTAGTCGTAAGCCTTGGGTGGGTAGGTGGATGCTGGCTTTGCTTGCACAAAAGGAACAAGTTTGACAGCCATTTGGCCTTTCACATGGACACTAACAATAACATCTATTTATGTCCAGATGCATTCAAGTACACACCCATCCACACCCTCATGCATGTTCAACTGCTATCAAAACACAAAGCACATTAAAATCTCAATAAACTAAACTCAAAAAATCAACATTTCATAAGTGACAGCAGATGCTTCTTATGGGATGTCATCCATTGCAAGATTATGACCACCACATGCTAGAGAGATGAATCTCCTCGTAACCAAATGCCTCTATAGATAGCTCTCTCCAAGGGACTGCCTTCGTGCGCAGTTGGATACTAACCATCCATGTGTTGGCCATGTAACTGCATGTGCACCAAGTATCCTACTGAACTCAAGTGGATGCATCTAGAAGGATCTATATCTCTTTGAGAAGAATACTCTCCCCATGTAGCCCATGGGGATTGAACCCAAGGGCCAGTTCATAATTTTTACTAGGTGTGATCAAGGCACAAACATGTGAATTGAGTGGATTCAAATTACTAGTCCATTTTTGGGCATGACTGGTGCATGGACTTAGTAACAAAGATGGGATTCTTATCCCTCGCAATACTTTGAGAACTCTTTATTCACTTGAATTTGGTTTGGAGAACTTGAAGTTTGTGCCCAGATCGCACCTAGTAAAAATTGTGAAATCGCGAGGGATGTTTTTCGATCCACCCTTATTATTCATTCACTAATTTGTACTTTGACCAATTTATCAAAGTGCAAAGTGAGAGAGTGTTTTGAATCATGTGGGTAGGGATGCCACCATAGAGATGAGACATGTTCTTCCAGTTTTAGATCATGGCCATGTTCTTCCAATTTTAGAACATGAGGCTCGGGGGTCTCCTACAATATGTATTAGCTCTATTTTCTTTCCATTTCAATGAGCGAGAAAAATGGACACTTAACTTTCAAAGGGCCTACTTTTGCTAATCAAGAATCCTTATTTGTGATACCTAAGGATCACGTTTGGGATAAGAAAACTTGGTACTTGAGTTGCATGGAAGCTAGGAGCCTTGCAACTACCCAGTTTGCTATTTTTCCTAGCTATCTAAGTCAAGGTGGAAAAAGGAGGTAATGAAAGTATAAGTATTCAACTACTTTACAAACAATCATGCATATGTGAATGCCTGTTCTTGCATGCAAATGCATGTGAGTGCACGCAGGTGTTGTCATTCTTCTTTCATGCACCAAACTTAAATGAAGCAATTCTTGAGCTTGAAAATGCATGTTCCCAATCATCGATGCACAAACATTCTACTTGCTAGCTTTTAAAAAAGATATAACCATTCATGTGTGTAAACTTGATGTCACATTAGCTTAAGATCTTTATGGTATGAACCTACTCTTGAGAGGAAAATGCCACATGGCACCTATGGGTATTATTTACCAACTAAGGTAGAAGAGAGACGAGTCACTCATTTAGAGAACACTCACTATGTAGAGAGAGTGGATTAGTTTTTACTCTAGAGTGAATCTCATGCTCTGGCATCGCTCAAAGGAGAACCAAAGAAAATCTCTGTGTGTAAAGATTGGCGCTCACGAAAACATCCATGATGAGGAGTACCAAAAGAAAGGTTTCACTATACTGGCTCATATAACATCATCCTTGAGAATTAACTATCTTTTTCAAGCAAGACAAAAAGGTGTTTTGTGCATGAAAACATTCTTTGAAAAGGATAACTGCATCAATATTCTTTCATAGATGCACGCCTATGCTTGATAAGTTTTTCCATACTTTGATGCTCTCCTGTTTTGCTTTCATAAAATTGCATAAATTGCTTTCAAAATTGAAGATTCCTTCCCTGCTGCAATCATAATAGAAATGCATTCTGTATGAAAGCATAGAGCAAAGAAAATATGGAAATGAAAACGTCAACGTGTAAAGTACGTAGCTCTAACTCAAGCTACATCCTTCCATTGTTCAAGGGAAGAGCGATTCTCCATCCTCATTAGCTTTGGTCCATGCTTCATGCTCACATATTTGCCCCTCCTCCAAACATTTTCTTCAATATATTTCATATCCTTGATGTGAGACCTATATATAACAACTATTTGGACGTGTGCATTTTGGAGATCTCCTTTGCATCGCATGGAGAGGGCTAAGATTCGAATCTGTCCCTCGCTCTACAAGCCTCTGCCTCTTTTATGATAAAAAAAGAGAATGCACATAATTGAGCTTATTAAAATTAACTATAATAATAGCTCAATAACCAAATTGTTCTTGGCTTCGTGGTCTGAACCAGAATTTCACTATCATGAGGCCTCAGGGTCAAGACTTGGTGGCCACAACAAATCCAGGGCTATTTATGCTAGCGTCGGGAGTTTTCCTACCACCAATATTTATTTTATTAGAGAATATAATAGCTATAACAAGTTTATAGTCCGCGTTGCGGCTAGATTAGCAATTATATGACAGGATATCATGAGCTCAAAGTCTTAGGCATGGTAGGGTGGAGTTCAAAAAGCAATGCCTTTTTATCCTGGGCAATCAAAAACATGCATGTGCAGCTGAATAATATCACAAAGTACAATAAATTCATAACACGATGAGAGTGGCACAATGGAAAAGCACTTCTCAGCGATGCTTGTATTCAATCGACAGCAAGAGACTCGTCTAAAGACTCCATCTGCATGAAAACATAACAGATTCAACCACGTAATAAGAATGGTGCAATGGAGAATGGGTTCATATGAATACAGAAGCCGCTTGATCAAATCCTATGGCTTCTAGAGAATGAAAAAATTCGCAAAATAGATCGAGCAAATTGGTAATTTGCATCTCTATGATGCATGCATGAGATGGACTCATAGAAAATGCAAATTCTAGGATCCAAATCTAGAATCTTTTGCTTCTATCTTCTCCAGTTCGAATCTAGGCATAATCATGAAATGATGCAGCATGGAGCTTTTTATTAAGTGATAGGAGATGCTTTTATCATGCAAACGAAGAGTAGTCAATGGTTGTAATAAGAAGATCCATGTCTATGTGCGAAAAGACAGACATTTCAATATTAAAAGGAAAATTGTTGCCTTATCAAGAAGATGCCCATCCGGTTAGCGCAAGCACTTTCCATTCTCATGCTTAGGGGTTCGAAACTGGTTTGCCACACAAAAGAAACCCTCTTAAAATAGGATTTTCCTTTTGTTGTATGACATAACAAGAAGGAAAAATGCAAATCTTTAGAAACCGAAGGAAAAACAAAAATCTTGAAGGAGACCACAAGCGAGGAGACTCGAATTCTCGAGAAGAAGATGATGATGCCCTTCTAACGTCTCCATGCTCCTCGAACTCTTGAGAAGAAGATTATGAAGTCCTTCCAAGGTCTCCAACAATGCTTAGGCTCTAATACCAATGCAAGATTACAACCACCATGTGCTAGAGAGATGGATCTCCTCCCAACCAAATGAATCTGTATATAGCTCTCTCCAAGGGATTTCCTTCTTGGACAGATGGATACTAACCATCCATGTGTCTTTCATGTAACTACATGTGCATCAAGTGTACCAATTAACTCGAGTTAACTCAAGTGGATGCTTCTAGAAGGCTCTAGATCTTTTTGGGAAAAGTACTCTCCCCATGTACCCCATGGGGATTCAAACCCTTCAGACGTATCACTTAGCTAAGTGGGTCACTTATTCACAAGAGCACAAGACCTCCTAGTAAGTCTAGACTCAATATCTTTGGTCATACACACAGGTAACCAAACAGTGTTCGATTTCAGATCCGTCTGAACCGGCTAGACCCTTAAATTATAGACTTACTTTATTATATCCATGGTGGGCTTTGCGTACCTTGGATGTGGCTATAGTTCATAATAAAACAATTCCTCAGAATCTTCTTTGCCCATGCCACTCTCTTAAGAGATAACGCATTAAAATGAATAAGACCTTCTTTATTTAGAGAATTCACTTAATCTTTGTCCTATTCACATTTGAATGGATAGAAATTAATTTAAGAAAATTAAATAACTTTTAGAAAAAACATAAAAAGAACAAAAATAATAAAAAGAATTAAGCATGATACAATGGAAAGAATTGAAAATTTAGTTGATGAGAATGCAAATACAAAATCCTTGATAATCAAGTTCCATTATGAAACTTCAATGCTAGGAGTTAGTAAAATGTTGCCAAGTGAATCCTTCTAGACTCTTTGTGCACACCATTGGCCATAATGAAGTATTCATGATAATGACATCCACCTCTCACTTGCAATATCATGTTGTATCTTTCTTGCAAATTTGTCTATTATGTGCTCATTCCATTGCATATTTTAAAGACAAGAGATATATTCCATTTGTAACTATTGCATGAGTCGACGTCATCCATCTCTTCACGATCATCAAATCTGATCAATCCCCTTGTTGGCTTACATTGTCTCTTAGATTCTTTGTAACCTCATGTACAATATGGGCGAGGATAAAGAGAATATGCATCTTATTACAACCTAGCATGCATTTAATACCCTTAAGATCTTCAACCAAATGCCATTCTACATAAAAATCATATCTACCATCTACAAAAAGATTTTTCCCATGTATTTCAGAAAAACTGCTTCTATAATCCATGAATTCCTAAAAAAAAGCCATGAAATTAATATTTTTTTTCTTTGGGAACTTCTATAACACCTAACTACTAAATATCCTCTGTAATTGGATAGTATATGTCAAATGGCATGTGGATTCTAAACTCCAATTACCCATTTTATGGTCCATAAATTCATTCATTAGTATCCGGCTCAACATTTTTTTGTCATTGGCTCTTTATAATTTGAAACTCATCACGCTTTTGTATGAACCTTAATGTAACACTACAATTTGAACAAAAGAGAAAAACAATACCTTAATATTACACCTGAATTTAATATAACTTCAACATCATAGAGAATGTAGTGAAGATACCCTTTATTGTTGAATTATACAAGTGAAACATTTCTTATCGAAGCTTTAGAAGTTCCAAAAATATATTGTTGAATTTGGTGTAACTAAAGACTTGTGTAGATAAGCTCTCTACTTTCTTTCTAGGAATGCTTGGATGATAAATAGAGTTATGTATAGTTCCTTCTGTGAATAAATATTTTCCAACAATATGGGTCACATTCTCATTGCAAGCATTTTTTTCTAATAGATACTTTACATGAGCATGGAAAAATATTTTGCGAAATACCTTCTTTCTGTAAGGATTCCTTCATAAGGTTGTATATTGCACTATACCCATTTCTAGTGATGGGCACTTCACCACATATTTAATGCACATCTTGCATTTTCATAATATATTTTAACTTCTCTAAGAACTCAAGTTGGACAACAACTCTAACACAGTTCCCTATGGATGTGTCTACATTAAAAGCAATTTCTTTACTACTTATATAACTATTTAATGAATTGAATTGTTTTTTTGTTGTTGATGAAGAACTTATGTCTTGAGTATATGACATACACAATAAAAAATGGATTCCTTACGTTCATTAAAAGAAATTATCTTGTTGCAAAAATACATTATTTTTGTGCTCCATCAATGACTAAGAGGCCTTTAAAGGATGATAATGTTCTTTTTCTATATCGCATATCAAGTGGAGTCTCTCTTAATTGTTGGACATTAGCTTTTAACAATGCTAATATATTGAACTAAAGTTGATAGGTTATGGAATGTTGAGTGGTAAAAAGAAATTGGACCACAGGGATATAGTGAACCATGAGTTCAAAAGTCAATATTCTTTTCTTTAATTGAAATTGTGATAGTTCACATCATTGTTGCATCGTGTATTTGGAGAAAAATCTCTAACCACAAGATGTGGATATTTGTTCATGTAGGAGCATGAGGATGTCCTACTATGAGATTTGTAATAGATGTCAACACCATCTTTGCACACAACTACAAAAATATGAAAAACAATATGCAAAATTAATTGAAAGGATCTCGAGAGCATGTATTTTGCGGAAAAAATGTGATTTGTTGTATGTGGATGGGTCAAAGTGTGTTTTCATACTTTGTATGGCCTGCATCACAGAAAATTCCAATATCTTTGATGTCAACTAACCTTATGTTATTTTCCTCAAGAAAGTAACAAATAAACATGAAAATCATCATCTTATACTTTGGAACTGCAAGGATGACATTTTATGCACTTTGCATGGCATAATGATATAAAGATGATAAACGTATAGAGAGAATTAGACTGATTTATTGTTCGGTACGCATTATGAAAGATAATATAAAATTGAAAAAAAATGTCTGGAAAATTCAGTCTTCGATAACATGGTACGGATTCTCAGAGTGTCAAGTACGTTTGATTATTTGAATACAACAAATGGAATATACGGGGATTCTCCGAACTGTAATATCTTCATTCATTTGTGTAGATATTTTTGGAAGAAAAGATAGATCAAATATATAAATCAAATAGGACATAGTTCAAATATAAAATCAAATACGACATTTGTCTATATACATTTCATTCCCTCTAAGAACATGGTGCAATAGATCATAGCCCAGTCCTTTTCGAGAGCATGAGCAGCCCGCGAAGACACTATGTCGCAATCTTTGTAACTCTTGTGTCAGAAATTCTTACCATCAAGAGATTATATAAGAAAACTTGAACGTTCACGCTAGTATGAGATACTCCTCATATAATTTAGACCTTTGATGTGTAATTAATTATTTGATGTCTAATTAATCCTTTGATGTGTAATTAATTGATGAGTAGAAATTGCAAAGATATAAACGAATCTATTTTTCTTAATAACGGTTACATAAACAAACAGAAAAACTAGATTACACAGTAAATTTTTCATTGTCAGGGCGAACGAGAGCGGATCATTGCAAATTTTCGTATTTTTCTATAGGTGATTTCGTAGAGGGATGATGCCTTGAGTAAATATTGGGGTGAAGGGGATTCGCTAGCATGTTGCCAGCGCACATTTTCTCTGTGAGGTCGGGAACCTGTGGTGTATGGAGATCGAAGTTATGCACCAAGTTTGCCACGAACAGGCTGGCCATGATCATGCCGAGGCTTCGCCCTGGACACCCACGCCTTCCTTTTCCAAATGCCAGCAGCTGGAAATTAGCGTGACCCTCGAAGCTTATATGGGCATCGCTTCCTTCGGCAAGAAAGCGCTCTGGCTTGAACTCATTTGCCTCCTTCCATACGCTCTCATCACGGCCAATCGCCCACGCATTTACAGCCAGGATTGTGTTTGCCTCTATAGTATAACCTGCGACCTTTGTCGCCTCCTTAGTGAAGTGGGGAAGCAGCAACGATGCAGGTGGATGCAACCTCAGTGCCTCCTTCATAACGGCCTCTAAATATGGAAGCCTGCATAACAGCTCTTCATCCACCTGGCTCGTATCTCTTCCATCCATGCACAATTCTAGTTCTCTCTTCAATTTCTCTAGAACGGTGTCCTTATGTGAAAGGAGCTCCGCCATCGCCCATTCAACTGCTGCTGTAGTGGTATCAGTTGTCGCCGCTAGCAATTCCTACGGCACACGTTCAACATACTCAGAGAACAGAACCTTAAAGTGCAAGTACAACTTAACACATTCTACTTTTAGCTCACCAGAAATACCGCCTTCACCGCTTCAGTGCCCTCGGAATCGGGGGTCGTATGCGGTACTTCCCCAGAAAACCCATCTCCGTCGTTTTTCGGAATCATGCCCTCGAACTGAAGGAATGACGTGAGGACATCCTTCGGCGTGGAGGATGGATCGGAAGAACTCTGTTTGAGGCGTTTGCACACAATGCTCTCCATTATCGCGTCCATTCGTGCGTGTTCTCTCAGAAGTCTTTTCTGCATTCCACCAGGATCGACTACTGCTCGTAGATAAGGAAGGAAGTCTGCAACCATCGGTACCGTGAATATATCAGACAGCTTCCGGAACACTTCAGAAAAGTCCAGCATCTGTTCACGATCGTTTGCCCTCTCATTGAAGAGCACGCGTGTCATGACTTTGAGCATCCAATCGGAGACGGTGCTTCGGAGGTCGAAGCGGGCACCGGGCGTGCACAATCGCAGGCGACGAAGAAGCAAATGCATCTCCTCGTTCCTGATGCATTTTGAAGCAGCAATGCACTGTGGAGAGGCGACGTGCTGAGCGTAAAACTTGCGTAACGACTTCCAGCGAGGTGTGAGCTCCATGAAAGCAGGACCTCTAGAGCGGTAGAAGACAATCTCGATGAAGTGGCTCCGGGGACGGTGACCAAATAGGTGGTCTTGGTGCTTCAGGACCTCCTCTGCCAGAGAAGCGGATGACACGACCAACAGTTGTCGACAACCGAGCTGCAGAAGTAGAACTTTGCCGTATCTTTGCGAGAGCCTATAAAACGTTCTGTGCGGCACGGATCCGATAAGGTGAAGATGGCCAATGAAAGGGAGGGCAAGAGGTCCAGCAGGCTTCGTTCCTCCTTTCTTCCTTTGCACACACATAGTCAAGAGAATGCTTAATACCGCTCCACAGAACCATAGCTTCCAGTCGTCTGTGAGTGGCAACATATTTATGCTGTGGTTCCCAAAGCTTTGGGAGCAGGAACACTACGGAGTGTATCTTATATGTTACTCTGATCCGAGCTCTGTGATCACTACAGGCTACAGCCAGGAGGCTTAAGCGGAGCAAAGACAGGCGAGCAATGTATCAGATAATCGGATGATGAAATGTCGTATACGCGCAATCAAGTGGATTCTGGACATGTCACGCATCTACGCTGCTTACCTCTACGCCTTATAGCTAGTTGGGTTGCTGTAGCTTTGCTATATCTTAGGAGGTCCCCTACAAGGCGTGTCGCCAGGCTAGCCACCACTGGCATTCTCGTCTTCGAACTTTGAAGTCGGTTCGTTTTCCTCGCAAGCCATTGACCTGCCTACTTGAAACAAGGAAGAAGTATTGATCTGTCTTTACGAAACAAGGACACTTCGAAGAAGGAAGCACGAGGCTATGCCCGGCGTGTCTAGAAGGGTTCCTGTAGCTCGCTATAGCTTCTCTATAACGCGAGTCACCAGACTGGCCAACACCGCCATTCTCCTCTTCGAAGGCGGTTCGTTTTCCTCATAAGTCATTGACCTGCCTATTTGTTTCTTCGAAGGCGGTTCGTTTTCCTCATAAGTCATTGACCTGCCTATTTGAAACAAGGAAGAAGTATTGACCTGTTCCTTGCTATTGATCTTTGAGGGCTAACTTTTCTCTTCCGTCTTACTTCTGAAAGCTCTCTGACCCCATTCGTTTGAAAAGATCAATTAGCCAAGGCTGCCCTTTGGCTCCATTACTCTTCGCTATCGCCTCGAATGGACTCCGTCGCCTATTAAAGCATCATATGGACGTTGGCAATCTCAAGGGTCTTTCCCTACCTCTAAATCATGGCCAAATGATTGCAAGACTTTTTGTTGATGACATGAATGCCTTTGTGCACAACGATATAAACAGCATTGAGGTGTTTTGGTGGTGCTCGACATCTTTTGTGTGGCGTCAGGTTCAAAAATCAACCATGCTAAAACTGCTTTTAGAGCAATCAGTGGACTAACTCCCCAATTGTTGGTGGATCAGGGGTGTCAAGTTATCCCTAGTGGTCAAGTCTTTCGTCTCCTTGGCATTCCGATGGGATTCGACATCTCAATGGACCAACACTGGAACTGGGTGCTATCCAAGCTGGATAGCAAGTTGAATCATTGGAAAGGTATGCAAGTCAACTTGGCAGGGCGTGCTATGGTTGTTGACACATTTATGCTGTCTACAATTATTTACTTTATCTCGTGTTGGAGACCTAAGGAGAAAGACTTGGCCAAAGTGGAAAGAATTTGTGAAAACTTCCTTTGGACTGGGGACCCCAACAGGAGGGGGATTCCCAAAATCAAATGGGAAACTTGCATTAGTCCTAAAGACTCAGGAGGCTTGGGAATTTTGGATATCGCTGGGTTGGCTGACAAGCTAGCGACAAAGTGGCTTATCAAGGCTTGGAGCAATAGGGAGTCCTCTTGGGCTAAATTGATCTTTAGAAACACGGAAGACCTTACCTTAGTTGGCCATCCTGGTTGGAAGGACATAGGGATTCTCACGCTTTTGTTCTCCCCCCACCCGGTGTCCCCAAAAGGCTCTAGCCTCGTGTGTTCTTTATGGAAGAGTTGGAACAAGGCCAAACAATTCATGAGAATCAGTGATGAGTGGAAGTGGCAGTTGGGATAA
This sequence comes from Ceratopteris richardii, assembly GCA_020310875.1. Classification (NCBI taxonomy): domain Eukaryota; kingdom Viridiplantae; phylum Streptophyta; class Polypodiopsida; order Polypodiales; family Pteridaceae; genus Ceratopteris; species Ceratopteris richardii. The sequence goes on along the minus strand of CM035418.1, from coordinate 153,879,934 downwards.
GACAAAATGACTCTATCTGGTTTCCGATCAGCGGCATTAGGGGGGTGGAGTCTTGGAGCCTCCAAACTGCAAAGCGGTTATGGAACAAGGGGTTCAAACAGTGGAAACAACTCTGGAAACAACAGACCAGCCAGTGGATTAGGTTCGAAGAATTGGATCCGAGACTTAGAGTTACCCGTGAGGAATGGACTCTTCTTCAAAGCAGGTGTTTAGCATGGGACCGCTCATCTACCCGCCTTCTCTATGGTTAGGACCTTCCTTGCCTGGAGGGACTCAAATGGAGCATTGGTAAGAAGCTATCCAGAATCCCCAACTTCAAAGAGAACTTAGATGTTCACCACACTCTTAACAAGAGATGGTGCCTTTCTTTGACCAAACTTCAGTGGGAACTAAAATTCATGTCTATTTGGCACCCCCTAATTGAGGTCAAAAAGTCCGTTCTCATGTGGCAGATCTTGCATAAAGCTATTTGATCCAATGCAAGGGCTAACAAAATCTGTGGTGTGTCGCCATGGTGCAAGCATTGTCATCGATGCATCGAAGATTTAGCTCACCTGTTTTTCGATTGCCCCAAGTCCCGTGTTATCTGGCGTCACGTGACCCGAGTATTGAGACTCACGAACCAAATCAATTGACAACAGGTGATGTTGGGTGAGGCGGTCGGCTGCTCATCGAGGCTGTGGAATGCCATCAGGGGTGAGACTCTCTAGAAGATTTGGAGGGAGTGATCTGCTCTCAATTTTGGCCAAACTCCTAAGGAATGGTCGATCGAGAAATTCTTGTTTATTCTAGGTAAAAGAATCTCGCGAGATAAGGGATCTCCACCGTTTAGACATCACTGTATTTATCTCCTCGAAAACAATGAGTTGAAACCCAAATGGGTCCCACATGAGGGTGATGATAGATTTATCCGCCTCATTTGTAATGCCCTCTAGCTTGCCATACTCCTCCTCTGCATTGTGGGATTTGGGGGGTCCCATGGGCACTAGTCCCATTCTCTTGTAACTTTTTTTCTTTATTTTAATTAAATTCCGGGAGATTAGGCTAAGGTCGAACTTCCTTTTATTATTAAAATAAAAAGTATTGACCTGTTTATACAAAACAAGTATACTTCGAAGAAGAAAGGATAAGGTTCGCCCGGCATTAATTTTCCATGGACAGCCTTGAATATATTCGATGTATTGCAGCTAAGTGGCCAATCAAAGCATGGTGCAACAAAGAAGCTTCTCATGGATAGACTCATTTTTAGAACAAATCTTCTTTTCTACGAGAATCTTTAGGTGGAAGGACTTCAATCTTCTCACTTTGATGTTTTCTCAGCATTCATTGATTCTAGAAGGTTGTGACCTTGTTTTCTCCATATGGATGAGTTGAACAACATAAAACCATATATCAAGGTTAATGAAGATTGGAAGTGGGTGCCTAGGATCATGCAAAATGATTTTATTTGGTTTTTTATTAAGGGAATCAAGGAAGCTGACTCGAGAACATCCAAAGAGCAAAGAAAGTATGGAACATAGGATTTATTAAATGGAAACATCTCTTAAACCATGATTGGATACGATTGAGGACATAGATCGTGGAAGGAGTGTTGACTATGATGATAAATTCCTTCTCAGACATAGAATCAATTCTGGAGAAAACTCAAAGACTCCTCCCCTTCTTGAGAGCGACTCGCCCGTGATTGAAGGATTAAGATGGACCAATGGTAATGAATTGGACAAACACGGAGAATCGAGAAGCACCTTGATAGGCACATCTCATTTAACAAGAGATGGTGCATGAATAGTTCTAGCATTGGATGGAAACTTAAAGTGCACGGACTTGTGGCATCCTCTCATAGAGAACAAAAAATTGGCTCTTATGTGGAAAATCTTCCATCGAGGGATCTGAAGTAGTGCAAAACCTAATAAAATATGTGGTTCCCCTAAGTATTGTGTACGAGGCAAAGAGGACTTTGGCTATCTCTTCTTTTGGTGACCAAGCATCTACACAATTTGATGATCTTTTACTAGGATCTTGAGCTTAATTACAAAGGAAAATCAACTAGAAACAAGTGTTACTTGGTGAAACAATTGGATGCTCTTCTGCCTTGTGGAATGCCATCTAAGGGGAAGTGCTATCAGAGATATGGAAAGGAAGATGTGTGATCAACTTTGATGCCCATTTGAAAGAATGGTTGATTGAAAAATCTCTAGGCTTGTTAGCGAGAAAAATATGTAATTGTAAAAAATCTCTGCCTTTCAGATACCATAGGATGTTTGTCTTGAAAAACAACAAGTTTAAAAGATAGTGGGTCGCTCATGAACGCGACAAAAAAAATTATTAACCATCTCAATATTTCAATTTAAATTGTGAATCCCTGCAAACTCTCGAGTCTCTTTCTCGTTTTGGACCATCATAGTCATTATGTCTCCTAGCCATCCTATACCTACATTATAGGATATAGAGGATCCCAAAGGGCACTTTTCCTATTCATTATACAATTGTTCTTTTATTAATTCAAGCAAGAGAGATTAGGGCTGTGTCAAACTTCCATTTTCGATATTAAGCCTATCTAATTTGCTCATTTACTACGATTTTGAAGAATTTTGTATGTTAGCATGCGATATTGCTAGAGCTAAAGACTCTCAATCGAGGCGATTCATCATTTCCGGCGTGAAAGCACCATTGAGATCATGAAGGATTTATGCAAGTTCAACCACAAGGCGTCTAGACTCTGTCTCAATGTGAACGTAGACATTGAAGATTTCAAATTAAACATTGAAAATAGCAAATTGAACTTTAAAGATCACACATGCAAAGTAAACATTCATGAGTGGATGTGACGTACACGACGGCTTCTTCCAAAAATGAATCGGAAAGACCCAACGTACAACTCATGCCACCACTATTACTGTCAAGTAGAGAACGTATCCACGTTTAACAAGACCATTTCGTGTCACGTGCCAAATACATTGATTGGTGGAATTTTTTTAAAATGGAGGTTCAGCCGAAGCCTACTCCCCCGGACTTTAACTTTGAAATTGCAACTGTACAAGTGAATGGGCATAGTACCCGCGGGACCCCCCGTATCCCACAAAGCAGGGGTTAGACAACGTTACAACTGGGTTTAACTGGCCTAAGCCATAACATGTCCAGCCTGGGACTTGAACCCTGTCTCTTCTTTTAGAAGGGTATTAGACTTGCTCTATAAATCGCTCAAAGATAAAATTTGTTTCATTAACCGTAACGATTTTTTGTATCTATGGAACATAAAGGAGAGAGAGACAGAGATTCTTTATGTGTTTTCGTAATAATTCGTAAGTTTTCACTAGAACGAGATGATACAATGGACCACCATGTACATGTGTGACAGAAATAAAGGATACTTAATAAATAGGTCCTTGCAAGCTTCCACTCATATATCGCTCACGTTCATATTGTCGTATTAGAGACAAAAAAAATCTAGCAACCTACCCCCTAGTAGTCGAAGGAGATTTCACCACATCACACCATTTCAAAGTTTCAATGTCGATATCCATCTGCACTACGAAATGAGGTTTATGACAGTCGTAACCCATCCCACCTATGCATCTCTTGTTACCACAATTGCACCAAACATAAAGTCACCAAATGAAGCCGTGTCTCCATTCCTAAGTTCCCGAAGAATGGGGGCTATACACAAGCTCGAGTGGCCCTAACCAATGTGAGGTTGTGATTGGAACACCTAGAGTAGCATCAAAAGCTCACCCTTGGCTAAAGGCGATTACTTACCTTAACCTTATAGTTCTCGTAACCCATCCACATTTTTTAATGCAATCTTAAGATTTCATTTGAATTCCTAACCTATTGTTTAGATGTATTTGCATATCCACTATTATAGTTTATGGAATAATGGAATGTTTAATGGATTTTAATGCCTTTCAAATTTTAATGTGTTTTGTGTTTTGTTTTAGCAGGTGAAGATTCATGAAGAACGAGGGTATTTGGCAGGGATGAACGCTTTTAATTTTCGAGTTTCATGCATGTATTTTTACATGGAACATGCTTATGATTGTTTAGTCATGGGACATGGGGCTAGCCATCCATGTCTATTTTATTCTTTTCAACTGAGGTCACTTGCTCATCAATTAAGAGGCATGTTATACTTTATGGAATAACAAAATGTTAAATGGATTTTAATGCCTTGAAATTTTTAATGTGTTTTGTGTTTTGATTTAGCAGGTGAAGATTCATGAGGGTGTGAACATGCATGGACTAATTCATATATTTTTTGAAGTTATTTAGAAAAATATTTGGATGTTGAAGTTAGATGTCTACGAAAGCATGCAAAAAGCACAAGCAAGCAGAAGAAGCTTGGAGCACAACACACAATGCTGAATGTATTACCACTAGAATGTACAAAGATAAGTAGCCCATTAGGGCAATAGGTGTATATACAAGCCGGGGGAAAAAACCTCATAAAGAGGGAAAAAAGTGCTTTGGTGGTCCTAGAGTGTTCACACACATTGTCATGGACAAGGAAACCATCTAAACCTTAGATTCCATGTCAATTTCTATATCTCATGATTGGATTAGATTTTGGAGAAACTAATGCTTCCATTGCGTCCGGAACGTGCCAAAACCCCAAGATCGACTGTCTATTCACTGAATTCTGACATCGGGAGGTCCTCTTATAAATTGATGACATCATGATGACATCATTAGTGCGCAACCGCCCTTGGGAACCGCCCTTGAAAACCTATATAAGGAGGGGTTGGCCACATTCATAATCAGTCTTGCCAATGCCAGTCTTGGGAGCTCAAGGAGTCGTGACCTCCAAGTAAGTACTTTCAAGTTCCAGCTCAAGTTCTAGTCTTGTTTCCAGCTCTAGTCTTGTCTAGTCTTGTATTGTGGACATCCTTTCTTGTCCTATTGTAATCTCGTAGTACGAGATCCTTTCTAGTTATTTCTTGTATCCAGTTCATATCCCTGAGGGGATTTCTTGTAATCGAGATATCTTGTTTCCTACCTACGATCCCGGGTTGTGGGATCTCCTGTATCATCTCTAGTCGAGTTTTCCATACCTATTGGTCCCGGGTTGTGGGACATCTTGTATCGATCGTATATTCTTGTATCATTTTCCTTTCGTGGGTGTTCTTGTAATCAGAACTGCATTTCCGAAATCTTGTCTTGTGTAGTCAGAGAGCACAATCTAGTGCTCCCCTGACATTTTGGCAAGACTACCTTCATCAAGATCAGGCACCATGGAGACTATTCGAGAAGAATTTTTTACTGCGCTTAAAGTCATTCAACAACAAGTCCAAGAGATACGAGAGAACCAACAGAGGATTCAACAACAGAGTATTCAAGATGTAATCACAGAACTTCAGAGGCAAATCCAAGAGCTGCAGATCATTGTTAGTCAATCTTCTTCAAGTACCCCCATGACAAGTAACATGAAGAAAAGTCCAAAAGTAAGCATGCCTGAGAAATTTGATGGGACGAGATCAAAGTTTCGAGGATTTGTGCAACAAGTGAAGCTATTCATAAGAATGCAACCAGATAGGTACCCAGATGATGTTTCTCAAGTAGGACTCATAGGAACTCTATTATGTGGTCCTGCTCTTTCATGGTTTGCACCTATCCTTGAGAAGGACATGGATATTTTGCATGATTTCAAGGCCTTTATTCAAGAGTTCACATCCTCATTTGGAGATACCAATTGTTCACGTGTTGCCGAAACAAGGCTAAGGAAGCTACATCAAGGAAATAGGCCTGCATCTACCTATGCATCGGAATTCAGACAAATCATTTGTGACCTCACATGGCATGAGGATTATTTTATCAACCAATTTCGATGGGGCTTACGTGATGATGTTAAGGACCTCATGCTAACCATGCCCAAGGTAAATACTTTGAATGAATTCATGAATCAAGCAATTGAATGTGATAATAGGTTGTTCGAGAGAAAGCAAGAGAAGAAGACTTCTATTAGAGATCGAGAATACAACTTTACTTCTATTCCACAACAACATATGCTCGAGGAAACACAACCAGAACCCATGCAATTGGATCACGTCATAGTCAGACGACTTACAAAAAAGGAAAGACAATATCGAAAGGATAATGGATTATGCTTTTATTGTGGAGAGCATGATCATATGGTATTCAAATGCCCTAAGAAAAAGAAACAAGTTGGGATAAGAACTTCCACAATCACCATCCCACATCAGAAGGACCATCATCAGAGTCAAAAGAATAATACACTTCATCATGAGAATCATACCCTTGATTCTGTACCTCGATATACAACAAACCCTTTCCAGTTTCATCATGGATATCCATCATCATCCTGTTCCAGTACCACATATCAAGAACTCTACAAAGACCAAGAGTTATGAAGATTCAAGTCCTAGAAGATCTCAAAGTCACATAACCGCTCCTCGTGGAACTCGTCGCTTGAGGGGGAGGTGATGTCATGGACAAGGAAACCATCTAAACCTTAGATTCCATGTCAATTTCTATATCTCATGATTGGATTAGATTTTGGAGAAACTAATGCTTCCATTGCGTCCGGAACGTGCCAAAACCCCAAGATCGACTGTCTATTCACTGAATTCTGACATCGGGAGGTCCTCTTATAAATTGATGACATCATGATGACATCATTAGTGCGCAACCGCCCTTGGGAACCGCCCTTGAAAACCTATATAAGGAGGGGTTGGCCACATTCATAATCAGTCTTGCCAATGCCAGTCTTGGGAGCTCAAGGAGTCGTGACCTCCAAGTAAGTACTTTCAAGTTCCAGCTCAAGTTCTAGTCTTGTTTCCAGCTCTAGTCTTGTCTAGTCTTGTATTGTGGACATCCTTTCTTGTCCTATTGTAATCTCGTAGTACGAGATCCTTTCTAGTTATTTCTTGTATCCAGTTCATATCCCTGAGGGGATTTCTTGTAATCGAGATATCTTGTTTCCTACCTACGATCCCGGGTTGTGGGATCTCCTGTATCATCTCTAGTCGAGTTTTCCATACCTATTGGTCCCGGGTTGTGGGACATCTTGTATCGATCGTATATTCTTGTATCATTTTCCTTTCGTGGGTGTTCTTGTAATCAGAACTGCATTTCCGAAATCTTGTCTTGTGTAGTCAGAGAGCACAATCTAGTGCTCCCCTGACACACATCACTACCTAAATATATCAACAAATCCACCCTGGGAGTGATGCACTGAACAAGGACTTGGCACTCATGTCTAACGAAGTTCCAAGCTATGTGAAATCAATCCACAAAAGGAAGTAAACCCAAAGCTTTGCAGAAAGCATCAAACTTCTCCCTAGCCAAAGCCTTCATAAAAAGGTCTGTAATGTTCTCCTGAGTGGGCACATATGCCAAGCTTATCTCCTCGCAATTACCAATGCGCTCTGACTATCAGCGAAGATGGTGGTGGCAAAAGACTAACCAACACCCAAATCGGCCATAAGGCATCTAAGACACACACACTCAACCACCATTGTGAAAGCTACCTATACTCAACCTCACAACTGAAAGTGGCCATAGTAGGCTGCTTCTTGCTCAACCAAGATATACATGAGCTACCAAGCATTCCTGAATAAGATTAGCAAACTCTCTTTTTGGTGTAGAAGCATCTGCAACAACCATTCCGGCCTCTTTCTTCTTTACCTCTTTAGCAGCTACTTTTGGACAGCTCTTGATGACATGGTCATTTGCAAAAAAATTTCTACTTTTTTTATTTCTTCTCATCTTTGTCTTCCCTCTTCAAATGTGCAACATTTGCAAATTTCTTCTTACTAGTAGAAGAGCTCCATTTACCTTTGCCCTTCAGACTAGACAGGAAAGCTTGATATCCAACACACATAATAGACCTGTTCTGCCTAGACTGGTCTTCTTGTAATAGAATAGAGACTAATTCCTCAAATGACAAGGCATTTGGTTTTCCTTTCATCATCAAACAAAGAGTAGAAGAAAAACTCTGATATGAGTTAGGAACACCATTTAGAACACTCTGCACAAGTGAGCTATTTCGTATAACTTCATTAGTAGAAATCAAGTGTTCTTTCAAATCCTTGATCTTTGTGAGAAAATTTTCCATAAAATAACCTTCATTCATGTGCTCACTCTCCAATTGTTTTCAAAGGTAAGCAACACAAGCCTCATTCCTAGCCTGGTACAATGTGGTAAGTGTATCTCAGGCATCCTTAGCTATTTTGCAAGAGCGAATATGAGGAATAATGTCATGTTTGACAGAGAAAGCTATCAATGCATGTGTTTGAGCATCTCTATCATCCCAACAAATTTTCTCGATAGTAGGTGCAACAAAAACAACAACACGAATAGGAGTCGGTAGAATATCATGATCTTCAACGCCATCTCCATGAGCTCCAACACCTGTATTTGTAGTACCTATATTCTCAAAAAATAAAAATATTTTTTTTCTAAGATGATTAACTTTTATCTCTCTCAAATCTTTTTGATACATTTCTTTGATTTGACTAATCTCTCTTTAGTACTTGTAGGCAAAAAAACCATGAAGAGCTAGACTAAGCAAAGATCCCATGATCTAACTTCCTTATATTAATGAAGTCTTATGCATTTGGATACAATTAAGCTTATGAATAAGTATTTTAACCATGCTCATGAGTAGTGTGTGCATGGGTATGTGCCATATGTATGCATGTGCTTTGATATGTGTGCATGGGTATGTGCCATATGTATGAATATGCTTTGATGTGTGTGCATGGGTATGTGCCATATGTATGCATGTGCTTTGATGTGTGTGCATGGGTATGTGTGATATGTATACATGAGCATTGAAGTTGAATACAAGATTAATAATGTATTGTATTGTTTGTGGATCTATATGCTTGTGTTTATGCATGTGTGATTACATGTCGATTTGAAAATATGTATATCTCTATGTATCTCTAAATAAGTTCCTACTCTTGTATACCTATACTTGTCTACCTAAATGTATTCATGTTGCTAAATATCTATGCACAGTTCTATATATGTATGTGCCTATGTGAATGGATAAGTGGGTTTGTTTATGGTTCCACATATGTTAAAAGTTTCCACCCTATGTGTTTGCTTATTTGTGAGTATGTGAAACCCCATGTATATGTGGAATTCCCTATGCATGCTTCTAACGCAGAGTGAATAAAAGGGTAAATGAGTCAAGCCAAAGAACCATCGCATATTCAAGGTGATTGATTTCCCAGGATTTATAATAGTATAGATTTTTATTAAGGAAACATTGTATTTATAATAGTATAGATTTTTATTAAGGAAACATTGTATTCTGACTAGCTATTGAAGGCTTAACCTCATTCTCCATGCAAAGAAAGAAAACTATAGGTCCACATTTCTATATATGTGTGCATATATATGAATGGTTATTTGCGAGTGCAAGAGAGCATTTAAATATGTGAAATGTGTGTGAATATTCGATTTATTATATATTGATATGTTAATATTTAATTTCATATATACATATATTAATATATGAGTAGTTAATGAGTAACTTAATAACTTAAAACTAAGTAATAATATAAAACCAAAAACTCAACAAAATAAAAGAAACACGAAAACATGTATGAGTGTTAGTATTTAAGTAAATGTATGAGTTAGTGATATGTGTGAGTATTTAAGTAAAGTAGTGTGTGTGCATGTGAAAGTGTGCCACTACGGTTACTTATGGATTTGGAATTTTGTGCACATGTCCATGCATGTTTTTAGCAATTACGTGCGCATGTATGTTTGTGAGTATGTATATAACAATAATATGTGTGTTGATTTTGATAATGTGGTATGAGAGAGAGAGGTTTTCTGCAGGTTTCGTCCGGAGAGAGAGTTTTTATGAGTTGCAGGTATGTAGATGATGGCTGAGTAGATCTGGCGATGGCGTAGATAGAGCTGAGTCGAGAGAGGAAAAACGGAGAGAGGAATGAGATGAGAGAGATAGAAAGAGATAGAGCTCGAGTTTAACACTGTAGAATCAAAGAAGAGAGATGGGATTGGCTATAGATTCGTTGTGCACAGGAGGGGATTGGATCTACCATTTCACACATAGAGAGAATCCTTAGATTCAGAAATAAAAGAGCATTCGATCGCTTCACATCTCAATCTCAGTAAGCAAGAAAGAAAGAGAAATAGAGAGAGGGGGATGGATATCCGCTTTGTTGTGCTTTGCATTGGTCTAAGAAGGAGGAGACTCAACAGTAGACGAGGATTCGACAACTATGGTGCAGATAGAAGGCTAAAAAGAGAGGAGAGAAATCAAAAGGGATGTGGCAACTATTGGGGTCAAGAATATGGGTCTTGGTTCCATTTCCATAAACCGTAGTGGAAGTTTTTTTTTTTTGCATCTTCTAATGAACAGGGGAATTCTTCTCTTGATGATATTGCTTCCGTACTTCCATGGTGTACAAAGATGAAAAACCTATTATCTTGACAAACCTACCATGATTATATTTGTCGTTGTGTGTTGAACTCTGATCCGTGTCTTCAAGGCCTTCATGTTCAGATGTATATAAACGCATTTGTTAAACAATGTAGTAGCAATTTCGGCTGCCGTATAAGTTCACATTCATCTTTGTTCTCTCAGCAATCGCATGTAAGGGGCACATTTGCATGGGAAAGTATTTGCATGTAGTTGTTATCACATGTGGTCTTCATCAGTATGCTTTCATTGCAACAACAATAATAACCATGTATCGGAAGTGTGGATCTCTGGAGGCTGCATTGAAAACATTCGTGAATGTTATAGAACCAGATGAAGAAGCATGTCTACAATGGTATGCTCTCAAGAGATCTGGCGTCATCGAACTCATGGATACGAATCTCTTCTCAACATGGACAACCAAATGAAGCCTATACAATATTCACTGAGATCCTCGAGAAAGAGACAATAGTGGGAACATATGTTATAGGAGGGAGCATGCAAGGATCCTATGGAGATTGTTTCATGTGCATCAGAAGATTCAACATGCTTTGAGGATGTAAACAAGGCAGTGTCCTTACGCTCATTGGCCTCTAATATTTTCCCCATGATTGACGATCAAGTTTTGGAGGCATTCTAGGAAATTTCCAGTGGGTGCAGAGCATAGGAAGAATAAACACTCTCCCTTATATCAGAAGCACAATAGTGCACAAGTTGTGACAACAGTTCATAATGACAGAGTTCATGTTGACATAAATGCTCAGAAAATGTCACTACTATAGAAAATATGCCAGTGAAGATGGAGAAGGCTACCAAGATGATGATAGCTGGGTCTCTGATTCAATTGGAGAGGTTTCTCATAGCCCTCTTTTTAGCGAAGATGGTACAGAGTTTTGTTTAGATACTGCAGCAAGCCCTGAAGTGTCAACAAGCCGTACATCAATCTCTGATAATCAATTTAATGGACTTTAGTGGACCTATCCAGAATCCCATTTATAATGGGCAGATGCAAAGGATTTATAGTTGTACAATGATGTTGTCCTTGTTTTGTCAAAGTCATCAAATGATGAAGTAAGGAACGGTGCACTATAGTAGAGAAATATACCCTAAAGGATCCATAGAGAAATATAATGACTCAAGAACTGCTGTCAAACAGTTTGCAAGGATAACTTTAGCACTCAAACAGGCCTTTAATGATTTACCATATGATATCCTTCAAATTTCTCATGAGGTTCGTGAACAGGCAGAGCTTATGCATATTCAATTAAAAATAACCAAGGAATGAACAGATGAGCCAATGGAGCTATTTGTTTTTGCTTCTAAAGGATGTGCACTAGGTCATATTGAGGGGGAATATCTAAGAAAAGTGCTTCCTTCTTCCCTTTTGGCTATCTTGAACATATAGCAGATGTGTGTGACAAAGAACTCCTCCGGATGCTGTTGATCGTGTGTGCAAAAAATGCAAAAAAGCTACCAGTTAGCGAAGCAACGAGCCCTCCAATCTTCATCCAGATTTTTCTAGAGGATTAATTTTGTTAGAAGATTATAATCCAATGCAAAAGCTTAGAGTGGTTACTAGATACAATGGGCTACTCTTTCAAATTGTAGATGATATCTTAGATGTTACAAGGTCAGTAGAAGAGATGGGGAAAAGATCTCACAAGTCAAAGCTCATAATTCATCATTTGCAGCTGTGATACTCGTCAATAAAGATATTTCCTCACAATAGGTGTCACAATCCCTACCCGAGCTTTTCAGATTTAAAGGATACATGAAAAGAATGGTTGCTTCTACACATAAAGCTTTGAGTAGTGTGTGCCAGTTCGTTTTCTCAAGAGGATTCATGATTCCAGGACATATTCGCTTCTTGTTGAGGGAAAGAGTGTACAGCCCGCAATATGCATAGCTACATACCATTTGAAGAAGATTGACAAGAAGTGACGAATTGATACAACCTAGGAGCTTTTGACTAAGTTGGAGCTGCATTATGCTATTTCTCCTATTTTTCCATTATCACATTTGAAATTTAAAATCTTCTATTACGTTTTTTATCAAAGTATTTGTGTTAGGGTTTTCATCAAAGTATTTGTATAGGAATTTCATCAAAGCATTTGTATAGGAATTACTTTTCCGAAAGAGGCTATAGCTGTCAAAAGGTCTTAGCATTATTACTAAAATAATTCAATTATCAATCAAAACATTACATTACACTTTATTTCTCATGTCTACAAGTAATGCATCTTTAAATGAATCTACCCATGAACATAACATACATAACTCTTTTATATTAGAGACTTTATTGCCTGCTCCTATTGAGAATACTACTACACAATCTAACAAAAATGAAACTAATGAAGAAATAGAAGTAAAAGAAAGAGTTAAAGACCATATTGTTGATGAATCTTTAATTTCCCTATCATACGATCTCTATTTATCTAGGTTTTTAATTTTTTTTTCAATTGCATCATCTCAACCTAAAAGTAGTGAGAATTTGTTCTCTCCACATCTAAGAAGCCTAAACAAGCTAAACACAAAGTGGATGAAATTAGCAAAGATCGTACAACTCATGAATCATTAATCTTGCAATCGTATCAAGACGCTGTTTCTAGGTATAGAGCTGCACAACCTTACAGACCATAGATTCATAGGCTAATCTTAATTAGTGTTTTAAACTGTAGTTAATCACTCTTCACATACTAAAAATGCTTCATAGCTCCTAAAGTACGCAACAAAACACCCTACGTGTAGTCACATAGAGAGGCTATTGCAAGTCAGTTCTGATCTATGCTTATCTCCTTTCAACCCCTCGACACATTTAGTGAACCCGATGTTAAGCGTGTCACTAGTGTGCTTAGGATTTTTGGTTGTGTTTTGAGTCTTAATTAAAAAACTTAACCTTTATATTCTTCTTGTTTCTTGGTGAGCAGAGGAAGGAGTTGCAACAATAAGTTAAGATCCTACTGCTACCTAATCTTTTCCGTGGTTGTTGAGGGTTGTTCTCTAGGGAAATGAGTGCCTCCATGGGAAAAGGAGCAATACAAGATGAAGAATCCTTGACACTTACATCCCCCCAATCAACATACAAGAAGACCATTAATACATGATCACTTTTAGTTTGTACTTAAGTTTGATTTATTAAGAAAGTTTGTGAAGAATATACCCCTCTGCATCGAGCAACTTCAGGTAAGGTGTTTATTCAAGTTCCTTTATTTTTGTACAATCACATCACAGAAAAATAAGGATTGTTTTCATTGCATTAGACAATAGTCTCATTACACTTGCATCTGTCAAACATTAAAACATCATTGCATTAAGAATGTTTGTTTAGCATTGCATTAGGAATGAAAGAATTTGTATGTTAAATCATAGGCCTGTTTATTTGAAAAACAAAAGCTATCATGAAAAGATTTACTTTATTATTGCATAAAAAGAATTTTAATCTCAAAAAGATAAGACTTAGTTTCTTGATTTAATTAGTTGTTATTTTTACTACATTAAAATCCAAAACATTCAAATTAAGAAAACTTATATAAAATTTATAAACTTATCTAAAGATATAATTTTCATTAAAGTAACCTTTGGGATTAAAAACTCAAAGGTTAGAATATTAAAGTAAACTTTGTACTTAAAAACTTACAAATTAAAAAGAAAACAAATTATAAAACCAAAATTTCAAGTCAAGAGATATTACAAGCTTAGGTTAAGCTCAGGTTAAAGTAAATAAATTTAAAATTTTTGATAAAGGAAAACATTAATAGAGAAGCCTAGGGCTTGGTAGAGTCAATATTCTTGGCTTTATCATCTAGGGATAGGTTTAGAAAGTTTAGAGAAAGATTAGAGCCTGCTATTAGAGACTTAGTACTCCATTCTAAGCGCTATCAAGAACAGTAGATGGAGGAAATATTTAAGAATATGATGATAAAGAAACAAGGGACAAGAACTTTTCAGGAAATCCTAAGAAACAAGGGTAAATTTATTGGGTTAAATACCACAAAGTACCTGTTGGAATCAATATCCTATTGGTTCAAGATTCGGTATCCTCTTGGTCCATTTTACTCAAGTTGTTCTTGAGGAATTGATGGGTGGACAGAGAATGTCTAGAAGCGCTTACTACTTCTTCAACATCATAAGCGTTCAGCGCCTTGGTTACGTCCTTGGCCTTCCATCCCTATGACCAGGGTACGATACCCGTTATCAGCAGCGCGGATGATGTTTTGATTATCATGCTTTTTACAAAGTGATGGACGTGCGCGAACGCAATTCGTAGTGCTTTTCAGATATATTGCGATCGTATTGATCGTATGATTTATTTTCTTGCTTTATGCGAACGTAGCTTTATCATGTGCTTTTCAAGGACAACCAAAATACTATATAACACATACTTGGATCACTCTCTATTTATCCTTCACCTAGTATTCAACACAAGCTTGGAGCTTGGACCTCAGTAGAGGTGGTGTTTCGTCTAGCACATGGGGCAGCCATGGTGCTAACTTGAAGCATGTTGAGGAGCAGCTATGGAGTTCTTCTTAATGATTCTTCTTGGAGAAGATGAAGGGTGTGCTCACACTCTAGCACATAGAGAGGAGGTTATGTCTTGTTCATGGCAAGGAGACTTGGTCATTAGCAGCTTGATGGTGAGGATCGGCCATCTACATGGTGTATTTGAAGATTATCTTCTACGGGAAGATATTAGGTTTAAGATTGTCTTCTACAAGAAGATGTCGGGCTACTTCAAAGACATATTTGAAGATTGTCTTCTACAGGAAGATATTAGGTTGAAGATTGTCTTCTACAAGAAGATGTCGGGCTACTTCAAAGACATTGGATGGTGTTTAACATAAGATTTACATCTTATGTTAAGTATTCAGGTACATATTCTCTTTATGCACATAGGTACTACTTGAATTTTATGGAGGCAGTGGCGTTCATATCAGGAGGAGTCCTATTCGGCATAGGTACAAGAGAAACAGTACATATACGCTTTATGCATATTTTGATGAGGTGTTTAAGAAGGTGTGTTGACATGAGTTTGAGGATTTCTAGCAGCAAACTTGTTAGCATTCTATGCTACTTTATAAGTATGTGATCTTTTCACACACGTATCTAACTTAGGGTCTTCCATAGCCTAAGTTCAGATGAGGGTTTGTTGACTATCAGTTTCATGCTGATCCTTCCTCTTTCAGTCACTCATATTCACTCTTCTATAACCTATAAGGTCACACATCTCATATATAGTCAGATTACTGCCCATACATCTGAATATGTTTGTTACATTGTAGAATCACTCATTCATCTATTTCTAATCACATAGAGTGGTTGAGAGTTTTGCTCCCACATTGTACATTGAACATTGGTATATATGATACTATGAGTAAGCGATGGCTTACGTAACACCTTACACATATCATCTATTCTTTCTCTATCTTTATCTCATCATCTGTATGATTAAGTTGTTATATGTTCATGTTTTGTCAATATGGAAGATTGTTGGAATTAATGTTGTACATGATTGGAATTATGGAGCCATGGACCTGTGACATGAGCCAAGGGCCTACCTCACTTCCAACATTTGGTATCAAAGCACTAAGGTTTTGGTTTCAAAGCTTTAGGACTTTGACATCAGATCATTTAGGCTCTCATATTCACTGGTTCCAGTCTTCCAGATTTACAACATATGATTTGAAGGCATCTTCTAACATTTGACATTTGACATACACAGTTAATCTAGATGAGTAGAGATTTGAGAATTAGACAATTCAGTCACATGTGTATTCATCAGTGTGGAGTATGAAGTTGATGATCTGTTAGCAGCCGAATATTTTTGGAAGAGTATGCAAATACTTTACAAAAGTATTGTTTGAAGACCCAGCCTTGATGAAGAGAAGGCTACTTCAAATTCAAGGAAGAACAATGGTTTAGAGAAGATGAAGGAAGCAGATCAACATCAAATCAGAGGTATCACTTTCTACTATCAGATTATCATTTGCAGGTCATATCTTAGAAGAGCAGTTATGAAGAGATTTGAAGAAATTCAAGGAGTACTTTTATACACTTTCATTATTTGAAAGTTAAAGGCTACATCAAAACAGGTATCTAGAGGTTTTTCTAGAAAGTTTTGAGAGATCTCTTTCATGGCAAGAAGGCTCATCTAAGAAGACAAATGTGAAGATGGCATGAGTTTTTTGTTTTCAGCCAATTTTCTATTGTAACTTGGTTGGATATCAAGGTACAAATGTGATCTAGAGAAGGTAACTCTAGCAGGGTAATTCATCATTCAGACAAAAGATTGGTGAATTTAGTCGTTTCAGATATTTGAACCATAATTTTGATTCAGAGATATGAGGAGATGATAAAACATGATTCTATATTCACTTCCATTATATACTATATTTGTTTTGTCTATTACTCTTAGCATTAGAGGAAGAGAAAGATTTCATTTGAAGAAGTCAAGAGTGCTTGCTACTTCAAGATGAAGAGAACAAAAGGTATGGAAGAGAAGTTTGAAGATGTTGACATCATCATTAGGTGGAAGAAAGATGTAGAAGAAGAAAGTCCATCATTTCCAAAAGAAAATTAAGGCTTCTTTTTCTCATATATTTTCCATATACTTTTCCTATTTTACTCTACATCCAAAGACAAATCTACGAGAACATCTTGTTTAAAGAAGAAGCAGTTTCTTGTTTTGCATTACACTTGGTCATGATTTAGTAGATTTGACAAAGAATTGCATCGAGAGAAACAAAAGCACTCATATGTGTATGAGTTATGTTGAAGCTTTTTAAGCAGGCAACTTATATGTTCCCTCAAAGAATTGTTGGACTGTCAATACAGAGCTACTTGGTATATGAAAAGTTGCAGAGAAGTATATTTCTTATTTATCTAACTCTTGAGGTAAAAGAGTTTTGGAGCAGGTATTGAAGATTTGGGTTGAGGTTTTATGTTTGGAAAAGGTTACCTCATATTCAATATTTTCAGAAAACTTCAAAAAATTTAGTCTTGTTGATGTACCAGTCAATTAAAGAATCTACTTTATTGAATATGAGGTAACCTTTTCCAAACAAAACAACCCAAATCTTCAATACTTGCTCCAAAACTCTTTTACCTCAAGAGTTTCTTTAATTGACCGGTACATCAACAAGACTAAATTTTCATAAAACTTCAAAAAATTTAGTCTTGTTGATGTACCAGTCAATATGAGGTTACCTCATATTGAATATGAGGTAACCTTTTCCAAACATAAAACCTCAACCCAAATCTTCAATACCTGCTCCAAAACTCTTTTACCTCAAGAGATTCTTTAATTGACTGGTACATCAACAAGACTAAATTTTCAGAAAACTTCAGAAAATTTAGTCTTGTTGATGTACCAATCAATTAAAGTTGCAAGTGTAGACTAACTCAAGTCCCAAAAAATACTTCAATAGACCAAGATCATTGATCTTGAACTCCTTCATCATTTGACTTTTGATATATCTGATTGCTTTGACATCATTACCTGTAATGATGATGTCATCAACATAAACACAAAGGTATATTACCTCTGAATTACTTCTCTTGATGAACAGAGAAGTTTGCCTTGCTCATGACAAATCCTTGGTCTTGGAGATATGTAGTTAACCTGTAATTCCATGCCCTAGGTGCCTGCTTCAATCCATAAAAAAGCCTTTTTCAATTTGCAAACATATGTTACCTTCTTAGGGTCCTCATAGCCAAGAGGTTGTGACATATATACCTCCTCTGAAATCCATCCATTCAAGAAAGCATTCTTGACATCCAATTGGTACATATTCCAATTTTTTGATGCAGCCACACTTACCAATACTCTGATTGTTGGCATCTTGGCTACATGTGAGAATGTCTCCTCATAGTCAATGCCTTGGGTTTGTGCAAAACCCTTGGCTACCAATCTGGCTTTGTACCTATTAATTGTGCCATCAGAATTCCTTTTAAGCTTGTAGATCCATCTGGATCCTATTACCTTCATGGAGTTCTTCTTAGGTACTAACTCCCATGTGTCACTCTCCTTGAGTGCTTCAATTTCCTCATCCATAGCTTCTTTCCATTCTGATTTGGTTATGGCCTCTTCATATGATCCTGGTTCTTCATTTGACAAATCTTTGGCAAGATAAACAGAATGTTTAGTAACAAGAGATGTATCATACCCATATCTGATAGGAATTTTGCTTTCTCTTTGTGATCTTCTAAATGGTTGAGTTGAGGATTTAGGTATGTCTTCAAGCTTCTTCATCTTCATTTTGCCTTTGGACTTTCATGCTTTGAATTCTTCAAGGTTGATAGTATCTTCATCATCTGAACTTGAGGCTTCATTCTGAGTAGGTTCCTCCTTTGTAAGACTTGGAAATTCCTCTTCCAATTCATAGGGTAATTTAACCTTCTTGCATTCATTCTCATACCAAGAATCATTTTCATCAAAGACAACATCTCTGCTTCCATGAATCCGTTATTGGTAGGATTGTAAAACCTGTAACCTTTTTTATTTAAATCATACCCAATAAAGATGTATTTTTCAGTCTTTGGGTCTAGCTTACCTCTTATCTGAGAAGGAATGTGTACATATGCTACACATCCAAATATCCTGCAATGGTCTAGTGAGGGTCTCTTACCATGCCACACTTCATAGGGTGTCATACCATCAAGAGACTTAGATGGTAACCCGTTTATGAGGTAAGTGGTAGTAGAAACACTCTCTGCCCATAGATATTTAGGTAAGTTTTTCTCATTCAACATAGACCTAGCTGTCTCAACAATTAATCTATTTCTTCTCTCAGCTACCCCATTCTGTTCAAGAGAATACCTTGTGGTTATCTCTCTTTTGATGCCTCTGTCCTGCAAGAAGTCTTCAAATTCATTGGAGAAGTACTCACCTCCTCCATCTGACCTTAGCCTCTTCAAATTCCTTCCTGTCTGGTTTTCAACTAATGCAAGATATTTTTTAAAGAAATTAAATACCTCATCCTTGTGCTTCATAAAGTACAATATAGTCCATATGCTATAATCATCAATGAAAGATACAGAGTACCTTGAACCTGAGACTGAGGGATCCTTGCTTGGTCCCCATACATCTGTGTGGACAAGCTCTAGGTAGTCTTCATGCATGTATCCTTTCCTTGAGAAGGGTAACCTGTGAGACTTCCCAAATTGACAAGCACCACACTTATAAATCATATGTTGCTTGGATACATTGGATATCCGAAGCACACATTTGTCCCTACACATTTGTTTCAAGGTTCTTTCTCCTATGTGTCCTAACCTTTTGTGCCAAATCTCAAGCTCTGATAGTGTTTGATCTTTATAACTGTATAGTGCAATATTCTTTGTATCTTTTAAATCAAAAGTGAAAAGTCTACCTGATTTTTCTCCTTTAGCAATCCTCTTGAACCCATGTCTTGGATCCTCTAGAAATGCTCCATATTGGTTGAATCTAACCTGCAAAGCTTTCTCCACAATCTGATCAACACTCATCAAGTTTTTAGTAATGGTTGGTACATAGAGTACCCTGCTCAACAAATTCTGATTTCAATCACAAGTCTTAACATTTCCAACTTTAACTACTGAATGCTTTGTGTCATCACCTGTTTGGACTTGATGCTTACCTTTTGGTTCCTCCAGATCAGAGAGTAATGCTACATTGCCAGCCATATGATTTGAACATCCTAAGTCAATGTAGAATAGGTGGTCATCATTTGTACCTGGTTTTGAAGTCATGTTCATGATTAGAAGAGAGTCATCCTGCTCCTCTGTGTAGTTGTTGTAATCCTTCCTCGATTTGAATCCTCCTTGGTAGTTGCCATTGTAATTATTGTTGTAGTTGTTGTTGTAGTTATTGTTGTAGCCTTGGTGATGTTTGAATCTACCTCTTGACTGTGAGTATCCACCTCTTTGGTATCCTCTTCCTCTCTGATTCTTGTAATTCCTAAAACACTAATCTGTAGTATGATTTGATAGACCACAAATGTTGCATGGTGAGGAGTTATAAGATCTCCCCCTACCTTGCTTACCTCCTCTGCCCCTTCCTCTTGAAGATCTACCTCTTCCTGCATAGTTGGCTTGAGAGGTTGAACCTTCATCTTCCACCTTCTTGCTCTTGCCTTTCTCTTTAGACTTCTTATCAGTGTATAGGGCAAAAGAGTTATTACCTTTGGATGTGTCTACATTTTTGTTGAGCTTTGCTTCATGAGTAAACAATTGTCCCATGAGAGTTGTAAGATCTGGAGTGTGCATGTCCATGTAAAGATCCATAGCTGTGGTGAAGCTTTCATTTGTCATCAGCCTTGATCCCATTGATCACTTGCCTTACAATCTGTTCTTCTTCAATCTCTTCTCCTATGCTTGCATACTGATCTGCTACATCTTTAATCTTGGTTACAAATTCTGAAGCAGCTTGCTTAGGTTGCTTCCTTAATGTTGTGAATTCAATCCGCAACCTTGTGTTGGAAGAAAAATATGATGACAAGGTTTCCCAAGTCTCTTGGGATGTCTTACAATTTCTAATATGTGGCAAAAGAAAATCAGATATAGAGTTGAGTAAGTAAGACCTTGCCAATGCATCCTTAGCACACCATGTGTTGAGCCTTTCATGTTCTTCCTTAGTTGGTAATCCTCTTGTTTTGAATGAGGGCAATTCCTCATCTCCTGAGATGTATCCATAAGACTCCTTCCTTATAAATAGGTCTTCATCCTTAGAGACCATGCTTGATAGTTGTTCCTATCCAATTTATCAATGAATGAAGGAAAACCATCTCCCATTTTACCTTAGTTTGCTCTGATACCACTGTTGGGAAAGATGGATGGATGCTCCAAGAGACTGAGTGGGTACTGCTAAACATGCTTTGTACCAGCCCTCTTTTGCTTCAAAGTTGATAAGTAGACCTCCTTAGATTTCCAATGACACCATAAAATATCCTATGTACTTTGGAAATCATGTGTGTAATGATTGAATCAAAACAGATAACTTTGGAAGTCACAAACTCAAGAAAACCTTCTATTTATGGCTTGACACCTGCTTGGTATTTTGCTCAATATGACCAGCATAGTAGGAATTGGAAAAATTCCTTTTAGGGGTATCTAATCAGCTTAGTAATCTACCCATTCCAAGTGAAATTATGTAAAATGATAAACTATGTTAAGAGAAATCAATTTAGCAAGATAAGCTATACCCCCGACTTTTTAGGACTGTAGCAGAAAATGACCAGAGATCCCCTCGACACAGATTTCTCCAAAATGGCTGAATAGATTGTCTTAAAACTTTGACATCATGTAGATGACTTCAATCTGAATCCAACAAGCTTTGAATCACTGAATTTGGTGAAGAACTGACCGAGATATGTCCTTGACAAGTTGACAGACGTTTGAGTATACTAACAGAGAACTCAGAGATGGACAATGTGAATGTATGTATTAATAAACACTTGTATACAACTCCATTGGCATGAACTTCATTGCCAAATGGTGTAGAGAGGTGTGGGCTAGAGTGTAGACCTCACACACACGCAAAAATCAGTAATGAGAGGCTCGGGAGTGATCTTCTCTACCCGCGACTTTTCCATGTTCATTTTTATAAGAGATGGGTAAAAGTTTGAATTCAAATTCAAACTTTTGGCTCCCTATGATCAAGCTCCTAAATGCTTGGAGATATTCTTTCAATCAAACAACTAATTTTTCCACGAATCCTTTTGGTAGGTGATTACAAGAGATTCCAAGTCAATTTGACTTTTACAATGAGATAAAGTGGTAATTAGCCACTAGCATATATTCCTATGCTTCTTCATGTATGTATAGAGATAAATGCATCCTTTATGCCAAATGTGTAGGCTTGTAATTTACACCAACAATGGTGAAACACCCATTGCCAAAAAAGAAGGTGTTTCCTCATATCATGTGAGTGAACATAGGTCTAACTCAGTTTGATCTACAATATGAAATAAGTCTGCATCATGGAAGGATTCATTGACTCCATCTAGTGTCATGGCATGCACAAAGACCACCAAGTGATTCAGTTCTAGTTTTCCAATAGTTCTACTATGTGATTACATGTGGGATGTTTTTAGTGTAGTATAGGACTGAGGATGTGAAAACAATGCTCTGAGAAGTGTTCGTCTATGTTGTAGTGGTCCATACATATGGTAAACATCTTTCTACTACATACATGTAACATTTATGTTTGTAAAGATGAAGTGAAAAGCGATACAATAAATAGTATACAAAGAAGGAAAATATAAGTAAAAGTTATAAGATAATCTTTAAGTTCATTTAGATGAGGTGGTAATATTCATGTTTGTAAAAATTAAAACTAACATAAGAAACAAACCTATACAACTTATGTAAATTTAAGAGTTTTAAGTTCTAAGACAATTGGATTTAAATTTCATCTGCTAGAGAAATCTAGATAGAAAGGCTTCGAGGGACCATAGCTTCGATCAGTATCCTCCCCATGGCTCTCCACCTTCTCGTTCATAATGCTCCTCAAGATCACGTACTCTTCAATGCTTTTCAAAAGGTATTAGAAAGAAAACAACACATATATATTACATTTATATATAGTCATACATGCATACAATTCTCTTTGTTTTTAAGTAACCATACATGTTTCTAATATACTAAACTCACACATTCATGTGCATGCTAAATCACACGCACACACATTCACTTAATAAACTAATTAATTTGGTTGGATTTTATTAAAAGATATACACATTAAATCAAATATATTAGTTATATATATATTAAATCACATATTATCCTAAATTAACATATATTATATTAAATATATTAATTACTAAAATTTATTTTAATCATTCATATTAATATAAATAAATTCAAATATATCTACATATATTATCAATTATCAATTATATATTAACATATAATAAAATAAAGAGGAGCATATATTAACTTATATCATATACTCTATCTTCTATTAGGTTAGAACCCATAAACATACACATCCATATTTACATACAAATGCATTCACTTATGCACATAAATGTTCACAAAGTACAAAGACATGCACACATATTTATAACCCATACATTGACACGAAATTACCCACACATAGACCTTTATGCACACACTCAAAATTAAACCCATATATATTGGAACACAAACGTGCATACATGGGAACATATGAACATGTATAATGATATACATAAACTCATATATCTAGGGCATTTTAAAGGTACCCATATTTACCATTACAATCGTGTACAACCTTAGCCCTTAATAAATGCACATAAACATATACAGTAATCCTTAGTGGCACAATTAAGAGTGCAAATAAAGATAAAGTGGAAGAGTGATGCTTTCACATGGTCATAAAGTGATAGTTTCTAATAAGAGTGTAAATAGAGATAAAGTGGAGGGTTCCAATGAAGGCTCATTGATATCTTCCTATTTTGATCAATGCAGATGTTCAATCTCTTCAACTTCTAGGCACTCAAGAGAGAGGTAAGGCAATTCAATAAATCATATCAAAGAGATTTTTTGAGAGTTTAAGGATGATCCCTTTGAAAAGAAATTTTTAATTTTTCTAAATGTTGGTCGGAGTATGAGATCCTTCCGACACTAGTTGCTCATCATTATCTAAGCAAGAGAGGAAGTAAGAAATAATATGAGAAGATCCCATGCGATGGACTACATCGTAATCAAGTTCTTGGAAAAGAAGCACCCATCGAGCTAATCCACCCACCAGATTTTGTTGCTTGACTAAATAAAGCAGGGGAGAATGTTCCACATGAAAAGTAAAGGCTTGACCCAACAAATAATGCCAAAACATTTTGATAGAATAAATAAGTCCAAGAAATTCTTGTTCAATGACCGAGTAGTTTTTCTCCACAATGAACAATCGTTGACTTGCAAAATAAATTGTTCTGAACCATGATGTACCCTCCTTTTGCATCAACACGAGTGCAATAGCAATATCTAAAGCATCGAGAAAAACATGGAATGAAAAAACATGGAATGGTTGTCCCAATCAGGAGCTTGCTAAACAAATGCTCATGTAAGTAAAGTTTATAAATTACGAAATGCTAAAGCATTCAACGACATTGCAATATGAGCCAAGTATCGTAAATGGCACCCATGCCACCGAATTTGACCTAAAAATGTAGGACTTCCTTTAGAGTGCGTGGTGGGGGTACTTGTAAGGCTAGTTTGACTTTTCTACATCGATTTTAATCCCCTATCCGGAAATGATAGGCCCTAGAAACTTTCAACATTTAACACCAAAGATTGATTTGGCTGAATTCAAATTGAAATGAACTTTGGAGCACTTCATAAAAAAAGGCATAACTTACCTAAATGATGTATCTAATATAAAAAAAATGAATAATCATCTTGAAATACATGCATAAACTTGTCAAAAAAGGGGCAAAAATATGTTGCATATAACATTGGAATGTATTGGGTGCATTTTGTAATTTAAACCACATTATGGTACAAGCAACACACCCTAATTTGTAATGAATGTTGTTTTAAGGATAACCACTTCCAACATCTCAACCTACTTATAGCCACTAGACCCATCGAGAGAAGCATACATTTCCCTACCCACGAGTTCATCTAGCATAGTGTCCAAAAAGGGTAGTGGAAAAGGGTTTGGTACTATAAGGGAATCTAGTTTTGTGTAGTCCACATAAATCCTTATTGTTTTATTCATCTTAGGAACAATTACAATGGCGGATATCCATTCTAGATAATCAATCAAAATTATGAATCCCAATTTCAGCAATCGATCCATTCTTCCTTTACCTATTCTGCGAAATTTTGATTCATTCTATAACACTGTTCAACCACCAGGGACACATGGGGTTTGACCCCTTCATATTAGAATATTCCTAAACAAATACATCGTTAGACTCAACTAATAGTTGAATTAGGGCTCGCCGAAATGGACCAACTAAGTCAGCACATATTTTTACCATTTGTGGTGAACATTCACTTCCAAGATTTGGTTCGAGTCAGAATATCCTTCTTCACCAGCTATGCTATATCTTCATCCCTAGACAGATCCATCTCCTCTAGTTGCGTAGTAGCTACCACAGGATCTTGTTTCATTTTGCCCAATGCCTTTGGAATATCTATTCGTCCCACATAGAGATCATGATTAGCTTCCAAAAATCTCAATTCCTTATCCGCGTCCAATCCCTTGATCATATGGGGAGGTTTTGCAATAGATGGTATCTACACCTTCAAGTACTAAAGTGAATCCTCTAAGCGAACAGAATATTTTTTATGTGCTCTGCGAAAAGTGATGGCTTGCAACCCCCAATCCTGTTGTACTTTAGCATGTTTAACCAAGGGTGGCCCAAGAGAAGATTACAATCATGATTTTTACCAATTAGTTATATGACCACAATAGTCACTTTGAAAGGCATATTCTAAGATTTAACTATAATATCCTTAATGACACCAATCGGCTAGACTTGGGGCTGTTCTACCATGCGAATATAAAATGGGGCAAGCTAGATTTCGCCCCAACCAAAAGATTTTCATGGTCGAAATATTAACCCAAGATTTTCATGGTCGAAATATTAACCCCAGATCCATCATCAACCAATACCTTCAAAATCTAGGTGTTCTTAAACCATCTCAAAGTAAGTGGAACTGCATAATCCACTGATTCCTCCTACTGAGATTCCATTGTATTTACTTGAGCTTGCTCAGATAGCTATTCTACCGAATTAGAGCTCTCCACCATTTTCATTAGTGTATCTCAAAATGTAGGAACTAAATATAATAAATCCCCTAATGATAATTGGATCATCGACGTATAGAATGTCTACCAGGGGTGTATTCGACTTGTACTTGTTTCCTCCTTGTTCTGGTTTACTTCCGCAGAGACTATTTGAAGAGGCTTGTCCAAACTAATATGTAAGTCCATAGCACTATTTATCACTGATTCATACCTATTTAGTGTATCGTGACCGTGCATACAGGTATTGGGATTAGAAAATATTGCCAACATTTGCTTGGCCCATCATGCAACTTGATTGTAAACGTTATGATGTGTGGTCAAATTGAGGATTATGGTGGAGTCAATAACATTACAAAATTTCTCCAACTGAGTTACTACTATTGCTATAGGTTCTTTGAAGGTATGCATGACCATATTAGTTATTGGAGCTTTCAATCTTTGCTATTGCTTTGATCATAGTCCTGAGAATCAGGACAATCCAAGCGAATACGATTGAATTCTAAATGAAAGCGACATTGTGCAGCTTTTTCCTCCTTGGGGTATTCTACATTATCTTGATGGTAATGATTAAAATGTTTGCGATCTCCACCATATCCTTAATAATTTGGCCTATTTTTTCCTCCATTACTTAAAAAATTTGAATATTGTGCAACAACGGAACTACTAGAATCATTAACTTTGACGTTCTGCACCATAGGATTAGAGTACCCTTGACCATTGGCTCGACGTTCTCGCTCCATACGATTAGTTGAGGAAATTTGATTCCTATTATTGTACCTACATTGATCTATGTTGTGGTTCATCATGTTACATATTTCAGAGTACATTAGAATTAAGGCACAACCTTATGAAACATGCATTAAATTTATGCACTTCATACATAATATTTCGCTATATGGATTAGTTATAGCCAAAGGATTGGGATTTACCATATTGAATACATCGAAAGAGTGTTGCTAAGGCGTATTCACCACTTTGAGATTACGTTCTAATTGCTCTATCACATCAATAATCTGGTCCAG